>CM075977.1:185498092-186018092 GCA_038087875.1 Malacoraja senta
GACTTACCTTCGTCTGCCGGGGGGCTCTAACATCGGAGCCTCAGTTCGCCTAGACGCTGCAGTTGGACTGCGGGTTGGACTGCTTGAACCGCGGGGTTTGAAGGACACGGAGCCGGGGCCTGGCATCGCCCGGCGTGGCTAAATGGCCACAGGACTTACCATCGTCCGCCGGGGGCTTTAACACCGGAGCCCCATTTCACCTAGACGCTGCAGTTGGACTGCTGGACCGCGGGTGAAGAATAAAGGGAAGAGATAAGACTTTGCCTTCCATCACAGTGAGGAGATGTTGGAGACTCACTGTGATGGATGTTTATGTAAACTGTGTTAAGTGTGGGGCTTGGTTTTTTTTTTTTTTTTTTTTGTAATGTAAAAAACTGTAGTAATGATATTTCGTTCAAGCCTAGGTTTGAATGACAATAAATAGCATTCTATTCTATACCTCAGAAATACTACAATGGGCATGAAGGGCTTTGTGCTGTTTTATAAGAGATCTGAAATACACTCGAATGCAATGGATTGAAAGGCAGAATAAGATGGATTGGGCATCTTAATTATTGATCAACATTTTAATGACCCTGAAAACTATTGCCACCAATATCAATAGTCTGGATTTGGTTTCCAAAGAATCTAGGAGTGAGTCTTCTGAGGAAATAATTAATTTTTCTCAGTTTGTTAGCTTGGTTACTGGATTTCTATGTGAGCGAACAAGGATTAATCATATAGTAGTATTAATTTGATTATTTGGGACATTCGGAAGCAGCTACCAAGTGGTAGATTCATTAAGCACTCCATAATTCATAAATTCATGATGTGATCCAGTATGTTTTATAATTCAAATTGACAATATCAATCAAAATAAAATCAAAGTTAGAATAGGTTAGGAGTCAACGTTATCTCAATAGTAGCACTCCTGTGGCGACGCCTTTTGGCAGCGGCTCGACTACAGTCCGTCTGTCTTTAAAAAAAAATTATCTTGTTAAATGTATGTCTTGAGTCTAGTTTTTATTATTTTTCTTTAGCTGTGTATATGTGGGGGTGGGGGGGGGGGGAGGGGGCTGTGGGGGAAACCGTTAATCTCTTCCCTGTACGGGGACCCGACTTTTTCCCTGTCGGGTCTCCGATGTCGTTTGGCCTAACATCGAGGAGCCGGCGGCGTCTTCCGGCGGAGACTAACCTGAGGGCTCCAGTCTCGGAGCCTGCAGACCCGACATCGCGGAGCTGGCCGACTTCGGAGCGGGAAGAGCTGTGGTGGCGCGCGGCTGTGACCCGACTTCGGAGCTTCGGAGGCTCCGGCCGCAGGCCCGGTGGACAGGAACATCGGGAGCTCGCAGTTCCCTGGTGGGAGACCGCTTTTCGGAGCTCCCACAACGGCAACTTCTCCCGCTGGAATCGCGGGGTTTAAAGGACTCAGAGCGGGGCCTAACATCGCCCCGCATGGCTTAAACGGCCACAGGACTTACCATCGTCCGCCGGGGGCTTTAACATCGGAGCCCCAGTTCGCCTCGATGCTGCAGTTGGACTGCTGGACCGCGGGAGAAGAACAAAGGGAAGAGATAAGACTTTGCCTTCCATCCCAGTGAGAAGATGTTGGAGATCCACTGTGATGAATGTTTATGTAAACTGTGTTAAGTGTGGGTCTTGGTTTTTTTGTAATGTAAAATTGTAGAAAATGCAATTTTGTTCAAACCAAGTTGTTTGAATGACAATAAAAGGCATTCTATTCTATTCTGTCTTTGTGACAGAAGGTTGTGAGTTCAAGTCCTACTTCACAGACTTGAACACATAATTTAGGCTGACAAGCCAGTGCTTGGTGATGGAGTGCTGTATCAATGGAAATGCCACATTCTGGATGTGAGACATTGAAGATCCTACTTGAAGAAGAGCTTTCATGGGTAAACTGATGAATTGTTATCCCTCAAAGTCCTTCAAAAGAAGCTCCATCATTGGTCGTAATCACGTAATTTTGTACAACATTGATATGAAAATTGACCACTGTAACACTGAGTATACTTCCCAAGAACTCCATTAGTTGTAAATTATTTTGAGACACAGATTATGATCCTGCCAAAGCATCTTTGGAGAGCTCTTAACTTATGTGAAACTCTATGTTGACTTAATTCATATACAGACACTATTATAGCTGCATTCTTTAAAGCTCAATTGTGGTTCAGCAAATTGCATCATTCTGAGTTATATTAAATTTATTGGATCAACCATGACTCTTTCTCCTTGTCACCAATTCAAATCTGCAAATTGCGGCTTCATGACAACTTAGAACTCAGCAGAGGAACAGATTTTTTTAGCCCATAATGTTTGTGCCAACAATATCCCAAACTAAATTAATCTCATCTGTCTGCATATGATCCATACCCTTCCATTCCTTGCATATCCACCTGCCTATATAAAAGCTACTTAAATGCCACTATTGTCTCGACCTTCACAACCACCCCTTTGCAGAACATGGTAGACACAAAATGCTGTAGTGAATCAGCGGGTCCGGCAGCATCTCTGGAGAGAAGGAATGGGTGAAGTTTCGGGTCGAGACCCATCTTCAGACATTCAGTCTTCAGACTTTGGGTTGAGACCCTTTGCAGCGCATTCCAGGCACATACTATCCATTGTGCAAAAAAATTGTCTGGCACATTTCCTTTAAACTTTGGCACCTTTCACTTCAAAGTTATGCCCTCTACTCTTGACATTTCTGAGAAACAGGTTCAGAATGCCTAAATTAACGACACTTCCCATAACTTAGTTGGATCCAGATTGGAGCATGTGCAGTAGATCAAAATATGCATTTTATTGGAACTGTATTCATTTGCAATTATCTATAATTTGTTTTTTTAATCCTTCCTTAGCAAAATAATTTTAATTAAAAATTGTTGATTGCAAATGGCCATTCAATTATTGTGTAGCTTATAATTAATTAACATGCATTTTGCTGGTTTGGTAGTGTTCACATATTCAGTATTGGTAAGCCACATTTTGAATAGCATATAAAGTTTTCCCTTTTTGATAATTTCTTGACTTTATTGTAGATTCAACTTACCTGGAGATTTTTGCACATTCCTGCACTTTCTGATTTTTCACATCAAATATAATTTCTGGACCTCTGCATCCTTATTAAAATTGTAAAATCTATCATCATAACTTCAATGGTATTCTCCTAGATTTTTGTAACAAATTCTTACTCCGAGTACAAGTGGCACTGGCAAATGTATTCAAAATCATGAATTAAAAATAATTAATTAAGGCAGTACTTTTTTGTGATGGCCCGCAGTGGAACAGTGTATCACACGTCTTAAAAATTAAATTACATTATTTTGCTTTTCGGCCACTTGTAACATATGTTCATTAATCGTGCATACAGGTACCCTTTTGTATTAAAAAAAGGAATGAATTAAGGTAAAATGTTGAAGCTGAACTTATTTGAAACATGCACGATCGATTTGATGCATTAATGGCATACATAAAACTGGCAAGAAACGAGTATTTGAGTCAAGGCCATATTTTTATTTAGGAGTGCAGGTACATAGTTCCTTGAAAGTGGCATCACAGGTTGTTGGGAATGTTTAAAAGGCTTTTAATACATTGGCCATCATCAGTCAAGGTTTTGAGTATAGAAGTTGATATGTTATGTTGCAGTTGTGCAAGATGTTGGTGAGGCTGCATTTGGAGTATTGTGTTCAGTTTGGTCACTCGGCTATTGGAAAGATGTTGCCAATGTGTGCAGAGAAGATTGACAAGAATGTTGCCAAGACTTGATGGCCTGAGCTATAGGAACAGGTTGGGCAAGCTAAGACATTATTCATGGGAGTGAAGGAAGGTGAAGGTGATCTTCTGGAGGTGTATAAGATTAAGACTGGAAAAGATAGGATGAATACAGAGTCTTTTACCCATAGTAGGGGAATCAAGAACCAGAGGACATATGTTTAAGGTGAGAGGGGAACGATTTAATAGGAATTTAAGAGGCAACTTTTTCACAGAAGTATATGGAACAAGCTGTCAGGTGTGGTAGTTGTAGGATACTATAACAACATTTTGAAAGACATTTGGACAGGTACATGGACAGGAAGGTTTAGAGGGATATGAGCCAAATGTGGGCAGGTGGAACTAGTGTAGATGGAGTATCTTTGTTGGCATGGGCAAATTGGCCGAAGGGTCTGTTTCTGTGCTGCATAACTCTACGACAATGACAACTCTAGTTCAAGAGTTCAATAGTGATTTCCTTGTCACATATGCAACTGCACAATGAGATTATTTTTGCATATATGGGCGCTGCCATATTTTGGGGCCATTAATGATTTGGTGCCAAATCAAAAAGGGCCATTTTTCAACATAATTGTATAAGGGGTAAGAGCATTGTAAAAACAAGCCTGAAGGCTTTGTGTCTCAATGCAAGGAGCATTCGTAATAAGGTGGATGAGCTGAATGTGCAGATAGCTATTAATGACTAAGATATAGTTGGGATCACGGAGACATGGCTCCAGGGTGCCCAAGGCTGGGAGCTGAACATCCAGGGATATTCAATATTCAGGAGGGATAGACAGAAAGGAAAAGGAGGTGGGGTAGCGTTGCTGGTTAGAGAGGAGATTAACGCAATAGAAAGGAAGGACATTAGCTTGGAGGATATGGAATCGATATGGGTAGAGCTGCGAAACACTAAGGGGCAGAAAACACCAGTGGGAGTTGTGTACAGGCCACCTAACAGTAGTAGTGGAGTTGAGCATGGCATCAAACAGGAAATTAGAAATGCGTGCAACAAAGGTAAAACAGTTATAATGGGTGTCTTCAATCTACATATAGAATGGGTGAATCAAATTGGCAGGGGTGCTGAGGAAGAGGATTTCTTGGAATGTATGCGGGATAGTTTTCTAAATCAACATGTAGAGGAACCAACGAGAGAGCAGGCTGTTCTAGACTGGGTATTGAGTAATGAGGAAGGGTTAGTTAGCAGACTTGTTGTGCGTGGCCCCTTGGGCAAGAGTGACCATAATATGGTTGAGTTCTTCATTAGGATGGAGAGTGACATAATTAATTCAGAAACAAGGGTTCCGAACTTAAAGAAAGGTAACTTTGAGGGTATGAGACGTGAATTGGCCAAGATAGACAGGCAATTGATTCTTAAAGGGTTGATGGTGGATATGTAATGGAAGGCATTTAAAGGCTGCATGGATGAACTACAACAATTGTTTATCCCAGTTTGGCAAAAGAATAAATCAGGGAAGGTAGTGCATCCGTGGATAACAAGGGAAATCAGGGATAGTATCAAAACAAAAGATGAAGCATACAAATTAGCCAGAAAAAGCAGCCTACCAGAGGACTGGGAGAAATTCAGTCCAGCAGAGGATGACAAAGGGCTTAATTAGGAAAGGGAAAATAGATTATGAAAGAAAACTGGCAGGGAACATAAAAACTGACTGCAAAAGCTTTTATAGATATGTGAAGAGAAAAAGATTAGTTAAAACAAATGTAGATCCCTTGCAGTCAGAAACAGGTGAATTGATCATGGGAACAAGGACATGGCAGACCAAATGAATAACTACTTTGGTTCTGTCTTCACTAAGAAAGAATTAATTAATCTGCCAGAAATAGCAGGGGACCGGGGGTCAAATGAGATTGAGGAACTGAGTGAAATCCAAGTTTGCCGGGAAGTGGTGTTAGGTAAATTGAATGGATTAAAGGCCGATAAATCCCCAGGGCCAGATAGGCTGCATCCCAGAGTACTTAAGGAAGTAGCCCCAGAAATAGTGGATGCATTAGTGATAATTTTTCAAAACTCTTTAGATTCTGGAGTAGTTCCTGAGGATTGGAGGGTAGCTAATGTAACCACACATTTTAAAAAGGGAGGGAGAGACAAAACTGGGAATTACAGACCAGTTAGTCTAACATCGGTAGTGGGGAAACTGCTAGAGTCAGTTATTAAAGATGGGATAGCAGCACATTTGGAAAATGGTGAAATCATTGGACAAAGTCAGCATGGATTTATGAAAGGTAAATCATGTCTGATGAATCATAGAATTTTTCGAGGATGTAACTAGTAGAGTGGATAAGGGAGAACCAGTGGATGTGTTATATCTGGACTCTCAGAAGGCTTTCGGCAAGGTCCCTCATAGATTAGTATACAAACTTAAATCACACGGTATTGGGGGTTCAGTATTGATGTGGATAGAGAACTGGCTGGCAGACAGGAAGCAAAGAGTAGGAGTTAACGGGTCCTTTTCAGAATGGCAGGCAGTGACTAATGGAGTACCGCAAGGCTCAGTGCTGGGACCCCAGCTATTTACAATATATATTAATGATTTGGACGAGGGAATTGAATGCAACATCTCCAAATTTGCGGATGACACGAAGCTGGGGGGCAGTGTTAGCTGTGAGGAGGGTGCTAGGAAGCTGCAAGATGACTTGGATAGGCTGGGTGAGTGGGCAAATGCATGGCAGATGCAGTATAATGTGGATAAATGTGAGGTTATCCACTTTGGTGGCAAAAACAGGAAAGTAGACTATTACCTGAATGGTGGCCGATTAGGAAAAGGGGAGATGCAATGCGACCTGGGTGTCATGGTACACCAGTCATTGAAAGTAGGCATGCAGGTGCAGCAGGCAGTGAAGAAAGCGAATGGTATGTTAGCATTCATAGCAAAAGGATTTGAGTATAGGAGCAGGGAGGTTCTACTGCAGTTGTACAGGGTCTTGGTGAGACCACACCTGGAGTATTGCGTACAGTTTTGGTCTCCTAATCTGAGGAAGGATATTCTTGCCATAGAGGGAGTACAGAGAAGGTTCACCAGACTGATTCCTGGGATGTCAGGACTTTCAAATGAAGAAAGACTGGATAGACTCGGCTTGTACTCGCTAGAATTTAGAAGATTGAGGGGGGATCTTATAGAAACTTACAAAATTCTTAAGTGTTTGGGCAGGCTAGATGCAGGAAGATTGTTCCCGATGTTGGGGAAGTCCAGAACAAGGGGTCACAGTTTAAGGATAAATGGGGAAATCTTTTAGGACTGAGATGAGAAAAACATTTTTTACACAGAGAGTGGTGAATCTCTGGAATTCTCTGCCACAGAATGTAGTTAAGGCCAGTTCATTGGCTATATTTAAGAGGGAGTTAGATGTGGCCCTTGTGGCTAAAGGAATCAGTAAGGAGAGAAAGCAGGTACAGGATACTGAGTTGGATGATCAGCCATGATCATATTGAATGGCGGTGCAGGCTCAAAGCACCTATTTTCTATGTTTCTATATTTCTATTATTCAAAGTCTGGTCGACCTGCGCCCTCAATGTACAGGAACACTTTCCATGAACCAACATCCCTCTCCTCTCTTCGCCCAGCCATCTTAGTCTTCTGGGGACGCCTCCTGCAGCCTAACTTGAAGGCACTGGAGGCATTACCGCAGTTCACCCTGCTACCGCCCCCATGCTCCTCACATTCAACGTATGTAACTGAAAATGAAAGGGGCTGAATGAGATTGTTCACGTGAATGTCGGTGGTCTCTTGTTAAGCTATAATAAGAAAACTTTAGAGTCCAACCTCTATCTGTGTATTACCCAGGTTGAAGATTTGTTAAGGGTGATCCATTGAGCATTGCCCTGATGTGATTAGCATTGACAAGGTGGAGGAAGTTGGTGGATTGCTTGAGGCACAGACGAGGAGACCCACTATTATCTCCCAAGAGATTGTATAAGATTTTTCTGTGGCTTGAAGTGTAGTTGGGATTCTGTCCATGTGCACATTTGGTATCAGCAGGATAAAAAAAATATTCAAACCGTTTCTGTAAAATAGTTCCTAAACACACTCTTAATGGTGGTGAAGTTAGCTTCCAATATCTGCAGCCAACTTTCTTTCTTAATATCTTTGCTGGTGAACTCTGAGAACTTGGATTAAATGGATGAGAGTTTGTCTCTGTGCCTAATTTGATTAAATATTGGACATTACTTGGAAGAAGATAGATGTATCAATTTCTCAGAGGTTTATCGACATGACCTCTGCATGCTGCTCAATTTCCTGTCACTTTCATCAAGAGAAAAGAGTTATCACCTGCTCAATGAAGTAAGGTCAGGTCTCCCCTATGGATGAGTAAATAAAAGTATTAGCTTCTGCAAATTAAAACTGTGGCATTGTTTAACTGCAGAGAAATGAGTATTCAAACTAGTTTGACACGGAGTAGTTTTAAGTAAGTACTATACTACAGAGGTGGCACCTTTCATGGGTAGGTTAAACCAAAGTCCAGACTACTCTCTGATTGATCAAAATTCTTGAACTTAAAATTGTAGATCTATGAGTAACTGCTGGGAAATATGTCCAAAACTGTCAGAGAATTTGTGAATCCAAGACAAATCCACATTGACACCAAAACCCCAGCATCCTCACAGATGACCATCAATCTTAGTGTCAAACAGCGTGGAAACAGGGCCTTCCACCCAACTTCCTCACACCAACCCAACATATCCCATCCACACTAGTCCCACCTGCCTGTGTTTGGCCCATATCCCTCTAAAACTGTCCTTTCCATGTACCTGTCTAACTGTTTCTTAAATGATGGGATAGTCCCTACCTCAACTACCTCCTCTGGCAGCTTGTTCCATACACCCACCACCCTTTTGTGTGAAAAGGTTCCCCCTCAGGTTCCTATTAAATCTTTGCCCTCCTAACGTAAACCTATAACGTTGTTCGAAATGTATTTGATTAATGGAGAGAGCACAGATTTCCCAGAGTTTTCCAGCAGTTACAGAGTTTTCCAGCAGTTCCGAAGCATGTGTAGAGTGTGGAACTCATTTTATTTTGAAGTCACGTGAGTGCCCAAAGTAGCTTGGAAGCTCCACTGGAGCTAGCGTAAATAGTATTTTTTCGCCGCAGTCTCCAATGTGAGCAGGAGGCTGAAATTATAGGGTCCATGCGGCTGTTGCCAATTTAGTCTGCACGGCAGTAGACGACCCAGATGACAGACCCTTTAAATAAAGTAGGCTCTTTGGGAGCTGGGTTTACGGCTGTTGCCGTTATAGTCTGCAGCAGGCGGCCCAAATGGGATAGCACCGGCTAGGATAAGTTGTTGCAGCTGCCGGCATCACAGCTTCATACGGGAGCAGGCAGCGAGAGTCAGAGACAGCGTGAGGCTCTGTAAGGAGCTTACATTCATAAATTGCGGGTGCCGGCTGCCAGGTCTATTTTTACTACAGGGGATTTCCAGCAGCAGGTGAGTTTTAGGAATAGCCGCGGCCGACAGCTACCGCTTAGATAGCTCAGCCTGCTGTAGCACCAAACAATTTTAACATAGTTTATGCTGCAGCAACATATAGTGTGTTCTTTCAATTGGATGGCTGTAATAGAGTTGGCATTTATAACAGTTGCCACAGGGTCACGTTTGTGACTATCATAGCCGATAGCATTCTATAAGTCAGGTTTAATTCTTTGGCAATATCACAAATATGTCGTATCATGCCAATTTAGTTTATGGTTTAAAAGAGAAAATTACAAGGGACTTTTATAATTACTTACATCAATAAAAAGGTGTAGTGGAATTGGACCTGCCATTGCAGTCCAGAGCTCCTGGCTTGGGAAGCCTTGTTTGAGCTGTGCCTATCAGTCACCTGTGGGAGCTACACCTGGTGGTGTCATGGTAATTTCCGCTCATTAGAGGGGACTGTGGAAGATTCCTTTACAAAATACGCCAACTATATGCATATAAATAAAGTAATCAAATCTCTGATTTAATAGGGATAGGGTTCTTTTATTCCTATTAACGTCATTGCCTATGACAACACCTGGCAGGGTTGCAGCATTTCTCCCACTCTATCTGGCATATGGGGGCCAGAGGCGCTCCAGTCCTTCCCTGTAATACTCCGTTGGCACCGGAAGGGAGCAAGGACTCGGAGTCACTAGCAGGTGCAGTCTGTTTGATAAATGATGATAACAACAGAGCAGCTAGTCTTGGTTTGGCTGCTAAAGGGAGCAGCCTGACAACCCCAAGTCAGGGCAAAGTCATAGCCAAGTCTTGGGACAACTATGCCAGATATGATTGGGGTTTGTCTCAATTAAGAACATCTGGTGAATCAAATTATAACACAAGGAATGCTCCGTCTTATGAAGGCATGTCAGGTAGCAGCTCCTGGTTCAGGGTTGCAAATTTTCCTCCCACTCAGATGAAAGGAGTGGTGGAGATGGTGCCAAAGTATATGCACAAAGGGCTGAAGCAGCTCCTGGTTCAGGGTTGCAATTTCCTCCCACTCGGTTGAACGTAGTGATGGAGATGGTGCCAAAGTATATGCACACATGCCTGAGGCAGCTCCTGGTTCAGGGTTGCATAAGTCCTCCCACTCGGATGTATGAAGTGATGGAGATGGAGCCATATATATTATGCCCCATATTACAGAAGCATACACAGGCAGTTCAAGTCATATGCCTGTAGCTGCCCTGGTTTCAAGATCCGCATTTTCCTCCCACCCGAAAGACTATCGGAGATGGTGTCACAAAATATGCTCAGTATTATAGAAGCACGCACAGACAGTCCGAGGCATACGGATATGGCAACACCTGGTTCAGGGTTCACTTTCTCACCCACTCTGAGAGAGTGTCAGAGATCACTACGGACTGACTCCAAACATGAGCCCGAACATGACTATGTGCCGGGATCCCATGCTTTAATGCGTGATGTACGACAATCGCAAGAGAAAAAGCTGTGTGCTCTTGCCTCTAAAATTGCTTTTCCCTCGGGGACGGACAAGCCACTATGAGAGATGTTGGCCAGCGGCATCATCTATCTAACAGAAATGACAAGCATGATGGACAGAATTTGCAAATGGAACTTCGCTGAAGCTCCAACAAAGGAAATCGACCTGGGGTTAGAGACGCTGGTAAGTAAGGTTTCGTTATTAACCTCTGTAAATTCTGAAATGGAGCAGTCTGTCGGCCCAGCTTGGGTTTACTGCCAGCATGGGCTGTCTAGTCAGTTTTTCACGTTCTCTGGGAGGAGATCAGGTTGATGTAGAGACATTGGCAAGTTGCCTTACACAGTAGCCTCTGTAAGTTCCAAGTAGGAACACTTTGGTTATCCTGGATCGGGGTAGACCATCATGAAACTGGCTGGACATACGAGTCATAGTGACCAGAGAAGCACTGCTTCATCATCTATGAGAGGTTATCAGACTGGTCAATAGAATAAAGTAGATGAAGTTTTTCTCAACATATGGTTTATTTCTCCTCAGTTAGCATAGTTACTGGTTCATTGGAATCATCATTGCCATCCTCTCTGGGACAGGTAGTTACCAGCAGAAAGCTTGTCTGGTATATATTATAACTTTATCTGACCTGCAGATTCATGTTGTGAATCAACAATGTATTCATAATAACCTATAGGTTCTCAATACCACTATTCCAGATTTAGCGTTGGGTCGAAGAGATTGTG
The DNA here is from genome assembly GCA_038087875.1 of Malacoraja senta. Taxonomy (NCBI): domain Eukaryota; kingdom Metazoa; phylum Chordata; class Chondrichthyes; order Rajiformes; family Rajidae; genus Malacoraja; species Malacoraja senta. The sequence continues at coordinate 185,509,493 of CM075977.1, forward strand.
TTATGCACTTTGGAGACTTAGACATGCGGTCTCAGTCAAAGGACTGCGAGGTATTCCTGATGCAGCCTGGCATTATACTAATCTCGACAACAGAGACACCTTCGTGAGAATGCTGTTCATCGACTATAGCTCAGCATTTAACACCATTATCCCCTCAAAACTGATCACCAAACTCAGCGACCTGGGCATCGACCCCTCCCTCTGCAACTGGATACTGGACTTTCTAACTAACAGACCCCAGTCTGTTAGGTCAGACAACCACACCTCTTCAACCCTCACCCTGAACACCGGCGTTCCACAGGGCTGTGTGCTGAGCCACCTTCTCTACTCCCTCTTCACCTACGACTGCACACCTGTTCATGGTACTAACACCATCATCAAGTATGCAGATGATACAACGGTGATTGGCCTCATCAGCGACAATGATGAGTCGGCCTATCGGGAGGAGGTCCAGCTCCTAGCAGCATGGTGCGCTCACAACAACCTGGCCCTTAACTCCATGAAGACCAAGGAGCTCATTGTGGACTACAGAAGGTCTACGGGTGGCACCCCCATCCATATTAACGGGACGGAGGTGGAACGTGTTTCCAGCTTCAGGTTTCTGGGGGTCAACATGTCTGATGACCTCTCTTGGACCCACAATATCTCAACACTGGTCAAGAAGGCTCACCAGCGTATCTTCTTCCTGAGGAGACTAAAGAAGGTCCATCAGTCTCCTCAGATTATGGTGAACTTCTACCGCTGCACCATCGAGAGCATCCTTACAAACTGTATCACAGTATGGTATGGCAACTGCTCTGTCTCCAACCGGAAAGCACTGCAGAGGGTGGTGAAAACTGCCCAACGCATCACCGGTTCCTCACTCCCCTCCAATGAGTCTGTCCAAAGCAAGCGATGTCTGCGAAGGTCGCGCAGCATCATCAAGGACTGCTCTCACCCCAGCCACAGACTGTTTACCCTCCTCCCATCCGTCTCTCCATTGCCGGACCAGCAGGATCAGGAACAGCTGCTTCCCTGCGGCCGTTACACTACTTAACTCTGCACCTTGGTGATTGCCAGTCACCCCGCCCCCGGACACTCCTTCCCCAGAAAAATTGCACTACTGCTAATGTTTGTACATATATATATTTTACTGTTCCATTATTCTATGTTCACTCTTCTGGGTGAGATGCCAACTGCATTTCGTTGTCTCTGTACTGTACACTGCACAATGACAATAAAGATTGAATCTGATCTCCACTCTGAAGGAAAACGCTACGTATTCATGGTGACTCTTAATCAAGAGTTGACAGGGATTCTCACATCTAAGGGTGACTGTGGTTTCAGCTCTAGTCATTAGCTGCTGATTATATATTATCAGCGATATGTATGAATAGCTAGATAATGCATCTTCCACAGGTATGAAAGCCAAAAACATTTGGTCCCTAGGATCAATAGAGGTACAGCAGTTCCGAGGGCAATCAGGGACAACTCATCCGAGGATGAGTGGTCTGGCCAAGGACTAGAGGGGTATGTTTCTTAAATTACAGAAATATGGTGCAGGCCGAATCGGGTTAGCATTAGGCTAATCAAATACCCAGTTTTAGATAGATGATTGGGTATCTGCAATTTAACTGGCTCAGAGAATCGATCTTGTAGTTGCATACTCTGTCATATCTATACGCATAAGGCACAGTTTCTGTTGTTTAATAACAAAGCTAGTGGTGAAAGCCTATGCTGCCCTTCTCAGATTAAGGGCATTATGTCATCGAGTTTTAGGTATTATGTAAAATTGCAAATGATAAATCTTATGGGTTGTCGGTAGATATCTTTGATGATATTACATTAATGCAACATGGAATTTAACAGTACCAATTTGCCTATTCAGTCATGCCATGGTAGGTGGCTGAAGCAACTCTTATTTACTCATTCATGTGTGACGACTGGGACAGCCTGTCTTCTTGGCCAGCTAGCTCTGCACGATTGTATGATAAGCTTGTGAACAACATATGTGAGTCAATTCTCTACGGAAGTAACAGAGGTTGTGTGGCTTCCAGTTTCAACCTAGAGAAACTTTATGGGACAGCACAATTGACATTGCCTGTGCTGCTTTATCATTTCTGCAATACCATAAGTGGGACATAAATGATTAGTTCTTCACCCACTATTCTCTAACGTTATACAGGGTGTCTTTTATTTGACCACTCTAATAGCCTACACTCATTGTAATGTGCGATGTATATCAGTAACTTGTTATGCAAATATTCCTCAAAATTGTCCTAATGGGACCAGTATCTTAAGATGATTATGCTTTCAGCAGCTGATCTCACCATAAAGAACACAGCCTTACTCAATCTCTGGCTTAGTCTTCACGTCATACTGACATTAGGGTAGCTTGTTATAGAAATATCTCATGAGCAAATGAGCAGGATTGTGTGCATTTGTGGTTGACAGCATTCCCACCACAGCAGAGATCAGGGATGTCATTAGGTATACAAGTGCACTCAGTTGCTAGTGCCTATGGAATGGAAGATAGTTCTTTTCTTTCAATAGTCTCAAGATATTGATGATGGCTCATTAGCAGCCAATACAATGGTTTTCCCTTTCATCATACAGCATGAGGTTTACATAGTACAGCTTTAATAAATTATAAAATTTGGTGAAATATGTGGAATTTGCAGATAGAATTATGCACATTGTTGCATAAGTTATTGTCGAACTCAACAGTCTATTGGGACTACAGGCCAGTTTAGAGCAATGGCCATGTTTTCCTACCATTAATGGTTTCTCTGTTTTAGTGTTTCACACACAGATAATGTCACTGTATGAAACCACAGAGCTTTGAAAATCTTCACGTAGTCACTCACGTGACTTCGAAATAAAATAGAAAGATTAAACGAGAACTTACCGTTTGAAGTTTGATCTTTATTTTATGAGAAGTCACGATGAGGGATTACGTGCCCTCCACTCCCGACCCTATTCTCATAAAGATCATTTGGTAGTTCTAGCCTTCAATCTTTCTATAGCTTAGGTCAGCAACTATTCTGTGGGTTCATACAGCTACTTTGAAGATTGACGCGCATGCGGTCTGGTGGGCTTCTTCACGTAATCCCTCATCGCGACTTCTCATAAAATAAAGATCAAACTTCAAACGGTAAGTTCTCGTTTAATCTTTCTATTGCAATGTAGAAGAATCAAAACAAACAACATGGATGCATTTAAGAAGAACATGGATAAGAATGTGGTGGATTATAGAATAGAACGATGACTTAGTTGGATGGGATGGATTCTGAGGAAGCCTGTGGGAAGCATTGATGCCAACATTGATGCCAACAAGGCTGATTGGCTTGTTGTGTAGAATCAACAGATTATTAAAAGTTTTTCCAATGATTTACCCAATGAGTGACGTGGTATAATTTGTCCTTACCTTGTAGAATGCACTCTCTCTAAATCCCTTCCCTGCTGACGTGCAACTATACATATTTATAAACCTTGCCCTCAGTTGCTTTCCTTTACTCATTTTCTTTCTCCAGCTGAAGATTTTGCAGTAGGAAAGCATTTTATCTCATTAGCAAAACAAATTAGTGATCCAAACTTCTTAAATCATGATACAGCTGGGACACACAATCAGCATATGTCATTTCCACCAGCAGAAAAACATGATTAGAATGCACTAGATTTGGTGAAGATTAAAATATCCGAATTTAAAATATATTTAATATTCATTGCTTTATGCACAAGCCTTTAATTTAAATGAGTGATGGAAGTTGCTGTTTGCTATTCCTATGTGCCTGGGTAAGAGTATAAATCACTCATTCAACAATTGCGTTCATGAGACTTGCATAAATGAAGGTGCTGTAAAAAGGCAGATATTTACAGAGGGTTCCACCATCTTTCACTGTTAACGGATGCTTTTGAATCCATTTAGAAAAGCAGTAGTGGTTTGATGGCTTGGCAACACAATAACTGTGTTCACACAAATGGTTATCTACTGGTGAACTCAACTTTTGCACAGTAATGCATCATTTTTAATCAGGTGGGGAATTCAAGAATAAGAATAAAGAGTCGAAAGGTGGTTGGGATGTTTGGAGTCATAGACTCATAGTATCATAGAGCATAGAAACAGCCCCTTTGGCCCAACTTGCCCATGCTAGCTGCAATATCCTATCTACACTAATCCCACCTTCCTCATATCCCTCTAAATCTGTCCTATCCGTGCAGCTGTCCAAATGTTTTTTAAATGTTGTTATAGCACCTGCCTCGTATACCTCCTCTGGTAGTTCATTTCACATATCTGTAGCCTCCCTTTGATCTGGTATTTTGTTGGTTCACATGCTTGATCAATGGTGTTTTATCATTAATGTCTTATTATTATTAATGTTTAGTGTTTTCTGAGTCATTCGTAACTGTCACTGTATGTCATGTTGTTACTTGTGGGCGGAGCACCAAGGCAAATTCCTTGTATGTGAATACTTGGCCAATAAACTTACTTACTTACTTACTTACTTATGTGCACAACCTTCAGACACTCTCTACAAGAGTCCTGGATTTTTTTATTGGCTCCATGATGATAGGCTCAACAACATCACTAAGCACCAGAGTAGGTAACTGAAAGACTGAAACTTATGTGTAGGGAGGAACTGCAGATGCTGGTTTAAACCGAAGATAGATACAAAAAGCTGGAGTGACTCAGCGGGTCAGACAGCATCTCTGGAGAAAAGGAATTGGTGACGTTTCGGGTCGAGTCTCCTCTTCAGGTTCTCGACCCGAAATGTCACCTATTCCTTTTCTCCAAAGATGCTGTCTGACCCGCTGAGTTACTTGAGCTTTTTGTGTGTATCTTCGGCTGGAACCTATTGTCCATACAGTACATTAGCATAAATAAAAAGTATGAGGTTCTGCAGTTAAAGGAATTAGGGAAGATATTCAGAACCTTTAAAATTGACATCTTTGGATTACTGCCAGTGCCATGGGTATAACAACTGGGTAGTGCAGATTAACGTGTGGCCGGAATGGTGATGCAGGAGAACAGGGTTTTTATTCCAGGAATACTGCAGCCATTTCCGAGGAACATGGGATTCATATAGGCCGGTTGTCATTTTGATCGGACCAGGGCTAATATCCTTTAGGCAAATTTGCTGGTGCTGTAGTGGAGTGTTCAAACCACCCTGGCAGGGAGACAGAAAGCTGATCAAGGATTTACAAATGAGAAAAGCAAAACTGGAAAAAGCACAGGTATCTGAAAATTAATGATAAAGTTTGAAAGGCACAGGAAATAAAGTTTACAAAATAACCAGGAATAATTCTGATTGTGCTTAATGGGGGAAAAATGCAAGTAGTAGAATAAAAAAGGCAGATGAGTTGAAACCGCTAAAAGACAAATGAAATTATGATTTGAATATTTTATGGAACCTGGCTTAAAGGGAGCAGTAATGGAGCTTAACTTTTCCTAGTTACAGGATCTGCAGGTGACGTAATAAGGTAAATTAAAGCAAAGGTTGGAGTGTCAGTATTCATTCCAGAAATAATGAGTGGTGTGAGAAGGAATGATCTGTTGGAAGAATCATTAAATAAGGTGACATGTGGTGAACTAGAGAACAAAAGAAGGCAATTCCATGGATGGGAATGTACTAGAGACATCATAGCAGCCCCAAGAAAGATAGAGAGATAAATGTGCAAGCAAATTTCTGACAACAATATCAAGAGGGCAGGGCTTGAGATGGGTCTCACCTACCTGATTTGTAACTGGGGGCACACAAGGAGCCGCAGATGATGTAGTCCCGAGCACAAAAAACAAAGTGCTGGAGAAACTCAGCAGGCCTGGCAGCAGCTATGGAAGAAAATGGACAGGCGAAATTTTAGGGGTCAAGACCCTTCTTCAAATTGATGGAGTGTGGACAAGAAAGTTGGAAAAGAGAGGTGGGAGTAGGCAAAGCCTGGCAAGTGATAAGTGGATACAGGTTCTTGGGGGGGGGAGGGGTGGGCAGGCGGGTGTAGGATGTAGAGATATGTGGAAGGTGACCAAGATTAGAGGTGAAAATGAGACAAAAGTTGTCAAATAAGGAGAGGAGGAATGGACTGTAAAGCTGGAGGAGGTACATAGGTGGAAGGGGACAGAGAGGAGGGAAAATAGGGGGGAGGGGGATAAAAGGGAAATGAGAGACTTGAGGATGGGAAATTAGCAAATAGATGAGATGAAAGTAGCGGGGTGTCTGGGGGCATGGGAGATGCTGGGAGAAATATGTGTTCACCAGGTTGGGAAGGGGGCAGGGTAAAGATAAGTGGGTGGGGATTATTTGCCTAGAAATTGGAGGTCAATGTTCATTCCTTAAGGTTGTAAGCTACCCTAACTCGACAAGACAGTCGACTAGTTTATGCTTGGCCTCGCTGATGTAAAGGAGGCCACATCAAGAGCAAAAGGTGCAGTAGACGAGGTTGATAGAGGTGCACTTGAATCTCTGTTGTACCTGGAAGTGCTACTGGTGTCCCCAGCTGGAAGTGAGAGAGGAGGTGTAGGGACAGATGTGGGTGTTACATTTCCTTCAGTTGCTGGGGAAAATGCCTGGGGAGGGGATGGATTGGTTGGGAAGGGAACAAGGAGGAGTTGCAGAGTGAGTGGTCTCTACCGAAAACATAAAGCGGTAGGGAAGAGAAGTTGTGATTAGTAGTGGATTGAAGGTGCTGATAATGTCAGAGAATGACGTGTTATATGCAGAGGCTGGTAAAGTGTAAGATAACAACCAGGGGATCCTAGTTGCATCTGGGTGGCAGAGCCAGAGCAGAAATGTGGGACACAGAGGTGACACAGATGAGTGTTCCATCCACCATAGAAGTGGAGAATCCACGTTTACTGAAGAATGTTTACTGACAAAGTCTCCCACTATCTTCCCCCTACTCCCGTTACCCTGCTCCTTTCTCTTCCTTCATAAACACATATCCCATCACACAGAGCCACACTTTCCTTTAATCTGTGGTGTTGCATTTTGGGAAGTCTAACATCGGCAGGACCTACACAGGTTGGGACAATCCCAATGTTTTAAGAAGCAGTTAGACAGGTACATGGATAGGATAGGTTTGGAGATATATGGACCAAATGCAGGCAGGTGGGACTAGTGTAGCTGGGACATTGTTTGCCGGTGTGGGCAAATAGGGCTGAAGGGCTGAAATTTCCTTTCCCACACCACACTACTCCCTCAAGCTAAACATTCCATTCCTTCTCTTTCCTTAACTGACAAGCTTACACTCCTTTTTGCCTCCAGCCTTTCTCCGCCCATTTGCCAATCACAATCCCTTCACCTGTATCCACCCATCACTTGCCAGGCTTCATGCCACGCCCTTCTCTTTCTTCCAACTTTCTCTACCCATCAACCCATTCCATCCGTTAGAAGAAGAGTCCCAACCCAAAATAGCATCCTCCACGGATGCTGCCTAACATGGAGTTCCTCCCAACACTTTGTTTTTGCTATTAAGTTTGTATTAAGGTTGATGCAGTTTGCATTAAACCTTCTTTACTCAATATCTGTCAAACACAGTGAAAGGAGCCACGGTAGTGGGAGCCATGGTAGTAAGGGTGAGAGTGAGGTGAGATGTCATTGCAATACTGGATTTAATTTTAGGGAAAAAGCCGATGGAATATTGGAGGTAGGAATGGGCGACGTTTTGGGTCCAGATCCTTCTTCAGGCTTATGTCAGGGGAGGTGAACTTGCACCTCCTCCAACCTCATCTACTATAACATGCACTTCCTCCAACCTAATCTACTGTATCCACTGTTCCAGGTGTCTACTTCTCTACATCGATGAGACCAAGCACAGGCTCGGCGATCATTTCACTGAACACATCCACACATTCCATCTTAACCTACCTCATCTCCCGGTGGCTCAGCACTTCAACTGCCCTTACCATTCCCAATCTGACCTTTCTGTCCTGAGCTCCTCCTTTGTCAGAGTAAGTCCCAGCACTAATTGGAGGAACAGCACCTCATACTTCGCTTGGGTAGTTTACCCCTCAGCGGTATGAACACTGACTTCTCTAACTTCAGATAGCACTTGCTTTCTCTCTCCATCCCCTTCCCCTACCCAGTTCTCCCACTAGACTTGCTGTCTCCGACTACATTCTATCTTTGTCCCACCCCCTCCCCTGACATCAGTCTGAAGAGGGGTCTCGATCTGAAACGTCGCCCATTCCTTCTCTCCAAAGATGCTGTCTCTCCCGCTGAGTTACTCCAGCATTTTGTGTCTACTTAACTGAAGTGTATATAATTATCAAGGGCGGAATAGAATGAGTACAAAAGACTTATTTGCGTTTGTTAAGAGGTCAAAGATTTAACATGGTTGGTGGAATAATTAGAAGGTAGATGAGGAAAAATATTTGGACCTGGATAGTTGTCTGTAACTTAGTGTTATATGGTGCCAGATACAAAAACTATAATCACTTTCATCGGTATTTTGTTATGTACTTGAATACTTACAAAACCATGTGCTGAAAGATGGAATGGATCTTTTCAACCAGCATGGACATAAATGACCTTTTGTGCAGTAAATTTCCTATGGTTCTTTGAAAGATGGGATGTTATGTGAGTGTAGTTTATATTTATTTGTGCTTTGCTGCCTAGAATGGATGCTCATATGTGACACAGCAGTATTTTTATAAATGTATCCATCTTTGATCGGTCTTTACTGGCTTTACCTTGCACTAAACGTTATTCTCCTATCATGTATCTGCACACTGTAAATGGCTAGATTGTAATTATCTATTGTCTTTCCACTGGTTAGCACGCAACAAAAGCTTTTCACTGTTCCTCGGTACACGTGACAATATACTACACTGAACTGAAATTATTCGCAGGATTCAAAGGTCATTGGAAATATTGGCACATATCATAAAGTAAGTTGACATTAATCTGAAGGTAAATGGATCTGGAGTTGCACATGGACAAGGCAAAGATGGTAAGCTCTCTTCCCTTAAGGATGTTAATGAACGTGATGAGATTGATAACAACAAACTCACTGTTACCATTATTAAGAACAATGATTCACTTGAATTGAAGTATCCCAAGAGACTTGTTGGACTTTAATTCAAGTCAGTGCAGTTAATAATTTCAGAGACCAGAAACTGTACTCCCATTTACATTCCATCTTTCAAAGAAATATAGGAAGTTTACTGCACAGGAGGTAATTTATGTCCATGCTGGTTGAACAAAGCCATTCCATCTTTTCCATCATGGTCCGTGGTTCTGATGATGGATGTGAGGGGAGAAGAGTGAGGACGGTAGGAGAGGAGGGGGAACCTGAGTCTGGTCTACCACTCCCTCTAGGTCAACTACAGGAGGCGCCCCCGGGCAACAAATGTGCATGGGCAAGGAGAGGTGATCAGCCTGCCAGCGGGGAGCCAATGAGAACAAAGAGGGACCCAGTGGACAGTCCGTAGCGATGTTACAAAACCTACCTTCAGCGGCGCTGCAGATCTGTCACTGGCTGTGTGCGCGACTTTGGCGCCTTTGAGTAAGGGGCTGGATTAAAATGCAGATTTGCATCGCTTGTCGGAGAGGGATTTCCTCGGGCTGCGAGTCAATGAAGAAAAATCGATCGGACTTCCGTTCCCGTTTTTTTTTAAATCGCTGGACAATTTAATAGTTGGATTAAGGTAAAATGTGACTTCTAACGCCCTCAACGCCTACAACGTGACGGATCGCAAAAGCAGGACAAAACAAAGGGTAAGTCGTGTATTTCACATATAATCTTGCTTCTTGGGGTGGCTTTAATCTAATTTTACGTTGTGAATATGTTATTTGAGCCCCATACGATTCGGCAGTGTCTTTCATGCCGATATGAGGTTAAAATCCATGGCAAATGCAACATTCCAATCAATCGCATTCCAGAAACACCCACTCGCAAGATGATTTAAATCCTTGTGACATGCTCCCCCTCCTGGTCAATGTTGTGTGTTAACCTCTGTTTCTTCCCCAAGTGCAGGTGGAAGGATCCTGTACCTGATTGGCCAGGCTGCGTCAGGTGACGGCTGATTCATCCCCAGTATAAATGGAAGATTTCCCAGAGTTCTTTCTCTTTCGGTGACGACCCTGCCTCGTGAGGTTGTGCAGGTGTGAGCGGTGAAAGGCCCGGCCACATGGCATAGAACTTCGTGTAATTCCATCATTTTGTAGTACCAAATATTGGATTGGGCTGTCCTTAGACGTTATCGGTATTTTGTTTCAGGGATAGCTTTCTTTTAGGCAGGTTTAGAGCCTCGGGTTCGACGGTCCATCGCGTGACTGGCCTGAGCACCTTTAAGTTGTTTATTAATCCATTCATCCTTGTCTGGGTTTTTTGAAGCAGGTTTGGGTTTTGGGGTGTTATCAATAATTAAACTATTTTTGAACATAAGCCTGGCTTTTGGACTTATGTTACGCGACTCTGAAATGCCTGCTTTCCGGAGTCGTAACAAAATGGGGGCTCGTCCTAAGTTTTAAGAACCCTAGACGTTTGTGGGGTTTTTTGAAAGGCTTCTGGACTGAGGAAGCCTGTGTGCGTTGTGTGGGAATTTTTTTTCCCTGTTTGAGGTAGCATTGGTGCCCAGGGTTTAGCTGGTGCTTTGGCTACATTTGAATTGAGACTTCTGGACTGAGGAAGTCTGTGTGTGTTGCTAAGGAAAGATGTTTTTTCTCTTTCTGTGATAGCATTGGAGCCAGAGTTTGGCTGGTGTTTTGGCTACTTGGTTTTGAGGACCCTAGAGGTTTGTGGGGTTTTTTGGGAGGCTTCTGGACTGAGGAAGTCTCTGTGTGTTGTGAGGGAGGTTTTCTTCCCTATTTGTGGTAGCAGTGGTGCCCAGGGTTTAGCTGGTGCTTTGGCTACATTTGATATGGAGTCTAAATGGAAGGACTTTATTGAAGCTCCTAGTCGGGAGTTGTTTGATCGAGGTACGAAAGAGCATTTGATTTGGCTGGCAGGGAATTATGAAGTGCCTATTGACCCACATGCAAAGAAACAGGTAATTAAATCGGTGGTGTGGGCTGCGTTGGTGGAGAGTGGGGTTGTGCCTGGCTGTGCAGACAGTCCCACACCTTCCATTCAGCCTGGTCAGAACATGGAGGCCGTAATTAAACTGAGGGAGATGGAGCTTGAGGCACTAAAAATGGAGCTCATGCATGTTCTTGAAATGAAATGGCTTGCGCTTAAGGAGGAAACCAAAAGGGCAGCGATTAGGCTGCGTGACTTGGAATTGGATGCCTCCCGGGTTCCTTCTAGGGTTTACGGAAATTTGAGGACTGGCGAAGGTCCTGTGAGCTACTATTGTAGAGGGGGAGGGCGCATGTTTAAGGAGTGTCCCGTTCGGAAGCAGAAAAAGGAAAAGACTGTGGCTTTGGTGGGTACACAGAAGGCACCTGTGGTACCTGAGGTGCCTGAGTCTGATAAGTGTAGGGATGACTCTGCGTTAGTCATGAATGATTTTGTTTCTCTGGAGGATGGGGGCGATAGAGTTCCAGTATCCATCTTGCGTGATACTGGTGCTCCTCAGTCCTTTAAAGTGGATAGTGTACTGCCGTTTTCGGCGGAATCATCGGTTGAGTCAAGTGTCCATCTGATAGGTTTCGGGTTGGAAGACATGGTAGTGCCTTTGCATACCGTGAGTCTCGAGTCCGAGTTGGTTCCAGGCCGAGTAACTGTAGGGTTACGGCCGTGTTTTCCCGTTGAGGGAGTTTCAGTGATTTTGGGGAATGACTTGGCAGGAGATGGAGTTTTGGTTACTCCTGAGGTAACGGCTGTTCCAATGGTGCAGAGTCCTGATAGATTGGTTATGCAGCATCCGACGGTCTTCGCAGCTTGTGCTGTCACGAGGGCTATGGCTGAGAGCCAGGTGAAGTTTGAGGATGTAGTGGACCTAAGTGAGAGCATTTTTGGGGATCTGGATGAGGGATCCTGTGTTGTGAAGGGTGTTTCTACATCTCAAGATGAGATAGTGTCTGAAAATGGGCCGGTGTCGCTGTCAAGTGACCGGCTGATTGAGGAGCAAAAGAGTGATCCAAGTTTGTCTGAGCTGTTCGACCGCGCGGTGCCTGAAGGTGATATGGATTCCACAGCAAAGGGGTATTTTCTAAGGGAGGGCTTGCTGATGCGAAAGTGGTCTCCCTTGGATGTATCTGGGCATGATGATTGGAGTGTGGTTGATCAGATTGTAATACCTCGTCGGTATAGGGATGAGATACTCTGTTTGGCTCATGATGGTCCTCTGGGTGGACATTTGGGAGTCAAGAAGACGAATGACCGTATCTGACGGAATTTTTTTTGGCCAGGGTTGAAGAAGGACGTGAAACAGCAGTGCAGGTGTTGTCACATTTGCCAGGTGGCAGGAAAGCCGAACCAATCGATTGTTCCTGCGCCTTTGTATCCAATCCCTGTGGTCGGTGAGCCGTTTGACCGGATTCTAGTTGATTGTGTGGGTCCTCTACCTCGGACAAAGGGGGGCAACAAGTTTTTGTTGACAATAATGTGTGCGTCTACCCGTTTTCCGGAGGTGGTCCCTTTTCGTAGAATTACTGCCCCTACCATTGTGAAGTCTCTCACTACGTTTTTTTTTCGTTTTTCGGTTTACCCAATGTGGTGCAGGGTGACCAAGGTTCCAGCTTCATGTCGAAGGTTTTTAGTCAGGTAATGAAGTGGTTCGACAGGAAAGCTTCGAGTAGGAATTTTTCTCCAGGTGACAAGGTCCTGGTGTTGTTGCCTATTCCTGGTTCGAGTCTGCGGGCTCGGTATAGCGGTCCCTATCAGGTGGTTAAGAAGGTTGGTGAAAGGGATTATGTTATGGGTACCCCTGGTCGAGGTCGTGGGACTCGGCTTTGTCATGTCAACATGATGGGGCAGTGCTATGAGCGGGAGCCTGTGGAGGTTGATGGGGAGGTGATGTGTCCTTCGGTTTCGTCTAAGCCTGTTTTGGCTGTGGTGGTGCCCCCTGACACGGGTGATGATGTGGGTGAGGCACGGTTGTCGGAGGCAGTGACGCAGGGAAGGCTGTGTAACTCTGAGGCTTTGGAGTCGCTTCCCTTGCGTTTGTCACATTTGACTGAAGGTCAGCGGGGTGATCTGCTTTGTTTGGTGAAGTCGGGTGGGTCGCTGTTCTCGGATATGCCTTCTCGGACGTCTGGGCTGCAGCATGACATTGACGTGGCCGGTGCTGCGCCCATTAAACAGCATCCGTATCGGGTCAACCCTGACAAGCGTCATCGTCTAGGGAGTCAGGTTGACTATATGCTGCGGCATGGCATTGGTGAATCTAGGTGTAGTCCGTGGAGTTCTCCGTGTCTACTGGCTATGAAGGCAAATGGGGAGGACAGGTTTTGCACGGACTTTCGGAAAGTAAACGGTGAGGCTAGGCCGGATTGCTGTCCTCTCCCACGAATGGAGGATTGCGTGGATCGTGTGGGAAGTGCGTCGTTTGTGTCCAAATTGGACTTGTTAAAAGGGTATTGGCAAGTTCCCTTCACTGGGCGGGCGAGGGAGATCTCTGCGTTCGTTACGCCTGATAACTTTCTGCAGTATACGGTGATGGCATTTGGGATGCGCAATGCGCCGGCAACTTTCCACCGATTGGTCAACATGGTTTTGTCTGGTTTGACCTTCTGTGAGGCATACCTTGATGAATTGGTTGTGTGCTCCAGGTTGTGGATCAAACACATCGGTCATCTGAAGGAGGTATTCCATCGGCTAGCGGATGCAAAGCTCACTATCAATCTGGGGAAGTGTGAATTTGGCCAGGCCACGGTAACGTATCTTGGTAAGGGGGTGGGCCGGGGTCAGGTTCGCACTCTCAAAGAAAAGTTGGAGCATATTGTCGCATTTCCTGCTCCAACCTGGAGGACTGAACTCCGTAGGTATCTGACTATGGTTGGATACTATAGGGGATTCTGTCCAAACTTCTCTGTGGTGGCTGCCCCTTTGACGGATTTGCTGAGTCCGAAGGTAGCTTTTGTGTGGATCATACAAAAAGTCTTCTGGTGCGCGCACCTGTGCTTGCGGCACCTGATTTTGAGCTTCCATTTAAGCTGGCAGTGGATGCTAGTGATCGTGGGGTTGGGGGAGTTCTTCTACAGGATGATTCAGATTGGGTGGAGCATTCAGTTTCGTACTTCTCTAAGAAGTTTAATCGTCATAAGAAGTGGTACTCCACCATTGAGAAAGAGGCCCTTGCTATGTTGATGTCTCTGAGTCATTTCGAGGTTTATGTTGGCTCCTCGAATGTCCCTGTCATCGTACTCACGAATCATAATCCGTTGGTATTTTTGAATAATATGAAAAATAAGAACCGCCGGTTAATGAGCTGGAGTTTGCAGCTGCAAGACTATAACCTGGAGGTCAGGCATATCCGTGGCAAGGATAATGTCTTGGCTGACGCCTTGTCGCGCCAGTGGAGTTTAGCTCCTGAATAGTTTCGGGGATTTGGTGGTGTTTTTTCTCTCTTCCGAAACTTATTCAGTATCTTTGGGTGGGGGTGTGACACGCTCCCCTTCCTGGTCAATGTTGTGTGTTAACCTCTGTTTCTTCCCCAAGTGCAGGCTGGAAGGATCCTGTACCTGATTGGCCAGGCTTCGTCAGGTGACGGCTGACTCATCCCCAGTAAAAATGGAAGATTTCCCAGAGTTCTTTCTCTTTCGGTGACGACCCTGCCTCGTGAGGCTGTGCTGGTGTGAGCGGTGAAAGGCCCGGCCACATGGCATAGAACTTCGTGTAATTCCATCATTTTGTAGTACCAAATATTGGATTGGGCGGTCCTTAGACATTATCGGTATTTTGTTTCAGGGATAGCTTTCTTTTAGGCAGGTTTAGAGCCTCGGGTTCGACGGTCCATCGCGTGACTGGCCTGAGCACCATTAAGTTGTTTATTAATCCATTCATCCTTGTCTGGGTTGTTTGAAGCAGGTTTGGGTTTTGGGGTGTTATCAATAATTAAACTATTTTTGAACGTAAACCTGGCTTTTGGACATGTTACGCGACTCTGAAATGCCTGCTTTCGGGAGTCGTAACAATCCTCATTTGTTTTGGACAATCATGTCATAAGAGCATCTATATCGTCTAAATTGTGTGTAATTGTCTAACCATAATCAATATTTTTATATAAATATCCACAACGGTTTTAGTCACATGTATTGTGCCAAAAATAATAATTTTCATTATATTGAGAGTGCATGTTTCTAGATTAATTTATGTGAATTAAACATTAAATTCCTTCCATCTGGCATATAGGTTCATGACAGTGAGATTTAAAAATCATGTTATATTGTGAATTCTTGTGTGAATGGGAATAGTTTGTTATTTGGATACAGGCTATTTTAAAAAATTAGCCTTTTCTTAAGAAATGGATAGATGTTTAGATCTAGTAATTGAATTTAGATGAATTTAATTGATTAGATGAATTTAATTGATTTGATGAAACTGATGAATATGAATGTTTTGTTGGGTATTTACTATTTGTTTTTGCATTTAACTTTATCATATCTACCTTTTTTTCTAAAACTGCAAATAATAACTTGTTTCTTTTAATGCTGTTCAGTGTTTTTTTCCTTTACATTTTAAACAGATGTCTCCGAAGCTGAAATGCAAAATTATCAATCCAAATGCCCAGCAAAAGTGACTGATTTAGACAGCATTCGCAGAGATTATCCGAATTTGGACTACTCCAAATGTGATGATCTACAGGACATTTTTAATGGGAAAGTAGTGGGCAGAAAGGCATGTCATGCGTGGTTTGAAGAGCAAAAACTTGTAGTTTACTTTGCCAAAATTGAAAAGTTGAGGAAAAGCAAGGTGTAAGAGTTGCTTATTGGTTACAATCTGAGGAGTATGATGATGCTACTGATTATGATATGCCAATGTACCAGCTCGCAACTGATCTCCTCCATAAAGACATAGTCTATTGCTAGAAATTGTAATTTATTTTTCCTATCTGTTTCGGAATTACAGCATATAAGACAATAATATTAAAGTTCTGATCTTGAGAATATCAAATTTTTTAATTTTCAAGGCAGTCTGGGTGTTTATTACTATTTCCGTCACAACGGTTAATTTTGTAATTAGCTGCAATTAGGTAACTAACTAATTATGTGCTTTAATTTCAGATCATCCAAGTAAGATGTTTCATATTTGTTTCAGAATGCTTCAATCTATAAAAACTGAAAATTTCATTCAGTTCTCTTAATTTTTAAGAAAGTTATGGACTTTTGACTGTCCTCGATCACAGCTTTTGTGTTAAGTCAATGGAAAAGCAATAGGGAACAAGATGCTAATTTCCGAGTATGAAAATGGCCATAACATTTTTAATACTGAAGATATGAAAATGAATTAAGTGTCAAATTAAACTTCTTTTTATGCTTTATCTGATGGGATAAATTGCATACTTGATTTTTAAAATCTCAAAATTTTGTAACATTGCTACAGTCTGCCTAAAGAAGAAAAGACTGTACTAAGAACTTTTGTAACTTTGGCGGTGCCAGAAACGTAATGACTCTTTGTGTACTGCCTAGGTAAACTTCTGCAGCATAATTGTATCAGATTGTATGCAAAAACAAAGAATTTCATTGTGCCTAAGTATGGGTGACACTAAAGTATTATTGAATTTACGACTTGACTATTTATCCAGTAATAAAACCACTAAACAGTCCTATCTCATTAGGACCTTGCCTGATGAAACAGAATCCAGAAATCTGTAAGGAGAAAATAGAAGGAAGTTAACAAAAATATCAATGAACAAAATCACTGACAAAAATATTTCCTTTAAATGGTGCAGGCTCTGTGCAAAAATGGAATATTGCCAGCATCTGTGGTTCCTTCCTCAACATTCTATTCAATTTCTTTTTAGATTTACATTAGTGAAAAAGATTCCTTGTTAGCGTTGAATGTACATTCATTAAAAACCTTTCATTCTGACAAAGAGCATTAGGTTAGGCTGTGGCAAGATTAGTGAAATGGTGAACATAGATTGTAAGGAACTGTAAAATTGTGAATTTATATATTTTTTATATGTCTCTGTCACTGAGTCCTCATATCTTACAATAAATCAGAGTAAAGACCTAAGCCTACTTAAACTGGTTAATTTAATTAATTAGTCAGAAACAATAACCTAGAAATGACAGTGTGCTTTCAAGGCCTCAAACACTCTTGAATCAGCATTACATCATTCCCTTTGTACCCGGCAGACTATCCAAAGGAAATTATGTCATCTAGACAAATCTGACCATGTACTGGGGATGGGTCGGAGATTGGTGGAGTCAAGGCTGGCACTCAAGGTCGTAAGATGTCATGATTTTATGGGCCTTGGGTTGAGGAAGTGGAGACTTTGATCACTGAAATTATAGATTTTGATCATTGATTAACTTTGGAGTATCAGGGTCTGGGAGTGAAAGTAAAGAAAAGGGATGGTAGATGATTTGGCCATTGAATCATGACTTGTTTTGAAGAGTTATGGGGAAGAAATCACCACTTGGTGGGGGTGGGGGGGATGAAGTATAGTGTATCTGGAGGATCAGTGAATGGGAGAATTGGAGGGATCAGTCCCCAGAACTGCAAAAGAAGTAAGTAATGGATACCAGCCCATCTTGGCAATAGTAAAACCCATGTTCCAGCAGTGACCTGATTATCAATGAACAAAATGAACCAATTTGCTTGGTAGCCTTTCAAACATGATGTGGCATGGGAACATCACATGAACCTCATCTGAGGTCTAAATCGCATTAGACATGTAAAAGCGAGTCCTACTAGGAATGACCTCCCTGAAGAATGAGATACATCATTGTCATACTTTACTCTGGGTGAAGTTTGTTTTGAAATAAACAGCATTATCTGATAACATTTCTCAGTCGCAGTTCCCTTACCTTCAACATATTTCAAGTTTGAGACATACCTAAAGGGTTCATAGTCATATCAGCAGCATTTTGGTCATCACAGCTGAATTATGGAATAAGAGCTGTCTAAATTTGGATATATACTGTATCCTTTGGCATATGGAACTATGAAAGGTAATCTTATTCAAACTTTCAAGATCCTAAGAGGGTATGACAGGGTCAATAATTAAAATTTCCTTTTGTGGGAGAGTTTTTTTAGTTTAGTTTCATGCCGAAGAGCAATCACCCATACACTGGTTCTATCCTACACACTAGCGACAATTTACAGAAGCCAATTAACCTACAAACCTACATGTCTTTGGGATGTGGGAGGAAACCGGAGCACTCGGGAAACCCATATAGTCACAGGGTGAACATACAAACCCCATAGAGACAGCAACCATAGTCAGGATCAAACTCAGGTCTCTGGCACTGTAAGTCAGCAACTCTACTGCTGCACACCATGCCACTTAAAGAAGTGGACACAGTTACAAACTATGGGGATGGTCATTTGAAACTGAGACTCCATGACTTGGGAGAATGCAATAAGCCTCATTTAACAACTGACACTAGGATACCCTTCCCTTTCTTTTATTCCTTCCTGTGTCAGATCTTATACTTCTCTTGGCCCAGATTTTCTCACAGCACACTCGGATATTACACTTTAAACAAGTAACCAGAAGCTTTCTCAAAGAGGTCGATGTAAAGAGTTTCTAAAATAAGAAGGGAGAAATAAAGGGATGGAGAGGTTTTGAGGGAGTACTCTAATGTTTAGGATTTCAGTAGCCACTAATACAATCTGAAAATGTTGTTGGATAACTTGCTCAATTAATCAAATTGCATCACGTACAAAGTTGTGTAATGCAAACAGGAAGAAACTTTCACTTAGTTAAGCATAAAAGCGTTTTTTTTATTTTTAATCTTAACAGCACTCTTATCAATGTCAATATTTAAAGAAACATATTGGTTTCTTTCAGAGAGAAAATTGGGCTGAGACAAAATGAGTGCAAACACTTTTGCAGATCTACAGTAAACTCAATTCAATGACAAGATTGGATTGGAAAAGGAATTAGCCAGCCACTGTTCAGGTCAATGCAAACATTCTGCATCTGGACAAGAGTGGATGACATTGACCTATTTCAGGCAATATGTTGAATTGACTTAATTGTATTAAATAAAATGTAATGGTTATCAAATTAACATCTTACATTCATATGTTCAATCTGACAAATTTTTTCTGACCATAATTTAACTAAACCATATAAGTGAACGAAAATCCAAATGATCAAATCATAGATCAATGTCAGACTCATGCCACAGCAGATCTACAGTATGATGAGTCAGAGTCATACTGCCTGAAACAGGGTGAGCAAGCTTCTCCTACTCTATTTGGCTCATCTTATTTTATCAATGAATTCTACCATTCATTTTGCACATGCAGATTACCAGAGAGATTATGGGAGTGATGTCCACAGATTGTTTAAAGTTGCAGGGCAGGGAGATAAATTGATTAAAACCCCTGTTTCACGGAGCGAGTCGACCCACGAGTGACCCCGAGTTTAAAGCAAATTAAACTCGTGGTAATCACGTACAATTAACGTAGCGGGAACGTCGGAACTCGTGGACGCAACTTAGTGACTCGTGGCGCTAACGGCAGGTACCCGGAAAACTTGTTAACTCTTGAAAAACTTTAAACATGTTTAAAGATTACCACGAGTCAAATTTACTCTTGAAGTTAAAATTTGAAACATTTAAATTCGTTGTAGGAACGTAGTAGCCCGTGAGTTTACCGTAGTGATTCGTGAGTCTACTGCGGGCACTCTTTAACTCAGCAGGCAGGCAGCATCTCTGGAGAGAAGGAATGGGTGATGGGATGACGTTTCCAAATTTCTGCTGCGTCTTTGTGTTACTCCAGCACCGTGTGTTCACTTTTTGTCAACCAGCATCTGCCCTTTCTTATGTTTGACATTATTTGTATCCATGGCAGTTGATTGTCGTTCCCTTCAGTTTCCCAGGGGGTCAGGACGGGACTGGAGTTGGGAGGGAAAGGTTGGGGGGGGAGGAGGAAGGGGGGGAGGGGAGGGGAGGGGAGGGGGGTTGGGGTTGGGGTGACTTAGTACGGGAGACCAGTGTACTGACAGTGTGGGCAGACACTTTGGTAGTGATTGCCCATGGGGTTCACTGTCGAGGACTTCATAATGCAGAGAGCATTATAAACAGTGGAGCGATTAACCCTGGAAAGGGGGGAGACTTCTCTCTGAGTTGGACCCAGGAAACTGAAGCAGGAATGTTCTTGAGATTATTAACGACAGATAAATAGATGGGAAGGGTTTAGAGGGCTATGGGTCACATGCAGGCAAATAGGACTACCCCAAGATGCCAACTTGGACGGCACGGCCAAGCTGGGCCGAAGGACCTGTTTCCGTGTTGTACAGCACCATGACTAAGGCCTATCCAGTGGGATTGACATGTTTTGTATTTTTCCTTTCTGAAGATGCAGCGTATTTTGTTGACTATTGCACACTGCAGACCAGAAGCGCCTTCAATACCCAGAGAGAAGGTATGGGCTGGTTAGCTGAGCAGGAGAGTGGGGTTGTTTGCAGTTGCAGAGGGAGGGGGCAAGGGCTCTCTCACGTTATGGCGGGTGATTGTCACCTGCCCGCTGTTTCTGACGCTAAAGCCTTGGGATCGTTGCCCCTCATGTTGCCGTGGAGGGGGAGGGGGGTATTGTGCTGTTTGATCGCCCCCTGCTATCCCAGGGACAGGGAGACACAGCGGCTTTTGAGAATGGTGGGCAATCACTACCAAAGTGTCTGCCCACACGGTCAGTACACCTCTCCTACACTTGTCTCCCGTACTAAGTCATCCCAACCCCCCCCCACTCCCCTCTCCACCCCCCCCTCCCCCACCTTTCCCTCCCAACTCCAGTCCCATCCCAACCCCCTGGGAAACTGAAGGAAGCGACAATCAACTGCCACGGATACAAATAATGTCATACCCAAGAAAGGGCAGATGCTGGTTGACAAAAAGTGAACACACAGTGCTGGAGTAACACAAAGACGCAGCAGAATTTTGGAAACGTCATCCCGTCACCCATTCCTTCCCTCCAGAGATGCTGCCTGTCCCGCTGAGTGATCATACTGAGGGAATTCCCACGTATATGAAGCAGAGAGAAACGCTCTGGCACTGGACGGTGCGCATTTTCCCTTTGTAGGTCATATCAATAGATGCGAATTCTATCTTTAATTCAAAGCCGCAGGATGGAGCTGTCTTCTTTAACACTGTTGCTTCGCCGCCACCGCCTCCTTGCTGCACAATGGCAGCGAGTGCGGGGCCGAGATCCTGCCTAGTTTTTTTAAGTTCTGAAATTGAATAACTTTCAATACTGATTCAGAATATATGTACTGTATGAGATGCTGTCCAGCTCCTCTACTTGATACTTAAAACAGGCCTTCATTCACGGTTGGCTCAAGAGTAACTCAGGAGAGGAACTTGGTACATCGCAAAAATGAGAAGTAAACGGCAAACTTAGACATACACGTGGGAACTCGTTTAAACTCGTGAACATAAACTTGGAATCTCGTAGACAACTACGAGTGTGATTTTTTCTTTCACCCGGGATCACTCGTGGGTCGACTTGCACTGTGAGACAGGGCCATAAGTCAGCATGCAGGATAATTTCTTTCATTGATTGAAATCTCTAACAAAGAGCAGCAGAGCTATGTTCAAACTGTATTAGTCACCAGCTAGGCTATTATTTTTCAGTCTGGTCACCACATAATAGGAAGGATGTGATATTTCAAGGGAAGGTACAGAGGAGATTTCTGAATATGTTGCCTAGGATGGACATACTTACTTATGAGGAGAGACCAGCTGGACTAGGATTGTTTCTTCTGAAAAGGGGAATTTGTTGGGAGATCTGTTGAACATACAATATTGAACATAGGGTAGCACAGCAGAGAAACAAATACTTCTACAGTACCACGCATGCAGCGATCATAATGTCAATCTAACAAATCCCATCTTCCTGCACATTGTCTGAATCCTTCTATTCTCTGCTTATTCAAATCTTTGACTAAATATCTCCTGTATATTGCTAGTGTATCTGCATCTACCACTTTCCTGACAACTGGGTCTGGGCCCCTACAACTCTCCATATAAGAAAAATGTGCTCATACATCTCCTTAAATCTTTCCTCCCTCAGACTTTAAACCCATGCCTTCCAGCATTTGGCATTTCCAATAATGCTTACACTTGCACACACTCAGAGGCAGAGCTCAAAGTCATTGTAGACTCATTCAGTACTTATGAAAGGTTGGGTCCACCAACAACACTAACTTCCCCAACATACTACCCTCTCACAATAACAGTTCTCAATAAAACCATGGAGAAGTGAACCACTTCATACCTCGGATGCCATCTTTCATCTACACATCCATTAACACTGTGTTTACAATATATTCAATTTTTGATTGCATTTTGGAAAATGTCTAACATGGGCAGGGCCTACACAGTGAATGGTAGGAGTCTGAGGAGTGTTGTAGTGCAGAAGGATCTCGGAGTGCAGGTGCACGGTTCTTTGAAGGTGGTGACACAGGTGGATAGGGAGGTCGAAAAGGGTTTTGGCACATTGGCCTTCATCAGTCCTGAGTACCGAGTATAGTTTGGGAGCTCATGTTGCAGTTATATAAGACACTGGTGAGGCTGCATCTATAGTATTGAGTTGGAAAGGGTGCAGAGAAGATTTACAAGGATGTTGCCAGGACTCGAGGGTCTGAGGTATAGGGAAAGGTTGAGCAGGCTGGGACTCTATTAGGTCAAAAGGTCATAAGTGACAGGAGCAAAATTAGGTCATTAGGCCGATCAAGTCTACTCCACCATTCAATCTTGGCTGATCTATCTCAACCTCCCAACCCCATTCTCCTGCCTTCTCCCCATAACCCCTGACTCCTGTACTAATCAAGAATCTATCTATCTCTACCTTAAAAATATCGATTGATATCAGCCTTTAATTCTGAGGCTATCACCTCTTGTCCTAGACTCTCCCACTAATAAAAATGACATGTCTAGTGGGATACGGGCTAAACGCAAGCAGGAAGGACTAATGTAGATGGGACATGTTGGTCGGTGTGGGCAATTTGGGCCGAATTGTCTGTTTCCTCGCTGTATGACTGTATAAATACAAATTAGAAATTAGACTTTGGAGTTGGAGTAGGAGTTGGAGGCTCCTCAACCTGCCCTAACATTTAATAAGATCTGGTCTGATTACATTCTCAATTCTTTATTACAACCTAGTCCCAGTAATCTTCCTCCAACTTGCTTGTTGAGTATCGACGTCTGCCTTCAAATATTCAATGTTTTTGCTTCCACTTCTCTTTGAAATTGAAGGTTCCAAAGATTCATGCCCCATGAGAGAGAAAAAAGCACTTAATGAATGACTAATTAGTGCCAAAGTTCTGGTGACCGTTGCTTATGTATTCAGTAAAGTTAAAAGAAACAGTTAAAACCACCATCAAGTGTTTCAAAATTCTGATGTGTGGCAGGAAATAAATTTGAAATTATAATGAGGCACAGTGGCAAGCATTGGTAGAATTAAACGTCTGCTGTTGACACAGGGCATTCCCACACTTTATCACCAAGAGGCCCTGGCGCATAAACATCTCAGTGAAGAGGCAGAGATGTTTGGGAAATACAGCTAATCCATCTGTTTCTTTGGATGTTATTATTTTCAATATCAGTTCATCCAGCTTTGTTTTTTGTAAATCTCAGGTTGGCTATGTTATTTGCATCACATGGAGTATGGAGGTCATTTGCTGCTACTGATCTATTATATTATTTAGTCTGCACTGTGTTTATTCCCTTCTCTCAGGGTGGCACAATGGCTCAGCAGTATTGATGCTGCCTTGCAGTGCCAGAGATAGGGGTTTGATCCTGTCTATGGGAATTGTCTGCACAGAGTTTGTATGTTCTACCTGTGACCGCATGGGTTTTGTCCGGGTACATCAGTTTTCTCCCACACTCCAATGACGTACAGATTTATAGGTTAATTAGCTTTTGTAAATTGTAAATTGTAAACTGTCCCTAGTGTGTGGGATAGTGCAAGGGTATGTAGTGATCGCTGGTTGTCTTTTTGCACACTGTATCTCTAAACTAAACTAAATTAAAATATAATTCAATCAATAATCCTTCTATTTGTTTCTTCCCTGTGACATTATTACATTCTGGTTAAATGCATTTTTGCTACTTTCCATATAACCATATAACCATATAACCATATAACCATAACAGCACGGAAACAGGCCATCTCGGCCCTTCAAGTCCGTGCCAAACATTTAATTTTTTTTTTTTTTTTTTTTTTTTTAATTACAAATAAATACTTCCCCCTTGTCCCATCTACCTGCACTCAGACCATAACCCTCCATTCCTTTCCCGTCCATATACCCATCCAATCTATTTTTAAAGGATAACATCGAACCTGCCTCCACCACTTCCACTGGAAGCTCATTCCACACAGCTACCACTCTCTGAGTAAAGAAGTTCCCCCTAATGTTCCCCCTAAACTTCTGTCCCTTAATTCTCAAGTCATGTCCCCTTGTTTGAATCTTCCCTACTCTCAATGGGAAAAGCTTATCCACGTCCACTCTGTCTAACCCGCTCATAATTTTAAAGACCTCTATCAAGTCCCCTCTTAACCTTCTGCGCTCCAAAGAATAAAGACCTAACTTGTTCAACCTTTCTCTGTAACTTAGTTGCTGAAACCCAGGCAACATTCTAGTAAATCTCCTCTGTACTCTCTCTATTTTGTTGACATCCTTCCTATAATTAGGCGACCAAAATTGTACTCCATACTCCAGAATTGGCCTCACCAATGCCTTGTAAAATTTTAACATTACATCCCAACTTCTATATTCAATGCTCTGATTTATAAAGGCCAGCACACCAAAAGCTTTCTTTACCACCCTATCTACATGAGATTCCACCTTCAGGGAACTATGCACAGTTATTCCTAGATCCCTCTGTTCAACTGCATTCCTCAATTCGCTACCATTTACCGTGTACGTCCTATTTTGATTTGTCCTGCCGAGATGTAGCACCTCACATTTGTCAGCATTAAACTCCATCTGCCATCTTTCAGCCCACTCTTCCAAATGGCCTAAATCTCTCTGTAGACTTTGAAAATCTACTTCATTATCCACAACACCACCTATCTTAGTATCATCTGCATACTTACTAATCCAATTTTCCACACCTTCATCCAGATCATTGATGTACATGACAAACAACAGTGGACCCAACACAGACCCCTGAGGCACCCCACTAGTCACCGGCCTCCAACCTGACAAACAGTCATCCACCAATACTCTCTGGCATCTCCCATTCAGGCACTGTTGAATCCATCTTGCTACTCCACCATTAATACCCAACAATTGAATCTTCTTAACCAACCTTCCATGAGGAACCTTGTCAAAGGCCTTACTGAAGTCCATATAGACAACATCCACTGCTTTACCCTCATCAATTTCCCTAGTAACCTCTTCGAAAAATTCAAGAAGATTAGTCAAGCATGACCTTCCAGGCAAAAATCCATGTTGACTGTTCCTAATCAGACCCTGCTTATCCAGATGCTTATATATATTATCTTTAAGTATCCTTTCCATTAATTTGCCCACCACTGACGTCAAACTAACAGGTCTATAATTGCTAGGTTTACTCTTCGAACCCTTTTTAAACAACGGAACAACATGCGCAGTACGCCAATCCTCCGGCACTATTCCCGTTTCTAATGACATTTGAAATATTTCTGTCATAGCCCCTGCTATTTCTACACTAACTTCCCTCAATGTCCTAGGGAATATCCTGTCAGGACCTGGAGACTTATCCGTTTTCATATTTTTCAAAAGTGTCCGCACGTCCTCTTCTTTGAATCTCACAGTTTCCATTGCTACTCTGCTCGTTTCCCTTACCTCACATAATTCCATATCCTTCTCCTTCGTGAATACCGAAGAAAAGAAATTGTTCAATATCTCCCCCATCTCTTTTGGCTCTGCAGATAGCTGTCCACTCTGACTCTCTAATGGACCGATTTTATTCCTTGTTATCCTTTTGCTATTAATATAGCTGTAGAAACCCTTTGGATTTACTTTCACCTTACTTGCCAAAGCAACCTCATATCTTCTTTTAGCTTTTCTAATTTCTTTCTTAATATTCTTTTTACATTCTTTATACTCCTCAAGCACCTCATTTACTCCATGCTGCCTATAATTATTGTAGATCTCTCTCTTTTTTCGAACCAAGTGTCCAATTTCCCTTGAAAACCATGGCTCTTTCCATTTTTTTACTATTTCCTTTCAACTGAACAGGGACATAAAGATTCTGTACTTAAAATTTCACCCTTAAATGTCTTCCATTTTTCTTCTACATCCTTCCCATAAAACAACATGTCCCAATTCACTCCTTTTAAATCCTTTCGCATCTCCTCAAAGTTAGCCTTTCTCCAAACAAAAATCTCAACCCTAGGTCCAGTTCTGACCCTCTCCATAATTATATTGAAACTAATGGTAATGTGATCACTGGACCCGAAGTGCTCCCCGACGCATACCTACGCCACCTGCCCTGTCTCATTTCCTAACAGGAGGTCCAGCACTGCCCCTTCTCTAGTAGGTACCTCTATGTATTGCTGCAAAAAACTATCTTGCACACATTTTACAAACTCCAAACCATCCAGCCCTTTTACAGAATGTGTTTCCCAGTCTATGTGTGGAAAATTGAAATCTCCCACAATCACTACCTTGTGCTTACTACTAATATCTGCTATCTCCTTACATATTTGCTCTTCCAATTCTCGCTCCCCATTTGGCGGTCTATAATACACCCCTATAAGTGTTGCTACACCTTTCCCATTTCTCAGTTCCACCCAAATAGCCTCCCTAGACGAGCCCTCTAATCTATCCTGCCAAAGCACTGCTGTAATATCTTCCTTGACAAGCAATGCAACACCCCCACCTCTTGCCCCTCCAATTCTATCACCCCTGAAGCAACGAAATCCTGGAATAATTATTTGCCAATCACAGCCCTCCGGCAACCATGTTTCACTGATCGCCACAACATCATACTTCCAGGTGTCAATCCAGGCTCTAAGCTCATCCACCTTTCTTACAATGCTCCTAGCATTAAAATATACACATTTAAGAAACCCACCACCACTTATTCTCTGTTTATTATCTTTTTCTTCTTTCTCCCCTACATTTTGGGTCCGAGTGCTTCCCTTCTCTGCCTCCTGCCTCCGACATTTTCCACTAGCTTTCTCTATTTGAGTCCCTCCCCCCAACCGTTATTCACGAGGTTTCAAATGGCACATTCACATTATTCTATGGGTAAGGATATTTCTCCAGAATTTGGAATTCTATTCCATCCAGGTACATAGAAACATAGAAACATAGAAAATAGGTGCAGAGGGGGGGCATTTGGCCATTCGAGCCTGCACCGCCATTCATTGTGATCATGGCTGATCATCCACAATCAGTAACCCGTGCCTGCCTTCTCCACATATCCCTTGATTCCGCTAGCCCCTAGAGTTCTCATCCTTCTAAATTCCAGTGAATACCAGCCCAGCTTTCCAACCTTTCCTCATATGACAGTCCCACCATCCCGGGGATTAACCTCGTGAACCTATGCTGCACTGCCTCAATAGCAAGGATGTCCTTCCTCAAAAATAGGAGACCAAAACTGCACATGACAATACTCCAGATGTGGTCTCACCAAGGCCCTGTACAACTGCAGAAGGACCTCTTTACTCCTATAGCACTCCTACAGACAGGGCCAGCCTTAGGAGGTGCGGGGCCCAATTTGGAACAATTTTCATAGAAATAGAAATATACAATTATAAATGAGTCATATTCAGGCACGTGTCGTGAGCTTTTAAAAAATCTTAAACCGTGCATGCGCAGATTGTTCTTCTCTCTGCAAAAATAAAATAAAATAAATAAAAATAAATAATGTAACAATTTAATTTGCCCAAGGCTTCCAAATCTCCTTCTTTCTGAATTACTGCATGGGTGGGGGGTGGAGGGTGATGACAGGTGGAAAGATGGTGGGAAAAACGGGAGCACGCCGGGACAAGTTACATCAGTTGTCATCTTATTGAATGACTATACTAGTTCAAGGGACCAATTGGATGGAGAGTTCCTTTCACAGTGTGTAGCGAGTCTAGCCAGGGGTAAAGTTGCGGGGAGGGCAGGAACATTGAGAAGGAGGGGGTCGGCGTTCATGCCAGTAACCCACTCAATCACCGCTGCAGCAGCACTCCGGGCGCGGACCCACCACATTGTGGCCGGGAAGGGAAGCAGCTTGCGTGGCTACGAGCGGCCGCCATCACCGGACAGCGGAACCGACTGCCATCTCAGTGCCTTCTGCCGGCCAGCTCACTTCTGGCAGTGCTCTCCGTCTGAACAGTGAGGGGACCAGCTCAAGAGCAAAGATTATAGAGCGGAGTGGGTCAGCGGGTGATGGATAACACATGAGCTTACTCCTGTGTCAGCGCGAACAAGGGATCAATTGAGGTTACTCACCCTGACATATGTAGTAAGCTCCACCGCCCGCTGTCCTGTTATCCATCGACCGCTGACACGCTCTTGATCTAGATGCAAGCATGATCGCCGACCCCCTCCTTCTCAACACTCCTGCCCTCTCCGCAACTTTACCCCTGGCCAGACTACCCACATGCTGTGAAAGGAACTCCCCCCACCCCCAGCAGCGCTGTCCTTTTACAGCCGCTTCCCACTTCACAGCCGCTTCCCATCAGCTGCTAGCAATGAGGGATAGACTTGGCTATCCCTCAGTACAGCAACATCATTCTTGATGTTGCTGTACTGAGGGATAACGAAGTTTATCTTTCTTGGCTAACAACCTAACCTTCGGCCTCCAAGATGCGGGTACATTTTCTAACAATGTTACAAAATTTTGAGATTTTAAAAATCAAGTCTGCAATTTATCCCATCAGATAAAGCATAAAAAGACGTTTAATTTGACACCTAATTCACTTTCATATCTTCAGTATTAAAAAATTTATGGCCATTTTCATACTCGGACATTAGCATCTTGTTCCCTACTGCTTTTCCATCGACTTAACACAAAAGCTGTGATCGAGGACAGTCAAAAGCCAATAACTTTCTTAAAAATTAAGAGAACTGAATTAAATTTTTAGTTATAATAGATTGAAGCATTCTGAAACAAATATAAAACATCTTACTTGGATGACGTGAAATTAAAGCATTTAATTAGTTAATTACCTAATTGTAGCAAATTACAAAATTGACCATTGTGACGGAAATAGTAATAAACACCCAGACTGCCTTGAAAATGCAAAAATGTGACTTCCGGTGGCGTCATGTTAGACTAACAGACGTGCACCCAGCTCCTCTCCCGAAAAACTTCACGATTTATCGTGTAAAACGGGTCCGAAAATCGGGATTGTTTTTAAAAACCTTACCGGAGCTTCTGGTTACCGCGCTGATGACGTCATCGTTAAACGCGATGTTTTAAACGGTGGTTTGAAGCCCTTTAAATGAGTAAATTGACTCCAGCTGTGAGCCCTCAGAGAGCTGTGAATAAACTGTCGAAACAGTTCGAAACTGAAGTTACCTCTGAAGTCTCTGAAGTGGCTGCAGAAATGGATACAAGATCTAAGAAAGACTTTGATGACTTGAAAAAATCAATGAAAAATTTGAAAGATGAGATCTCGGATAATAGGGTGGAAGATAAGAAGGAAATGAAGGAAAATTCGGCAAAAATGATGGAAGGAATGCAGAAGATGATGAAGGATTTAAATGCTGGTAACCAGAAGAATATGACGGATTTACTGGACACTATGAATAAACGAATTGATGAGGTGAAAGATGGACTATCAGAGAAAATGGATAAGATGGATGTAATTACTACGGATAAGTTCACGGCTGTACTTGAAACAGTAGCTGCAAGTATGCAGACAATCACGGAATTGGAGAAAAATACGGCACGACTTGTTGAAGACATGGCGAAACTGAGGCAAGAACATGAGCAAATGAGGCGAGAAAACGAACAAGCATCACTACAAATGGGGACTCAATTAGAGAAAGTCTCATTCAAATGCCTGGACCTGGAAGCTCGTTCTAGACGCCAGAATCTGAGGATTCTTGGTGTTTCAGAGGGGGCAGAAGGGGAACAGGTACGTGAATTTGCCATGGGCTTGTTGAAACAACTGTTGAATCTTCCCAAGGAACCGAAAATCGAAGTGGCTCATCGTGTCCCAAGATTTGGAAAAAGATTTGATGCGGGAAAAGCTTATCCACGACATATTATAGTGAAATTTCGAGATACTGCAGAACTGGAATATGTTATGACCCATATCAAATATGGTGTACAATTACGGCTGGACAAAGACACTATTAAGATATTCAGGGACTACCCACATGAAATTGTGCAAAAAAGAAACAAATTTGATAAGGTTAAAGATCTTTTAAGAGGGAGAGAAGGGGTCAGATTCGGGGTTTTTTATCCCGCTAAAATGCGTATTTCTTTTAATGGTCTTGAAAAGTCATTTGTTAAGCCTGAAGACGCTTTCAAATATGCCCAAACGATTGTTGAAAGACAGAAATAAAAGGGAGCTTTGGCAGATCCGAATAATTCTCAGCTATGTTTTGTCTGGGGATAGTTACACTGTTATCTCCGGAATGTTGAAGCAAGGACATTTTCTGTTCAAAACGTGTAAACAACTTTATAACGGGATATGAATTAGAAAATAATTGCTTATTGATTAAAATGTTATAACCAATTGTAAGAACTTATCCTATTAACAACTTTAAAAGTTATGCAGGTTAGATTAGAATACTAACAAAAAAAACAAAAAAAATAATGAACTAACATACTAATATGAATTTTTAATAAATTGTAACCTTGTCTATAAGCAGGAGGAGGGGATGAGAAACGAGCTCCTGGCTTATGTCCAGGAGCACGTCTCGTTAACCCCTTCAACCAACAGCTGATTCTTATTGAAATCAAAAATATTGGTTTAATAATTAAACTCTGATATATATATATGTTATAAGGAAATACCAGGGTAAAATTGTATTATATATATGAATGTGAGGCCTCGTTTTAATATTTTAATATGTTATGATTAACTAAGAGAGCGGAGCGAGTTGAGCAACAACGCAATGGAAGTCAAAATAAGGTTTTTCCCCACCTACAGGTGGGTCACTTGCTACAGTGCCGACTATAGACACTGTAGCCTCACTCTTTTAGTTTTTTTTTTATTACATAAAATCACTTGTTTGTGTTTTGTGTTTAGTGATAAGAATAATATGGACATACCAACAAAAGTTAAGAATTCAAAAACTCCCCCAATACCTAAAGACCTGGGATATGGACGCACCACAAGATTCAAAGGTACTATAATTATTCAAAATGCATGACACCACACAAAAGAACCTAGGAGGAGTCTCATTTTGTAGTTGGAATATAAGAGGCATTAATGAACCTATCAAAAGGGGTAAGATATTAGCTCAGCTAAAAATGTATAATTCTGACATTACCTTCCTACAAGAAACACACCTAAAACCTCAGGACCAAGTTAGGCTGAGGGCGAAATGGATAGGTCAAACATACCACTCTTCATTCACTTCAAAATCTAGAGGCACGTCAATTATCATAAGAAAAGGTATACCATTTAAAGCAAAGAATATTATAACAGATATAGAAGGGAGATACCTAATAGTTAATGGAGAAATCCATGACACTCCACTTACTTTGGTAAATATATATGCCCCTAACTTTGATAACCCCCACTTTTTCAATAAAATCTTCAATATAATTGCAGAGTCAAACTATCAAAATGTTATAATAGGCGGAGACTTTAATTGTGTTTTAGACCCGTACTTAGATAAATCAAGTCAAAAACAGAGAGGGAATATGAAATCGAAAACTGGGGAACTCCTCAATACCTACATAAACAACACTAATATAGCAGATGTTTGGAGAATTGTGAACCCAACTGGCAGGGAATATTCGTTTTACTCAATGGTACATAAGACATACTCACGTATAGACTACTTTCTGCTGGATACAAAATTAATCCCCCAAACATCTAATGCAATATATCATACAAATTCAATTTCAGACCATTCTCCACTAACTTTCTTTTTAAAACTGGAAGGATTGTCTAAGAATAATTCATTCTGGAGATTTAACTCTCAAATTTTAAAAGATCCACAAGCGAGTATATATTTAAAAGAACAAATGGAGGTCTTTTTTCAAACAAATGATACTTCAGATATATCGCCTACTTTACTTTGGGAATCTTTTAAAGCATACATTAGGGGTATTATAATTTCATATCAAGCTTTTCAAAATAAAAAGAATAAGAATGAACAAAGACAGTTAGAAGAACTTATTAGACAAATGGATATAGATAATGCTAAAGATCCAACAATAGATAAACATAATAAAATAATAATTTTAAAATTTAAATTAAATAAATTATTATCTGCCAAACTTATAAGACTTTTTCAAATTACAAAACAAGAGCACTTTGAATTTGGGGATAAACCGCATAAACTTTTGGCTCGCCAGCTAAAAAAACGAGAAAAGGAACATACTATACCAAAGATCAAATCAGATAAAGGGGAATTATTAACAACACCGAAGGATATTAATAAAAGATTTGCGCAATTTTACGAGAATTTGTATACATCTAAAACGATAATTGATTCCAATAATATCACAAAGTTCTTGGATACCTGTAATCTTCCAAAGTTAGAGCTGAAGGAACAAGAGGAACTGGGTGCACAAATCTCAATTAAGGAATTAGAAGATACAATAAACTCACTAAAAAATGGAAAAACACCAGGCCCTGATGGATTTACTAATGAATTTTATAAAAGCTTTTATGATAAACTAATACCAAGATTACAAAAAATGTACCAATACGCTTTTAAAAAACGAATACTACCTGATACATTAGCGGAATCAACGATTACATTAATACCTAAGAAAAATAAGGATTTAGAAGATCCTGGCTCATATAGAGCTATAGCATTGTTAAACACAGATCAAAAAATATTAGCGAAAACATTAGCCAGAAGATTAAGTAAATACATTAGTAAATTAATAAACCCAGATCAGACAGGGTTTATCCCTAAGAGATACTCTTCTAATAATATGAGACGTCTACTCAACATAATGCACTCACACAAATCTGAAGATCAAGAATTATCAATTATTTCGCTGGATGCTGAAAAAGCATTTGATCAAGTAGAATGGAATTATATGGATAAAGTATTACAAAAATTTCAACTGGGAGAGAATTTTATTTTATGGATTAAGTTACTATATAACAAACCTACAGCTAGAATACTTACTAATAACATATTATCCTCGAAATTTCAACTATCAAGGGGAAATAGACAAGGATGCTCATTATCACCACAGCTGTTTGCTCTCATTATTGAACCGCTAGCAGAAAAAATTAGAATACACCCTGATATTCATGGATATAATACTAAAGACTCATATAATAAAATATCTTTATACGCGGATGATATATTATTGTATATTACAAAACCTCAAATCACTATACCAAATATATTAAATTTAATTGAAGACTTCGGATCTTTTTCTGGATATAGAATAAATTGGAATAAAAGTGAAATTATGTCAATAAAACCGAAAGATTCAACACATCTTTTAAAATTCCCTTTTAAAATAGCTACAGAAAAATTTAAATATTTGGGAATCGAAATTACCAGAGCATATCAAGGTATGCTCAGGGCAAATTTTGACCCCCTACTTAATAAACTGAATACATTAATTAAATTCTGGAAAACGCTTCCGATGTCTTTAATAGGCCGAATAAACGCAATAAAAATGATCTTTTTACCACAAATTTTATACCTATTTCAATCAATTCCTATATACTTACCTAAGAAGTTTTTTAAAAAACTCGACTCAGATATCACTAATTTTATATGGGACTATAAATCACATAGAATACAAAAAACCCATCTGAATAAATCTAAAGTATTGGGAGGTCTAGCACTACCCAATTTTATGTATTATTATTGGTCAGTAAATATTAAAAACATGATTCAACTGATGGATAACTCCGCCCAGCAAGTAGACTGGATTGTAATGGAGAAAGAGGATTGCTCCTCTAGAAACATTGGAGCGATCCTCCTCTCTCCAATGAAATTGAATAACATAAACTATAATAAGAACCCAATTATTCATAGTACAATCCGTATTTGGAAACAAATAAAACAAAATTTAAAATTAAGAAACTTATCACTTTTATTACCTATAGTCAATAACCCTTCGTTTAGTCCTTCTATTATAGATAAAGCTTATACACAATGGGATAGACTAGGAATTAAAACGCTTGGTGACTTGTATGAAACTGGAAAATTACTTTCATTTCAACAATTACAAATTAAATATAAACTCGGAAATAATCAATATTTTAAATACTTTCAAATATGCGACTATTTGAAAAAATATATAAAAGATCATCATAATAACCCAGCAGATGTACTGGACGAGGCAATGCAGACAAAAGCGGAATCAGCAAACTTAATATCATATTTGTACAATATTATCTTAAATGTACAAATACCATCTACGGAGGGTATCAGAAGAGACTGGGAACAAGAGTTAGCTATTAAAATTTCAAAGGAAAGTTGGAATGAATACTTATTAAAAGTACATAAATGCTCGATTAATGTAAGACACACTTTAATACAATTTAAAATTTTACATAGATTATATTATTCGAAAACTAAAATTCATAAAATTTTCCCAAACGTATCATCTATTTGTGATAAATGTCAATCCCAAGAAGCAACTATAGCGCACTCATTTGTCTTCTGTACAAAAATTCAAAAATTTTGGAATGAAATTTTTGAAATTTTTACAAAGTTATTTAAAACAAGACTGATACCCAAAGCAGAATGGATTATCTTCGGAATAACGGAAGATGATCCAGAACTAAATGTGTTTCAAAAGAAATTAATGGATTATGGGTTAATAACTGGAAAAAAGCTAATTCTAAAATTTTGGAAGAAGGCTCCAATACCAACTATAAATATGTGGATTTCAAATATGTTTGAAACACTACACCTTGAAGAGATAAGACTCCTCCTAGCAGGTAAACCAGATCACTTCCACCTGACGTGGTCTGCATTTATAGAATTATTACAAACATAGGGTGCAAAAGTACTTTAAAAAAATAAAAAATTGAGGTCGGGTAAGGGGGGATGATAGTTGAAGAGTTGGTATGTCCTATTTACGTGATGCTCAAAAAAAAAAAAACATTTGTTTTTCTTTTTTTCTCTCTCTCTTTTCTTTTCTTAGGGCCTATTTCTTAACTCTTTTTTTTTTTGTTTTTAATTTCGCTTTCATAGGGTCCTCGTCCTTTTTTTTTTTTTGTTGTTACATTTTCTACACTTTTCTACACTTGCACTTTTTCCTTCACTTTCTTCTCTCTTTCAATCTTTTCTTTCTTTAGCGTAAAAAAAAAATAAAGGGAGTACATTAATTGTAAGAAGATATAAATGACGAGTATTAATGTATGTGGCTGTGATGTAATGTACTTCTAATAAATAAAAAAAAATAAAAAAAAAAAAGAAAATGCAAAAATGTGATATTCTCAAGAACAGAACTTTAATATTATTGTATTATATGCTGTAAGTCCGTAACAGTTAGGCAAATAAATTACAATTTCTAGCTATAGACCAGGTCTTTATGGAGAAGATCAGTTGCTAGCTGGTACATTGGCAAACCATAATCAGTAGCATCATCATACTGCTCAGATTGTAACCAATAAACAATAACCTTGTTTTTCCTCAACTTTTCAATTTTGGCATTGTAAACTACAAGTTTTTGCTCTTCAAACCATGCATGGCATGCCTTTCTGCCTACTACTTTCCCATTAAGAATGTCCTGTAGATTCCATTTGTTAAGAAAAGGATAATTTTAAAAAATAGCTTAAGTATCCAAATAACAAACTAATCCCATTCACACAAGAATATAACATGATTTTTAAATCTCACTGTAATGAATTTATATGCCAGATCAGTGATGGAAATGGGTTTTAGGAACTAGGGGTACGCTAAGGTCCGTGAGGCTGAGGTTGGGAAGGAAGGGGGGGGGGGGTAGACACTCTAAGCCCCCCATGATAAATTCTATTTAACTCTGAAATTGAGGAAAGACAAAAGCTGGAGTAACTCAGCAGGTCAGGCAGCACTGCGACTCTGGAAAGAAGACCATTCTTCAGACTGAACTGAACTCTCGTCGGTGAGAGTACTTGTGATTTTCTGAAGAAGGGTCGCGACCAGAAATGCAACCCTCTCCGCAGAGCCCCTGCCCGTCCCGCTGAGCCACCACAGAGAGGGAGTTGATGGTAGACACAGGGGGGTCCACCTTCAACTTCAGAGCCAAACAAAAAACACAGAGTGCTGGAGGAACTCAGCAGGCAAGGCATTACCCACAGAGGGAACATATCACTTATCAGGAGCCGCCACGGGCCAGGACTCTCCCCCCCCCACCAAACATAAAGAAACCGCAGGTGCAGCCATCACCGCAAAACATCTAAGAAGGAACTGCAGATGCTGGAAAATCGAAGGTAGACAAAAATGCTGGAGAAACTCAGCGGGTGAGGCAGCCTCTATGGAGCAAAGGAATTAGCCAATGTTTCGGGCCGGGTCTGAAGAAGGGTTTCGACCCGAAATGTTGCCTATTTCCTTCGCTCCATAGATGCTGCCTCACCCGCTGAGTTTCTCCAGCATTTTTGTCTACCGCAAAGCTTCAATGATTCAGGGAATGCCGAGGCAACAGGGTGAGAGAGAGGGAGTGAGACAGCTAGAGAGAGACGAGATGGGGAGCGGGAGAGAGAGAGCGAGAGAGAGAGAGAGAGAGAGAGGGAGGGAGAGCTGCATGAATTGTATTCAAAGGAACGCAGCATCATTAATACTTGTTCAAAACACAATTACATTTACTGAGGAATGTGGATCGATGCATTGATGACACATTGTATAACTACTTGTTAACTACTGGCTGTTACCAAGTGCTAACAATAGTAGTTAACAAATCGTTTGTGTCTGATGGCCGTGCAGCAGTTGTTATCCATGTTTGTTTTGTAAAAAAATCCTTATGGCGAATGTTTTTAAAAAAAATCTTTATTTAAGAAAGCGAATTTGAATTTCCGTATACGAATTTGAATACGGAAAATTAACGCGGGCCCCCCCTTAGGTGCGGGGCCCAATTGGGAGAAATCGGTCCAATCGGCTTAAGGCCGGCCCTGCCTACAGAAGACCAGTAGCAGGCCTTCCAGCCTCACTTAAGTCTCTGTCAGGTGAGACAGAGATTCACATGCAGCTCGTCAAACCTCATCTACTGCATTCAGTGCTCCCAGAGTAGCCTCCTTTATATCAGTGAGATCAAACATAAACTAACTAAGCGTTTGCCCAATGCTTGTGCTCGGTCCGTGTAGACCTGCAGGATCTCCTGGTTACTAGCTACTTTAACTCGCCTTCCCATTCTCATACTTACCTCTCTGTCCTGGGCTTCATCCATTGCCAGAGTGAAGCCACATGCAAACTAAAGCACCAGCACCTCATATTCTGCTTGGGTAGCTGACAACCCAACAGCATGAACATTGAAGTTAAACATAAATTGCTGCAGTAACTCAGTGGGACAAGCAACATATCTGGATAGTAGGAATGGGTGACGTTTCAGGTCGAGACCCGTCTTCAGTCTGAGTTACTCCAGCATTTTGTGTCTACCTTTGGTGTAAACCAGCATCTGCAGTTTTTTCCTGCACAGTATGAACATAGAATTTTCCAATTTTAGGTTATTTTCCCCCTCCCCCCTTTCTCCCCCCCTCCCCCCCTTCCCCCCCTTCCCCCCTCCCCTTTCTCCCCCTCTTCCCTTTGGCCCAACGGAGTGCACACCCACTTGTCCCATTCTCCTGTCACCCCCTTCCCTTTTCCCCCTGTCCTCTTCCACCAATATCCCCTCCTCTGGCATCACATTTCACTCCTCTTTTCCCATTATCTTACACACCTTTGACTCTTTTTATCTCTACTTTTGTCCACCCATCTGCCATTCAAACCCCCCTCACCTACATCCACCTACCCCTTACCATGCTTTGACACTCCTTCCTCTTCTCCAGTTTTCTCCCCATTACCCCAAATAATCAAATAAAGGTCCCAACCTGAAAATACCTATCTGTTGCTTCCAGAGTTTCTGCCTGACTCGCTGAGCTATTCCAGCACTTTGTGTTCAGGTAATATATTTCTTTGTACCTCTTTGGAGACTCGCTTGTACTTATATAAATAGAGGCTAGAACTACAGGTATGTGCATTACTCCAGAGTCTAACCAGTGTTTACACTCATTCAGCCTCGCTTTCTGTTTTTCAATTGGATCTCTCCAGAAATGAAACCCAGTGCTTGCTTTGCTTTTGGGAATTGTTTTAACAGTCTGTATTTTTGACCTCTCAATCTACTTTTTCCCCTGCCCATTTAAACTATTATCCAAGCATTTTGCAGCCTCCCATGCTTCCTTCAAAATGCATAAACATGTACCTATTAGCATTGAAATTCATTTGACAATTAAACAGCCATTAAGCATGTTTAGTCCAGACTTTTGTATTCTCTCATGGTCTTTTAAGGTATTAATTATTGACATGTTGATGTCTGCAATCTGTCCAACCTAATCTTTGTTTTCTACTTTGTTTCTTCGTTTCTGTAGATTGTTAACTGCAATGGTCTCAGCGGTAATTCTTCTGGGGAAAGTAATTTAGCATTTTACCCACTATAATTGGCTATGTTTAATCCTATGCCTGATGTTCAGTTTTCTGATTGGTTTATTGTCCATTCCACATGGTTTAAATTGTCAACATACAGTATTTAACATATGTATCTAAGAGCAAGAGACAGGGAATTACAGATGCTGAGATCTACAGCAACACATAAAGTGCTGGAGTAATCAGAGGATCAGGCAACATCTATTGAGGGAATGGATACATGATGTTTCAGTAGAGAGTCTTCTTTAGTTTGAAGGCTGAGTTACTCTGCCACTTTTTGTCTTTAAAAGCATTTGAATTGCTGTATCCTACAGGGGTTCACATCTTCCTCTGTTTTAGACTGGCAGGAAACAATCAACTGAAAATCTTTCTCCTGTAATGTAAATTTCCATAAACCGATGATTGTTTCTACATTTTGATCTTAGTCCTGAGTGTAATATGTTAGTCAAGAAAAGGCAAATACATGACATTTACTATATTACCCTTGTGTGCTTTTTTATTATGTCTTCACACATTTTAAAAAATGTAAGAGATAAATGTTAATCTTAATGTTTCAATCTTAATTGTTTCTCTCCCCTGTTGTACAGTGTGATGCTGGTTATTTCCAATATTTTCAGTTTTATTTCAGTTTTTTCAGTAATCTGAGTCATTTAACTTTAGGAGTCATAGAGACTTACCATTTGGTGACATTTCAGGTTTGGATCCTTCTTCGGATTTTCTCCAGAGATGCTGCCTGATCCATTGAGTTACTCCGGAATTCTGTGTCTAACTTTAATCTTTAATCTCTGTCTGCATCCCTGAAAAGATGGTGGAAACAAATTCTGTTGTAACTTTAAAAAAAAACCATTTGAATAAAGATTTGAGGGAAAGGTGTGCCAGAGCTTTGAAGAAGGAACAGAAGAAAGGCTCTAATTGCATGATTTTCAAATAGCTAGTTCATTGGCTATATAATTCTCTACCGGCCTTTAAAAATCTGACATTGGTAGTAATATTCTCAGTGAATCAGCAAAAGTAAGTTAAGGTGAATGTGCCAGAATATATCCTTGGTAATGAGAAGCATTGTACTTTGCACAATATACATCCTGTTGTGATGTAATTTAAAGTCAGAACATGGAGTCTGTAAAGAATGTTTAGTTTAGTTTAGTTTAGTTTATTGTCATGTATACTGAGGTACAGTGAAAAGCTTCTGTTGTGTGCTAACCAGTCAGCGGAAAGACAATACATGATTACAATCGAACCATTCACAGTGTGAAGATACATAATAAGAGAATAACCTTTAGTGCAAGATAAAGCCAGTAAAGTCCGATCAAAGATAATTTGAGGTAGTCCAAATGAGGTGGACAGTAGTTCAGGACTGCTCTCTGGTTGCGGTAGGATGGTTCAGTTGTCTGATAACAGCTGGGAAGAAACTGTCCCTGAATCTGGAGGTGTGCGTTTTCACACTTCTATATGTTTTGCTAGAGTGGCCAGGGTGAGACGTCCTTGATTTTGTTGCTGGCCTTGCCGGGGCAACAAAATCTATAGAATTAGTACCGGCATGACCAACGTTACTTCCCAAGATGGCAGGCTATGCCATCTAAACAGCTAAAACCAGCAGAAACATGGGGAGATCAGTATTTTGTTCAGCTGCCTGGGTGATGTTGAAGCAACAATCATTGGACTTGCTGTTGAGGGTGGGGGTCAAAGAGGGGACGTGGGAGGAGAGTGACTCCTATTAAACCACAACTGGAAGGTATAACATGGAGACAACATTTTCAGGGATCAATATTCCTTGGGGAGATAGTGACCAGCATCATCCATGCTAGCCAGCCAGATATTCCACAGTACTATGCCATGGAATGCGATCAGGGATTGTGGCCAATTGCCCTTAATGATCATTGAGCTCTGGTGCATGTTTCTGAGACCATCTAGCAATTGCTTGAAGACATTGTTTAAAAACAGAGCAGTGTGTCTGGCACATTCAGCTCCCACTGCCGTCCAAAGATCCCATTGACCTGAAATTTCCCCTATGGCTACCTCTCTCTCCAACAGGCATACAGTAATGTTTTGGATACTGTTGATGGAGATGACGTACATAGGGAATTGAATAAGAACCAAGTTCGAGGCACTATGATTGCCTCTGCGGCACAGGAGGGGGAGTAAAAGGGTGAGAGATCTAATGTGAGATCCCCTTGTAAAGAGAACAGATCTGCTTTTCTGTGGCTCTAGGTGTGACTCCAGGGTGGTACCCTGTAATTCCTGGTCTGAGGTCAAGTTTGTAAGAAAATGGCTGCAGAGCATTCTGAAAGAGGAGAGTGAAAAATGAATGGTCATGTATATATTGTGTGCTTTTGGAGTGCAGATGTGTGGTTTCATCTGCTGTGAAAACATTTCTGAGAGATTTATAAGCTGGACTATTTACATTATATGGAATCTTACTGGGGAGGGGAGAAAGAGCTTCCTTAAGGAAGGTCATGTTTGAAGAGATAATTCAAGTTGGGTGGGAGTTTCATAGGTAGACAAGCATAGAAACATTAATCTAACTCTTTCCTTTGTCACGCAGCTTGAACAGCTCAGGGCTTGTATTCCATTTATATTTTCACTTCAATTTTCCAGTCCGTGTAGTATTTTTAGTTTTGTTAAATTATTCAGCATTTCAGAACAACATAGGTGCAGCATTCATAGTTCACAGACTGGTAGTTCTCTTAGTATGGTTACAGTTTAGTGATTGGCACCAGAATTCATGACCATGAAACTCTCACAGAAAGGGTAGCTGGATTAGTGATTTTATTGGAAAGGGAAGGTAGACAAAATGCTGGAGAAACTCAGCGGGTGAGGCAGCATGTATGGAGCGAAGGAAATAGACAACGTTTCGGGTCGAGACCCTTCTTCAGACTGATGTGAGGGTGGGGGCGGGAAGAAGAAAGGAAGAGGTGGAGACAGTGGGCTGAGGGAGAGCTGGGAAGGGGAGGAGAAAGCAGGGACTACCTAAAATTGGAGAGATCAATGTTCATACCGCTGGGGTGTAAACTGCCCAAGCAAAATATGAAGTGCTGCACCTCCAATTTGCGGTGGGCCTCATTCTGACCATGGAGGAGGCCCAGGACAGAAAGGTTGGATTCGGAATGGGAGGGAGAGTTGAAGTGCTGAGCGACTGGGAGATCAGGTTGGTTATTGCGAACTGAGCGAAGGTGTTGGGCGAAGCGATCGCCAAGCCTACGCTTGGTCTCGCCGATGTAGAGCAGCTGACATCTAGAGCAGCGGATGCAATAGATGAGGTTGGAGGAGGTGCAGGTGAACCTCTGCCACACCTAGAAAGACTGCTTGGGTCCTTGAATGGAGTCAAGAGGGGAGGTAAAGCAACAAGTGTAGCATTTCCTGCGGTTGCAAGGCAAAGTGCCAGGAGAGGGGGTAGTTTGGATGGGAAGGGACAAATGGACCAGGGAGTTATGGAGGGAGTGGTCTCTGCAGAAAGCAGACAAGGGAGGAGATGGGAAGATGTGCGCAGTGGTGGGATCCCGTTGGAGGTGGCGAAAATGTTGGATGATTATTTGTTGTATGTGACGGCTGGTAGGGTGGAAGGTGAGGACAAGGGGGACTCTGCCCTTGTTGCAAGTGGGGGGATGGGGAGTGAGAGCAGAGTTACGGGATATAGAAGAG
This sequence comes from Malacoraja senta, assembly GCA_038087875.1. Classification (NCBI taxonomy): domain Eukaryota; kingdom Metazoa; phylum Chordata; class Chondrichthyes; order Rajiformes; family Rajidae; genus Malacoraja; species Malacoraja senta. The sequence continues at coordinate 185,551,809 of CM075977.1, forward strand.
ACCCTGGTGAGAGCCTCATCTATAATAGAAGAGGGGAACCCCCGTTCCCTGAAGAATGAGGACATCTCCGATGCCCTAGTGTGGACCACCTCATCCTGGGTGCAGATGCGGCATCAACAGAGGAATTGGGAGTAGGGGATGGAGTCCTTACAGGAAGCAGGGTGGGAAGAAGTATAGTCCAGTTAGCCATGGGAGTTAGTGGGTTTATAGTAGATGTCGGTCTATCACCTGTGATGGAGATAGTGAGGTCTAGAAATGGTAGGGAGATGTCGGAAATGGTCCAGTTGTATTTGAGTGCCGGATGTAAGTTAGTGGTGAAATGGATGAAGTCAGTGAGTTGTGTATGAGTGCAGGAGGTAGCACCAATGCAGTCGTCGATGTATCGGAGTTAGATTTCGGAGAGTGGGCCATGGTACTCCTTGAACAAAGATTGTTTGAAGTACCCTACAAAGAGGCAGGCATAGCTTGGGCCCATGCGCGTGCCCATAGCTACGCCTTGTATTCACAGGAAATGGGAGGTGTCAAACGAAAAGTTGTTAAGGGTAAGGACCAGCTCCACTAGGCGGAGGAGAGTATCAGTAGACGGGAATTGTTTGGTTCTGTGGTTGAGGAAGAAACGGAAGGCTTTAAGACCCTCCTGTTGGGGGATGGAGGTGTAGAGTGACTGGACATCCATGGTGAAGATGAGGGAATGGGGGCCTGGAAAACGGAAGCCAAGGAGTAGACGAAGAGCGTGTGAGGTGTCTTGAACATAGTTAGGGAGGGATTTAAAAAGAGGGGATAGGATGGAGTCGAGCTATGAGGAAATAACTTCAGTGGGGCATGAACAGGCAGAAACAATGGGTCTGCCAGGACAGTCAGGTTTGTGGATTTTGGGGAGAAGGTAAAATCGGGCCGCGCGGGGCTGGGGAATGATGGGGTTGGAGGCTTGGGAAGGCAGGGAGCCGGAGTTGATGAAGTCAGTGATGGTGCTAGAGATAGTGGCCTGGTACTCCTCTGTGGGGTCATGGTCCAAGGATAAGTAGGAGGAGGTGTCTGAGAGTTGGCGCGTGACCTCAGCCTTGTAGAGATCAGCACGCCAGACTACCACGGCACCTCCCTTGTCGGCGGGTTTGATCACCCAGTCTGGGTTGTTGCAGAGTGAGTGGAGGGCTGTACCTTCAGGGGGGAGAGGTTAGAGTGAGACAGGGGAGTGGAGAAGTTGAGGCTGTTGATGTCCCACGGGCAGTTTAAAATAAAAAGGTCTAAAGTCGGAAGATGACCATGAGGGGGAGTCCAAGAGAAGGGGTCTGTTGGAGACAGGAAAAGTGGTCATCACTGGGGGGTGAGTGTAAAGAGTTGATAACGAGGCATCGTTACTTTACTATCTTTATTCATACTGGAGCATTACACATTGCACTAGCTGTACGTGGTCTGTCACAGGAACTAGAGAGCGATCTGTGGGTGGGGAGGTTGTAGATATACTTGTGATATGGGGAGTGGTTAGTAGGTATGAGGTCACTATGTTAAAGGCACATGCATATCTCATCTACATCTTTCCTCTTCGAAACGACAGGCAAATACAATGGTGACATGGCGACCACGGCTCATGCGCTAGGATAGTTAAACAAAATCGCCATAGCGGTCAGGCGGTTTGACAAGACGTCCCGCCCGGGTTCGCGTCTCGCCATCCACCCTTCCTGCAGGAGGAAGAGGCACCGGCGGGGACAGACGAACCTGAAAGGGAGAAACGGGAGGAGACGGAGGAGACCGCGGCACCGAACCCGGAGGGGATGCGAGATCGGGACCGGGAAGAGCGCGGGCAGGCGAGCGAGGACTAGTCCCACTTCTGACACCATGTAAAGAGTTGATAACGAGGCATCGTTACTTTACTATCTTTATTCATACTGGAGCATTACACATTGCACTAGCTGTACGTGGTCTGTCACAGGAACTAGAGAGCGATCTGTGGGTGGGGAGGTATTAGATATACTTGTGATATGGGGAGTGGTTAGTAGGTATGAGGTCACTATGTTAAAGGCACATGCATATCTCATCTACAGTGAGGACTCCTTCCCATGGAAGAACGCTTTGAGGCGGAGGCGATGGAAGAAGAGCTCCACATCGTGGTGGGCGTGAATCTCATTGAGGTGGGGACGGAGGGCAACAAAGGTGAGGCCTCTGCTGAGGACAGACCGTTCGGTATCAGAGAGGGGGAGGTCAGGGGGGATGGTGGACACATGGCAAGGATGGGGGTTGGGGCCAGAGGAAGGCAGGTGAGTGGACTGAGGTCGAGGCGATGTCTGGTGGGGGGGTGATGGGTGGTCAGGGAGGAAGGGGGTATGAGGACTATAGTGTGGGTGGGGAAGAGCTGGGGTCACCTGGTTTGAGGGGGAAGGGGAAGACCCAGTGGAACAACCACTGAGGTTCCCTGTGTTAGGGGGACTAGCACTATTGGAAAGGGATATTGGTTGCCTCACTGCAATTGAGTGTAATGGCATCAACTCTGAAGAATCTCCACTCCGTCCAGGACAAGTCTTGAACTGCACATCCTCAACATTCATTCTGTCCACCACTACTACTGCCGCACAGTGACTACAGACTGCATCATTAACACAATGTACTGCAGATACTCACCCGGGCTAGTCCAAACAGCACCTCCTGAAGCAAACAAGAGGGACAAGGGTGGCATTTGGACCTTCCTCAAATTAGGAAGAAGTTCACCATCTGAAGAAGTCCAGTCTGAAGAAGAGTCTCAACCTGAAACGTCACCCATTCCTTCTCTCCAGAGACGCTGCCCGTCCCGCTGAGTTACTCCAGCATTTTGTCTCTATCTTCGGTTTAAACCAGCATCTGCAGGTTACGTGCAGTCTTTACACGGAAATCTATTTCCATTCTGTCATTATTGTTGGCAATAAAGCCTGGAATTCTTCCCTGTGCAGTTTATCAATCAAATATGTCTTAAAATATGCAGATTGTGCTTGTTGCTCCCACATACTATGTTCACAAGGGCCTGCCTTCACCACAATGCTGGTTTGTGTGGGCTGTATGTGCACTCTTGCCTCTATGTCAGGGACACGAGATTGGACCCTGGGTAAATAATCTAGTTCAGCACATCTGGAAACTGCAGATGATAAATATCAGAATTAAAGTATAGGAAATAGTCAGAAGGCAACATCTATGAAGAGAAATTTAGTTATAGTTTCAGATTGATGACCTTTCATCAGAAAGCTGCCTGACCTATTGATTATTTCTGTAATTTCCTTTTGAGGCCATTTCAACTAACTACATTTCTGGAGGCCCTGTCAAAGTTCGCTCTGCCCTTTTGGATAAATGCAAAAGATCTGATTTACAAAAAAGTGGTGAGTTTTCCCTGGCGTTCGGTCTAATAGTTATCGTCCAAGAGAACAAAACAATTGTTAGTTGCTTGTGAATTCGCAGATGGATTTCCCACTTTATTTGAGTGTCTGCCGTTCAAGAGCACATAGTGAATGCTACAATAGAAATGTGATACTTCATTAATGATAGGAATTAACAATGCCAAGCATATGCCCATTAATTTACAAAAGAGTTGTGAATTCTCAATTGGAACAGAAATGGGCTATTTAAACCCACTCAGCCCACTGTGTCCAAGAGCTCAGAATGTATTTTTTATTTGTGAGTTGCTGGCAAGGTCAACTTCAAAGTCCGTTGATACAGGATTAGGTGACAGTCATTTAAACTGAGGTGTGGGGAATCTTTTTCCTCACAGAGGGTAGTGAATCTCAGAGGGAGTAGTTAAGCCCCTGTCCCACTTATGTGTCCTTGGTACGCTAATTACGTGACTTCATGGTCGCGTTGATCCTCGACGGTCCCGCGAAGGTCGCGCGCGACTTCATTCGACTGCACAGCCGTCTGGAGCGCGTAGCGTCATTTGAAGATGGACGCAAAATGCCGGAGTAACTCATCGGGACAGGCAGCATCTCTGGAGAGAATGAATGGGTGATGTTTCGTGTCGAGACTCTTCTTCAGTCTCAAAGAAGGGTCTTGAGCCGAAACGTCACCCATTGCTTCTCTCCAGAGATGCTGCTGGTCCCGCTGAGTTACTCCAGCATTTTGTGTCCAACTTCAATTTTCTTGGCCCCGCTCTTTTTTTTTTTTTTTTTTTTTCCGTAAATTTTTTTTAATTAGATTTTTAAAAAATATACAATTTACAAGGGAGGGTAGAAAGCTCACACAATTTAAAAAACACTTACACAAAATTATCAAATTAATATATTAATATTTTTATCTATAATATATTCAACCTCCTGCGGTGACCAGCGTTCACAGAAGGCCTCCACAGTCCCCGTGGACACCGCGTGTTCCCTCTCTAGGGACATGCGGGCACGGACGTAACCCCGGAAAAGGGGCAGGCAGCCGACCGCTGTGCGGCCATCGACCGCCCGCTGCCTGGACCCACGAATGGCCATCTTGGCCAGGCCCAGGAGCAGACCGACAGGGAGATCCCCTCCTCCCTCCCGACCCTCCCCCCTCTGTACCGGGTGCCCATAGATTAATAGCGTTGGACTAAAATGTAGCCAAAACTTGAGGAGCAGCCCTTTCAGATACTCGAACAGGGGCTGCAACCTCTCGCACTCTATATACACGTGGAACACGGTCTCTTCCTCACCGCCGAAATGACAAGCAGGGGCAGAGTCCGTGAACCGGCTCAAGTACCTATTACAGGCCACGGCTTTGTGTAAAACTCTCCACCCCAGGTCCCCGATGTATAGGGGGAGGACTCCCTTGTAGAGAGACCTCCACTGGGGACCGCTCCCCTCGTCAGGTGGTAACACGGACCGCCAGGGTGTGTCTGGACGGAAGACGAGGGCGAGGAAGTGGTGAGTGTGCAAGAGCAGCCTGTACAGTACGCGCCTCTCCGCGCCACAGAATGGCACACTGGGCATCTCAGAAAGGCGGCTCATGTTGCATGGGGCCGGCTCTCGGGGAGGGTCCCGGGCCATGGGCCCTATGAACAATTCCGACTGAGCGGGGGTAAGCTCGTCCGGAATCGCTCCATGTACACGCCTCTCCTCGACACCCACCGTCACAGCCACGACACCCCCCACCCCCTGAGGAGCAGGGCACTGGCTGAAGGTGACCAAATTCCTGGCCTTCAGGAGTTCACGGTAAAAGCCAGGCAACTCCCGCCTAGCGCGTCGACTCAAGCCCGCTACCGGGAGCCGGGAGCCCTCCTGAAGGCACCGCCCCTGACGGAAAAAGTACGTCGCCAGCACGTGCCATTTAGGAGGGTAGTCCGAGTAGACGTACCTCCGCAGGGTCCTGAGTCGGAGAGCCGCCACCTGGGTACGAATACAGACCAGCGCCTGACCACCCTCCTCCAACGGGAGACTCAGAACCCCAGCAGAGACCCAGTGGTTCCTCTCACCCCAGAAGAAGTTGACCAATCTCCTCTGTAACATGGTTATAAAATAAGAGGATGGGACCATAGTGGCCATCCGGTACCACAGCAGAGAGGCCACCAGCTGGTTTATAACTACAGCCCTGCCCTGGTAAGAGAGCACACCAAGTAGGCCGGACCAACGTCCCAGCCGGGCGACCACTTTCGCCTCCAGCTCCTGCCAGTTCGCCAGCCACCCCTCCTCAGCGGGACTCAGGTAGACCCCCAGATAGAGGAGGTGCGTGGTACTCCACGCAAAACCTGCCATCTCCTCCGGCAGGGAGCCCACCTGCCACCTACCCACCAAGAGACCAGAACACTTCCCCCAGTTGATCCTGGCGGAGGATGCAGCCGAGAAAACCTGCTGGCACTCACGCATCCTCCACAGGTCAACAGGGTCGGTGAACATCAGAAGGAGATCATCGGCGTAGGCCGAGAGAACCACCTCCATCCCCGGCCCCGGTAAAGCCAGGCCTGTCAACCGCCTCCGGAGAAGGCACAGGAAAGGCTCGACACAGATGGAATACAGCTGGCCGGACATGGGACATCCCTGATGAACCCCCCTCCCAAAGGGAATGGGGGCCAACAAAGAGCCGTTGACCTTAACAAGGCATTCTGCAGCAGTATATAAAAGTCGGACCTAGGCCACAAAATGCGGTCCAAATCCGAACGCCTGCAGAGTCCCAAGAAGGTAGTCGTGCTCCACCCTGTCAAACGCCTTCTCCTGGTCGAGGAAGAGAAAGGCGACCGACTGACCAGCCCCCTGGGACAGATGGATCAGGTCCCGGAGCAGATGGATATTGTCCAGGATGGACCGGCCCGGGACTGTGTACGACTGGTCAGGGTGGATCACCTGGGACAGCACGGGACCCAGGCGATTCGCCAATGCCCGTGCAAAGACTTTATAGTCCGTGCTGAGGAGAGAGACCGGGCGCCAGTTCTTCAAAAGGCGAAGATCGCCCTTCTTGGGCAGCAGGACAACAACTGCCTTGCGCCAAGAGAAAGGCATCTCCCCGGTCGCCAGGCTCTCCCCCAGGACCTTCATATAGTCGCCCCCCAGGACATTCCAGAAGGCTCTAAGGTACTCCACAGTCAGCCCATCCAGCCCTGGAGACTTGCCCCTCCTGAGCTGGTGCAGGGCAACAGTCAACTCCTCCAGAGTTAGGGGATCATCCAGGTGTTCAGCCACATCATTGCACACAGCGGTAAGCCCTGCCACAGGACTTCTTTCGCCTCCCCACTCGAAATGCCAGCCGAGAACAGAGTCCTGTAGAACGACCGAACTGAGGCACCAATGCTCTCTGGATCTGTAACAGAGGAGCCATCATCCGCAAGCAACTCTACAAGCTGCCTGCGGGCTCCTCGCCCCTTCTCCAGAGAAAAGAAAAAGGGGGAGGCGCGGTCCAGGTCGTGCAACATCTGGACCCACGACCTCACATACGCACCCCGGGACCTCCTAAGCTGCAAGTCCCTCAGTGCTCCCTACTTCTCCTGGTATTCCACCCACTCACACGAAGCCCCACCAGTCTGATCCAGACGAGCCTCCGAGTCGAGCAACTCTCTCTCAAGCCGTCCGATCTCGGAGTCCCGCGCCTTGGTCGACCCCCTCGCGTAGTCCTGGCAAAACAGACGGACGTAGGCCTTCCCCACATCCCACCACTGCCTTAGGGATAGGAAACGCCCCTGCCTCTCTCTCTCCACCTCTCCCAGAACTGCTTGAATGAATCCCGGAATCGGCGATCCTCCAACAGCTGGCTATTAAAATGCCAGTACGCGGACCCTGCCCGTGTGCGCGCTGGGATAAAGTCCACTCGCACCAGGCAATGGTCCGAGCATGGCGCCGGCTGCATGCAGGCCGCCGAAAAACAGGAGACATAGGCCTTGGACATGTATAAATGATCAATACGGGAACCACCACCCTCTAACCTGTACGAGAAGGCGTTAGAGTCAGGATGGAAATTCTGCCAAGCATCTACCAGCTCAAAAGAGTCCACCATCTCCCTCAAAGTCTTCACTGCTCCCGGGACACGCTGAACGCCAGAGCGATCTCTTTCCTCGAGGGCACAATTAAAATCTCCCCCAAGGAAAACACACTCCCCACGGTCGATAGTATTCAACAACGTGGTCACTTCCCTTGTTAAGCGCGTCTGCATTGCGCCGATCTTGGGGGCGTACACATTAACCAAGTGTAATGGCACACCATCCAAGCGCATGGCCAGATACAGCAAACGGCCTGGTACAACGTCCTGCACTTTGAGGATCTCCGGCTTGAAAGACGGGGCCAACAGGAAGGCTACTCCACTCGATTTGGAGCTGAGATGACTCATGTAGACCCTCCCTTCCCACTCCAGGAGCCAGGTGGGTTCATCACTAGCCACAGTGTGTGTTTCCTGCAGGAAGCTCACCGCATACCTCCCGTCCCTGAGCACTGAGAGATGGTGAAACCTACGGAGAGACCCCCTGCCCCCATTGATATTCAGGCTGGCTATAGTGAGCTTCATTTTGAAAGTACACTAGATCTTTTACCCGTCCCCGGTGATGGATTGGAGCCGCCCCTACGCTTCTTCCCTCTCTTTAGGGCCTTAAAAAGCTCTTGGAACTGGCGCCTCTCATTTCTTACTAGCCCCGCCTCATTCCCCTTCTTCTGAAGGATGGCATGAATGGACTGCATGGGCGCCATCAGGTCCGACCAGCGGTCGACAGCCAAATCCACCTTATTCCTACTCCCTCTAGTTTCCTTTAAGAACTTCCGAAGTTCCCAGACTTCGACAAGTCGAGACACGGGGCCGCAGGTGGAGCAGTCCGTCAACTCACTGTTGACGGACTCCGGGTACCCCTCCTCCTCGCACTCAATGTCCGAGCCCGAGTCCGGAAAGTTACTACTCTCAGCCGCCTCGCTCACCCCTCCCTGTGAGGTGGGCATTCCAGCCACATCACACAGTCCCTCCTCTGTCACCATCCCACCCCCAGGATCAGTGACAGGGGCAGGTACCGGTGCCTCTGACCTCGGCAAGCTATCTGACAGTTGGCCAGTCTCCTGCACGCTCCCATCACCCTCTGTAACCGGATTGGGAACAGTGAAGTCAGAGCAAGTCTCCGGGCCTTGCTGTAAGCGGGTCTGTCTGGAGTCCGACCTAAGGACACGATCCAAAACGATCTTGCCCTCGTCCGCACCCAGGGTATCCGCCCCTGCACCGTCACCCAGAGAGTCCCCGTCCCCCACCACCAGGTGAATCACCCCACTGTGGCCCTCAGGGGCCGATGTTACTGGAGTCTCCCCTGCTCCCTCAACCAGTGGGGCATCACACCCCTCAACTGGGCTTGTAGCCTCAACGGGGAGCTCATGTTGGGGACCCACCCCCTCACCCAAGTCCCCCCCTTCAGGCTGCCCCTGGTCATCCACTAAGCTAGCAGACGTGTTTTCTGGGGGCACAGCCCCCAAGAGCAATATATCGCCACTCTCAGGTGGCCCCAGACCTACAGAGGCATCGTCCCCCTCAGAGGAAACGTGCCCTGGGTACCCCACCTCAACAGGAGGGGAAGGCTCCCCTTCAGGTTGCCCCTGAACTTCAGGGCCCTTCTCTGTATCGGAGGACCCATGCCTCCTCCTCTTCGAACCACTGGCGTACGGTGGTACGGTGAGCTCCATTGCAGAAGCCTCTACCTCCACACTACCGTCTATCTCAGAGGCGAGCATGGAATTATCTGCTGCCTGGGGTCCCGCTTGGAGGTGATCATCTTCTAGGGGATCAGCCTGGAGATGTTTCTTCTTTTTCTTGACTATCCTCCCCTGCTGATGCTCCCAAACCTTCCCATCCACCCCATGCACTTCTCCGGCATCCACCGCCACAGGTACGGGACATGGGGGTGGTGGGGGGATAGGGGTTGGGGGTAGGGGAGTAAAGCCTTCACGGGCCACCGTGTTAAAACCAGCAGCCCCAGATGGGCCAGTAATGCTTTCCCGTGCCATCATGGTGGAACTGGCAGCCCGGGTCCTGGGACAATTCTTGCGAAAATGCCCCACCTTTTTGCAAGCGTGACAACGCACTTGGCCCGCATTCCAGAACACGCGATAGGAGAAATCATCCACCTCCACCTCAAAACTCCCCTCCGTGTCCGTCCCCTGTGCCAACTGTATATACACGCGACGCTTAAACGTATATATATGCTGCATCTCAGGATCGTCAAACCTGTACAACAGTTTGGTGAGCCCTGACCGCACCTCCCCCAGCTTCCTTACATGTGGGAGCAGGAGCGCATCCGGAACAAAAGTGGGAACGTTGGACAGAATGACCGGCAAAACGGGACCCCCCCATGGGTCCACCGCCGCGAAAATCCCCCCTGCTGTTACCCCCCTTTCCAGAGCCAGAGCCACCGCCTGTTCAGTCTTTAGTATAACCACAACCTTCCCACTGACCACCACGCCCGAGACTATGACTTTCTTGCCAACAGTCTCACCCAACGCATCTAGAAAGGCCTTTAAGGGCAGGTTGTTCTTCATGTACATTTTTACACCATATGTGCGCCTCATCAACTCGTGGCCCTCAGTCTCGGAGACTGCCGACCGTGCAGCAGCTTCATAACTCTGAGGGGCCGCCATCTTTAGGGCGTGGCACAACACACAAAGTATCAGTAGTTTATATCCAAAGCAGTCTTTCTGCTGTTGCTGCACCTCCACTCTTTTCCAGCAGTTAAATAGTCTTGTGAAGGCTTTCTTGGTAAGCAACAGAAGCAGTCTCCTCCTGATAAGATAGGAATGTCCGTGCCAATCCTCCCCGTCGTCAAAAATGGAGCTTCCTTATGCTTCTTCATCAGGTCTCCGGCGCCTCCCCGGTTTCAACGAAATCCAAGGCAATGTTGCCGTTCTTACCCAGCCCACCTGGACCGGGCAAGTCGGTGTAGGAGGGAGCTTTCCGATGTTACTGACCACAAACACCACTCTAGATTCAGCTCCCACTCGTTCAAGTGTAACTTGGCCTTCCGCCAGCCACTGCCGCTCCTACGACTTTACAGATACACGGACAAATCCTCCCTAATTAGAGGAATCTTTGAACAAAGAAAGTCTCTGCAGATCGACAAAGCTCTGAACTGCAAAGTCTGACTGCTTTTGTTTCTCCCCGCCAAACAAAACCTTCCGAAAAGTTCATTAAATCCTCCCCGCCAGCAGAACAGCTCCTCACCTGGCCCCGCTCTGGGAGTAGAAGTGGGGGCGGAAACCGGACCGCAACTGCCGTGAGCCCCAGGCCGAGTTCGGCGATCGTTTGCCTGCTTCTGCTGCTGTTGAAGGTGAGACATTGCGTTGCACCAGGGTCTTGGGCCTGTCCCACTTTGGCCGTCAATTCTGCGACAGGCCGTTGGCGCGTGTAGATTTCGTTCGCTACAAGAATTTCGGAGCCCCGCGCGATGTCGTGCACAACTACATACCACTCCGCGCTTCTCAGTGGCACCGGCCCTGCGCGGCCATACGATGCCCGTGCGCCTCAACGTGACCACGAGGTCGCGTAATTTGCGTGCCAAGGACACGTAAGTGGGACAGGCCCTTTACCTTTTGGAAAGGTTGATGTATTCAAGAGAGAGTTGGATATAGCTCTGAGGACTAATGGAATCAAGGGATATGGGGAGAAGGCAGGAATATGGTACTGATTCTGGATGATCAGCCGTTCATATTGAATGGCGGTGCTGGCTCAAAGGACCAAATGAGTACTCCTGCACCTATTTTCTATATTTCTATGTTTCTGTTTCTATGTTTCTATGTTTGAGGGACCAAGAGGCTGGTGTGGAAGAGAAGATGAAACATGGGACAAATTATCCATGTTCACTACAATTTTCAAGATGCCAATGGCGGGAGGGAAACGGGAAGGCCGGTGGCTGTGAATGGCCTGTGAACTCATCTTCCACGACCACAGAAAGTGGTCAGTTTAGGAAGATCTATGGTGTGCCACAGGTGGAACATGGCGACTTCATTGCACAGACGCAAAAGGGTGCCCACAGGACATGGTAGCCAGTGGGGTTACAGGGCCACAAGTCTTGGTGTGGGACTGGGATAACGAGACAGCTACTGGAGTACCTACAGCAGCCGGGTGAGCGAGCAGATATAGAGCAGCCTGCCACAGCTGCATGGAGCGGTGGAGGCCATGAAAGGAACTGATAGCATCGTGGTGGGCCAGGCTGACCCCTACATCATCAATATCCTCACACTGATCCAACGCCACCTGGACCTTAAAGTGCAAAAATAGGAAATGCAGATCTCCTGAGGCCAAGATCAGATGATATTTTCAGCATTACTCCAGCACCTTGTGTCAACGTCACGTATCCATGTTTTCCAGAGATGCTGCAAGACCCCACTGAGTTACCCAGCACCTTGTGTCCTTACTGTCACCTTAGTTTAGATTAGTTTAGAGATACAGTGTGGAAACAGGCCCTTCAGCCCACCGAGTCCACGCCGACCAATGATCACCTGGACACTAGTTCTATCCTACACATTTATGACAATTTACAGAAACCAATTAACCTACAAACCTGCACGCCTTTGGAGTGTGGGTAGAAACTGGAGTACCTGGATAAAACCCACGCGGTCACAAGGACAACCTTAAGACCGAGATGAGGAAAAACTTTTTCACACAGAGAGTGGTGAATCTCTGGAACTCTCTGCCACAGAGGGTAGTTGAGGCCAGTTCATTGGCTATATTTAAGAGGGAATTAGATGTGGCCCTTGTGGCTAAAGGGATCAGGGGGTATGGAGAGAAGGCAGGTACGGGATACTGAGTTGGATGATCAGCCATGATCGTATTGAATGGCGGTGCAGGCTCGAAGGGCCGAATGGCCTACTCCTGCACCTAATTTCTATGTATCTATGTAACCTAAAACTCCGTACAGACAACACCCGTAGTCAGGATGGATCCTGGGTCTCTGGTGCTGTAAGGCAGCAACTCTACCACTGAGTCACTGTGCCACCCTGCCACGCTTTGTCCTGCCTCTCCTCTCTCCCGGCTTTCTTTCCATATCTCCCCCTATAATCAATCAGTCTGAAAAACATTCACGACCCGAAACGTCACCTATTTATGTTCCCCTAAGATGCTGCTGAGTAACCCATTGAGTTACGCCAACATTTTGTGTTTGTCTTTGATACTTTCAGAGACTTGGAAGATGCAAGATGCTGCTGGAGCATGCTAGCTATTTGGGTGCCATTCCAGAAGAGCATATATTGTTATTCACTATTAATCTTTCCACTCTTTTACTGTTTTATTATTGTACTTCAGGTCTGATTTGATGAGATAGCACACAAAACAAAGCTTTTCACTGTATCTCCATATACATGATAATAACAAATTAAACTAAATGGTAGGGTAGGCTTCGGGGATTGTGTGGCCAATTTTCTTGTACTATTATCTCCAATCCATCAGCAAACTGTGTTGTTTGTTGGGTCACATCAAACCATATTATTATTGGCCTGGCTCTCACTGAGGCCAGACCAAGTCAGGACAGAATATTTTCCCTGCAAAAGTAATTAGAGAACCTCTATCAAGAGGCAAGAGAGTCAGGTCAAGAGTCAAGAGTGTTTAATTGTCACATATACTGGCAACGGGACAATGAAATTCTTACTTGCCTATACAGGCCTATTAACTGAATAACACAAGTATAAATATAGAATAATCGTAAGGACAAAAAATAATCAGTACTACTAATTAACCAGACCACAATTGTACACAGTGCAACCAAAACAAAATCCACAATAAATCATAGTTGTTGTTGTGGGTATGTGGTTATTTTTGTGCAGTGTTCAAGAGTTTGATGGTTGATGAGAAAAAGCTCATTCTGAACCTGGAGTTCAAAGTTCTTAGGCTCCTTTACCCTTTATCCGATGGTAGTAGTGAGATGACAGCATGGCAGGGGGATGGGGATGTGAATCTGATAATATTATCTGCCTTTTTGAAATAGCACCTCCTGCAGATTCCTTTGATGGTGGGGAATCAGTACCCGTAATTGGCAGTGTCTGCCAATTTTTTGCAGCCTCCTTCGTTCCCAGGCATTTGAGTTACTGAACCAGGCCATAACACAACCAGGCCATCACTGTGCTCTCTACTGTACAACTTTAGACGGTCAATAGAGTGTTTGGCGACATTCAAAATCTCCTTAATCGTCCATGGAAGTAGAGGCATCGATGAGCTTCTTTGTGATCACATCAATGTACAGGCCCAGAACACAACTTCTACACATCAGAACACACCTCCACACACTTCAGAACACATCACTACACCCAGGCATATAAAGATATTGACTCTCTCCACCGCAGTTCCATTGATGAAGATAGGATTATGGATCCTTGGCTTTCCCTCCTGAATTCAACAGCTTCTTGGTCTTGCTGATGTTGGGAGCAAGATTGTTGTTTTGGCACCATTCAGTCAGATTATCAATCTGATCAATATCAGTTTCATGTTCCAGATTTATTTTATTAACTGATAAAAGGTCCCCTAGTGCAATGGTAGGATTTCAACTCAAAGCTCTGAATTGCTGATAATTGGATTATTTAATCAAATATATCTGGAATAACAAGCTAGTTTCAATAATTGTGACCAGGGAATTATTGGAATGTCATTAAAAACCCACCTGATTCACTTGGGTCCTTTGAGAAAGGAATTTTGCTGATGTTTATCCCTCCGCCTACAAACCCTATCAAGCTACAGAATTCAGACGGCAGCTGTCTTAAGGTGAGAGACTCTAAACACCTACTGCAATGTCTTTGAGACTCGGTCAGTCAGGTCATTGGGGGTTAAAAGAAAATGACGCCTGGCCAACAATAGTCACATCCTGAAAACAGACACACGAAGAAAAATCTTGCATTACATCACAAGGTACCTTGAATTGCACACAAGCCTCCTGCTCACACTGGCTGATTGTTTTACCCTTGTATTTTAATCAATGCTGACTGTGAGCTGAAATTAGATGTTGCAACATGGTTCTAAATCTAATTTTTTTACTGCAATATCTCCCAACTATCCTGATGGAGATTGGCAGATGGGGCATTTCCAGGTGTGATGAGAAAGCCACAGGAAAGCGGAGGATGACTTCGCCGGAGGGGCTGCAATAGCTCTTCCTTAGCAAGATATTAATTTGATGTTGTCACTTAGGAAATGAAAGCTTGTCCATTGCTAATGAGATTTAGAAGTAATGAATGACAGCAGAAAGGATAGCACTGAGATTACACAGTGATTTGAAGCCGTACAAAGCACGGCAGCACTTCAATTGTTCCAGAGAGAATACCTAAACTTTTAAGAGGAGAGTAAATCCTGAATTCATGGCAGTAGTTTGCATTATTAGATTGTATTTGTTGTTGAAGCTGTGCCCCTATCCTTTTATAATCTACATAAATCACTTTGCACCCAATATATCATTTGATTTGGAATACTTTATATCACACCAGGGGAAGAAAAAGACACATCAGCATAACAGTGCTAAATAATTAATTTTTTATATGACTCTCATGATAAGAGATGTGGGCAGCGATTGTGGTTGTAATTACTATCTAAACCACCTTGTGTGAAGTTATGGGCCTGTTCCACTTAGGCGACTGCAGGAGACTATGCAGTCGCCACATGGCCACCACATGTTCGCGGGTGGCTGCCGGGGAGTCACCTTCATGGTCGTGAGGAGTTCCCGCATTCTGGGAACTGATCGCGGCCTCATTATGGTCGCCGTGAATTTTTCAACATGTTGAAAAATTAGCGGCGACTAGAATGAAGCCCCCAAGGAAAGTAGCGAGAATTCTCGAGCCGTAGATGGGTCGCCAGGAGGTCCTAATGGGTTGCCAGGAGGTCGAAGGTTCTCGGAGGTTCTTCTAGTTTGTAGCCGGTGCTGACCGGTGAATTTCTTTGGCTCATTGGTTAAAAAAAAAGGTAACCAGTAGTTTTCAGAACCAAGGATAACCGACCGGTAATGTTAATGTCCGCCGAGCTTCACAGCCGTGTATCTCTGGCTTCTTAAAAGTTGTCTCCACTCCTTCTCCCCCCTTCTCCCCCCTTCTTCCCCCTCTCCCCTCCTCTCCCCACTCTTTTAAAGGACTTACCGTACACTGTACTTTAGCCGTCTTTTTACAGGGCTACCTTCCTGTTCATCGCGATGTGTGTCTTTCACTTTGCACCGTGTTAATTTTTTAGACAGAGCTCCCCCCGCTTGCCCTGTCCCCCACCTGCATAATGGACTGGTGAAGGAAACGATCTGTTTGTGTGTGTTCCACTCTGACAGTCGCCATTCCAGTTGCCGTTTTTTCAGGCGAATGCCAGCAACTTGGCAGTCGGCAGCAGTCCGCTGAAAAATCGCCATGGGGCCATTAGGCAGAATGTTCAACCTTCTTTACTTATTACATAGAAACATAGAAACATAGAAAATAGATGCAGGAGGAGGCCATTTGGCCCTTTGAGCAATATGATCATGGCTCATCATCCAAAATCAGCACCCCTTTCCTGCTTTCTCCCCATATCCCTTGATTCTGTTAGCACTAAGAGCTATATCTAATTCTTTATTGAATACATTACATTACAGAAGAAGGCAATTCAGCCCACTGGGTACATGCCAGCTCCTAGCAGCATGATCCTGTGATCATCTCCTCCCCTCTTCCTGTTCCTCTGTAGGCTTTCAATGTATTCTCTCGCACACGCCCATCAACTCCGCATTTGTTTCCATTTTGCCATTTCCCTACAGTAATAGGCAATTTTATAGAAGGCAATCAACCTTCTTTGGCATGTGTTTGGGTGGTGAAGGAGGAACCAGAACACATGGAGGCAATCTATGCAGTGTTGGGTTGACTATGCAAACTCCACTATGACAGCAACTCAATTCAAGATCATCCTTGGGCACTTGGAGTTGTGAAACAGTGCTGCCAACTGCTGCATCAATGTGTTACACTGAACCCTGAGATCGTCGACATTTGTTCTCAGCTGTCCAGAAATTTGCAGTTTATTCATGAAATTATATTGCTAATAAAGGTTGGCATGTAAGTCCTGCTATAATGTAGTGGTGGTTCCAAAAATAATCTAATGATCTGTAATTATGGTAAACAACATTACATTTAAATTAGTTAAAAATGAATATACAGTAATAACTTCTTGGAAAGAAATGAAAAATGTTGTACTACAGAGACTTTTAGCCTGAATCTATCAAATGTAATATGCAGGAAGGAACTACAGATGCTGGTTTACATTGAAGATAGACACAAAATGCTGGAGTAACTCAGCGGGACAGGCAATATTTCTGGATAGAAAGAATTTTATGTAAACCTATTAGTAACAAACCCATAGGTGATGTAAAGAGGCTTTGGCTGATACAACAAATTGTGGTCTGGAATACAGTGTCTGAAAGGGCAGAGGAAGCAGATTCATATGGAACTTTGAAATAGTAATTGGATATTTACCGGACGAGGAACAATTTCAATCAATTGGATGTTCTAAAGAACCAATCCTAGCTCAAATGGCCAAACAGCTCTCTTACCTTCTGCTTTTGCTAATGGTTCATGTTAACTCCTTACATTAGGATTGCACCAAAGGTTAGATGGTCACTAAAACTAATGTCCATGGTTACAATCACACGCATGGAAAGCAATAAGCGACTGGAGATGCAAACAAGGATCTGCAGATGCTGATTAATACGCAAAAGGTCACAAAGTGCTGAAGTAACTCAGCCGGTCAGGCAGCATCCCTGGAGAGCATGGATAGGGTTCGGGTTGAAACCCTTCTTCAGACTGAGTCCATTTTCTCATGGGATGCTCTCTGACCGGCTGAATTACTCCAACTATTGGAGGTGATTTCTACTGAAGTTGTAATGAGGTAGCCAGGTGTCCAAAGCCACAATACCAGTTTAGCATGTGTTCAGTGCCAGAAGCAATCTCGACAGAAGAATCTAAACCTGCATTAGGAATGGCTCATTAAACAGTTGACAGTCATGCAAAATGCCTACTGGCTCTCATTAAGGATTGAGCACCATCCTTTGGAGCCCAGTTCTTTAGGAGACAAGAGACATTTGTTGTCACATGTACCAATTGGTACAGTGAAATTTGTGGTCGCCATACAGCCATACGAATAAAATAAAGAGCACAGAACATGATAGTCTTTAACATAAACATCCCCACACAGCGGTATCAAAGTTTCCCACTGTGAGGGAAGGCCCCAAAATTCAGTCCTCCTCCTCTGTTGTCCTCTGTTGTGGTCGGGGCCTCCCGAGCCCTCCATATTCGCCGCTAAGGGCGGCCCGCTCGCCGGGATGATGGAACTCCGACGTCGGGACGGGAGAGCATCCTCAGCGGCTTGGACCTCCGAATCGGCCACTTCTTACCAGAGTCCGCGGCTCCCGAAGTCCACAGGCCGAGCTGGGCAGAGATTCAACCCTGGCGACCCTCGGCAAAGGATCCCAGGACTCCGCGATGTTGGTTAGTGCCGCCCACGCTAGAAGCTCCGCAAACCACAGCCGCAGCAGGCCCAACACTCTGGAGCTTCAAACAGCGATCCAGATAAGGCATCGCCCGCTCCGTGATGAATCCAGTGTTGCGCCGCCGCTGTAGCTCTGGTCCGGTCTCCAGTCTCCGGCTGGAAGGGCCGCGCCAATCCAGTTGGTAGGCCGCGAGAGGGGGGTGAGGACTCGACTCGGAGAATAGTCGCATGCTTGCCAAGAAGTGACTGGGAAACGGTTTCCCCCTTACCCTACCCCCTGCCCCACCTAAAAATACCAAAAAATCCTCTAGAACATACTTTTAACAAACTAAAAATTAAAAACAAGATAGAAAAGCAAAGAGAATGTAGGCAGAGGCTGCCATCATGTGGCACCCCTAGTGACGCCAAAGATAGGCACAAACAGCTGGAGTAACTCAGCGGGACGGGCAGCATCTCTGGAGAGAAGTAATGGGTGACATTTCGGGTCAAGACCCTTCTTCAGACTGGTTAGGGATAAGGGAAACGAGAGATATAGATGGTGATGTGGAGAGATAAAGAACAATGAATGAAAGATATACAATAAAGTAACAAAGATGAAGGAAACAGGCCATTGTAAGCTGTTTGTGGGGTGAAAATGAGAAGATAGTGCGACAACGATATGAGATGCTGTTCCTCCAATTTATATTTAGCCTCACTCAGACAATTGGGGAGACCGTGGTCAGAAAGGTCTGTGTTGGAATAGGAAGGATAATTAATGTATCCAGCAACCGGGAGATCAGGTTGGTTCACGCGGGCTGAGTGAAGGTTTTCCGTACCATGATCGCCCAGTCTGCGTTTGGTCTTGCTGATGTATAAGAGTCCTCATGTTGAACAACGGATACAGTAGATGAGATTGGAGGAGGTGCAAGTGAACCTCTGCCTAACCTGAAAGGACTGCCGGGGTCCCTGGACATCCACCATCCTGTCCTAACAGAGTAAACAGTATTGGTTTCAAGTTCAGCTTAAAGGGATACACACAAGTTCATGTTCATTAGTGCTGGAGTTGTGAGGAGGTCTAGAAAACATTGTGAGTTTTCCAATGACGCAGTGGCAAGACTTCACTGACTTCCAGGCAAGATATCTTCAGTGAAATTTTGGAGGACTTCACCTAACAGGCCTGCATCTGTGTTATTCCACTTTATATGGTTGGATCTCACTCCAACCCCAGGACACCTGATAGACTTTTGGCAGCTTGTTTTGTCATTAGCTTTCTCGATTGCTTCTAAATGTCTCCTACAGTCAGAAACCTTATAAAATATTTGAAATGAAGGCAAATAATTAAATTGTTAGCATTTTTAAAGTGATACTTTTTTGCATAAAATATATTTGACTGATTTCAACTGATGGCTGCCATGATGGTGCAGCGGTAGAGTAGCTGCCTCACAGTGCTTACAGCGCCGGAAATCCGGGTTCGATCCCGACCGGGTGCTGTCTGTACAAAGTTTGTACGTTCTCCCCGTGACCGCATGGGTTTTCTCCGAGATCTTCGGTTTCCTCCCACACTCCAAAGACGTACAGGTATGTAGGTTAATTGGCTTGGTGCATGCGTAAATTGTTCCTAGTGTGTGTAGGATAGTTTTAATGTGCGGCGATTGCTGGTCAGTGCGGACTTAGTGGGCCGAAGGATCTGTTTCTGTGCTGTATCTCTAAACCAAACAAAGATTATTAATATTGATGCTAATTAAAATGAAAAAAAATGAAAATAATTTAAACTTCTCTTTTCTTTTCGAGCAAGTTGGGATCTCCCAGTCAAATGAATGAGACACCTTATATAGCACCAAGGCTTGTATAAAGCTAAGGGGTCAGGTAATCCATGTCCTGTTGTCCATTACCTGTCCACCTATGTTCTTTCTCCCTTTGTTTGCCTTTTCAATTCCTCACTGCCCCTCCTTGCCTTAACCCCGTCACCCTCCTCCACCTGATTCCATCTGTGTATCATACACCCACTTAACCTGGGTTTATTCTACCTTGGCCTATCCATCCTATCCCTTCTCCCATCTGGCTCTGTCTGCTCCTCATTCCCACCTCAACAGGTTCCATCAGTCATCTACCACCTTCTGTCTCACCCCTCCTTCTCAACTCTTTATAAAGGCTGTCTTCCCCCCAATGCATTACAGGACTTGACGCATGGTCTCTGCTCAAAATATCAATCATTCCCTTGAGTTCCTACAGCAGTTTGCTTTTTGGGCTAGATATAAAGATTTGATGGCATCTCAGCTCAGCATAGCAGTATTCTGCGTCTCAGATTAACATTGACCCCAGGGATGGAATAAAAGGTGAGCTACACTGCTATCTGCCCATCAGCATGTTTAGTTTAGAGTTACAGCATGGAAACAGGCCCTTTGGCCCACCGAGCACATTGATCATTGATCATCTATTCACACTAGTTCTATGTTATCCCACTTATCATTCACTCCTTTCACATTAGGGGGAATTTACAAAAGCCAATTAACATACAAACTCACAGCATTTGGGATGTGTGAGCAAAACAAAGCACCTGGAACAAAGCCAAGTGGTCACAGGGAGAACGTGCTATCTCCACATGGACAGCACCTGAGGTCAGGATTGAACCTGGGACCCTGGCATTGTGAGGCAGCAGCTCTATCACTGCACTACTATGCTGCCATACTGATCTGTGCTTCTTTGGTGATTATGCAGGCACAGTGGCCATGAATGCATGACTCTTGCTGTGCTGTTAGTCGATGGCTCTGTCTCCTGAAGTAAAGAACAATCTGGTTCCACCATCCTACAAATCTATCTTTATTAGACTCCTTCTTTTTCAGTGTGAAATATCATAATGACAATGCAGCAAAATATGTCAAATCAGAAATCGTTCACGTATGAAGCACTTTCACTTTTGTTAATTAAAACAGGAATATTTAATGTTCAGCAGAATATTACATCCTTATCTTTGAACCACAGAGTTTGTTTTACCTTTAAATGCAGCTTCACGACCAAGCATGTGAAATAACCTTGCATTCAGCTTCTACCAGTCTACAACAGACTTTACAAATCATTTTGACACTCTTGACCAATTAGATGTGACCTCAGTCATAAGGGACAACATTAATCAGTGTTGAGACAAGTTAATAGTCAGGCAAAGGCAGATTGCCACATTATAATTCAGCAGCCCAATATACAGTAGTAGTTAGCAATACTCTTAACACTCTAATTATATAGATGCTTCATTTTTTTTAACACACCTCATTATCCATTATTTAACATTAATCTCATCCCTCCTCTTCCTATTCCTATTCCAGATTAAATCACTTAATTTGCAACTGTGCATGTTTTTGACTGACAGAATATGCACCACTAATAGCTTCATGTAGATAATAGGAGACCGAGGGGATGGAGTTACTCGTAGCACTTACTGTGAACCGTGCCAAATGCCACTCCTTTTTAATTTTAGAGATACAGAGTGGAAACAGGCCCTTTGTTCCACCGAGTCCATGCCAACCAGTCATCACCCATACACTAGTTCTATCCACACACTGGGGACAATTTACAGGAGCCAATTAGCCTACAAACCTGTATGTCTTTTGATGGTGACGAGGTCAGTGTCATTTGGAGAGGGCAATGTCCACCACTTTTTGCAGTGTCCTTCAGATTCCTGATTTCTATCACCTGCACCTTTTTAATAATTTTCATATCTGCTTTTAGTGATGTTAATTGGAAGATGAGTATTATCCATGATACCAGGCAACCTGTGAACTTCAAAACTGTGCCATGAGGTACAGATCTTTACTTTACCGTATCATTGAAATGTCGTACTTTTGACAGTGCATTGTTCACTCCGAACTATATTGGAATGTCACCCAAGGCATTCATACCTGTGTCTCAGGAGAAACAATTAGATTCAGAAGAAAATATGCTACCACCAAACTGCTCTGACACTTTGACATTGAAAGAATTGACTGCCTTCAATAATGATTCCATTAGCTGCCGAATCATTTGCAAAGGTCAGGGAAATAATGTAATTATTTTAGAGGTTTAGTAACTGTATTCAGTTAAGGAAAGCCTGTATTTATTTAATGGTCCAGTGGAAATCCAGGCACTTGAAAGTCTAGATGAAATTAAGGTTGTAAAACATCCTGTCTACATGGGATATGAAACATAATAAGCAATTCTATTTCTCAATGAAGTCTTTATTGATTTGTATTATGTATTTTCTGTAATTATTAAATTCTGGTGCTACCATTTATGAAGTGATATGTTTACTGTCTTTAGATTAATGGGATCATTCATTATCTTTCTTAAGTTCCCATTTAGCCTCCAGCAAAACGGTCAAATTCAAATGGTTAAAGAGATAACATTCTGACTGTTCATTGAGAATCACATAGGGTTTAAATTATTTTGCGCACTGGATGGATATGCTTTGATTTAACTCGAGACTTTGTAAGAAATTGCAGCGAATTGTGGATGCAGCCCAGGCCATCACACAAACCAACCTCCCTTCTATCAATTCAATTTATACCTCACGCTGCCTCGGCAAGGTCAGCAACATGATCAAGGATGAGTCGCACCTTGGCCACTCTCTCTTCTCCCATCTCCCATCAGGCAAAAGGTACAGAAGTGTGAAAACGCACACCCCCAGATTCAGGAACAGTTTCTTCCCAGCTGTATCAGGCAACTGAATCATCCTACCACAACCAGAGAGCAGTGTTGAACTACTATCTACCTCTTTGATGTCCCTCGGACGATCCTTTACCGTGCTTTGCTGGCTTTACCTTGCACTAAACGTTATTCCCTCATCATGTATATACACACTGTAAATGGATTGACTGTAATCATGAATTGTCTTTCTGCTGACTGGTTAGCACGCAACAAAAAGCTTTTCACTGTACCTCGGTACACTTGACAATAAACAGAACTGAACTGAGGCTACTGCACTTTTGTTGTTTTATGTTATCTATGCTGGTTTCATTCAGATGAAAAGCTAAACCCAAAACCTAACTTTACTTCTCGGGAAATGTAAGTGATCTAATGCCAAAGAGAAACTCACTTGGCTTATGGTCAACAAACACCAATCATATGGATGAACCTTGTTGGTGTTTGCAGATGGAACTATTTTCTCTGTCTTGAACAACATTGTAAGTCCTTACGTATTAAGGGATTTTAAGCAGCGGTTAAAACATGCAATGTTTTCCTTTAAGGATATTTATTCCAGTTTTATTTTTGATTCCTGTTGATAGTTGTTCAGAGTCATCAGTCCTATGACCAGCAATATTCTAAGTTCATTGGTTAGACCAGTGTTATCAATAAGGACCGCAGTAAAACAAAATAAGATCATGGCATCCTCAGCTCAACTAAAGAATGACATAATTTAAAGTTCTATTAAACAAATGTTCTCTGACGGGAGTTGATCTGCCATGACTTTTGAAATTATTTCTGAATCTTTTAGGGTGTGTTCTTAACACACTTGGCTGAGCACAGGATGAACAATGCTCTCCACCTGGATAATGCAGCTAAACCATTGCATTAGTGTTTTTGGCTAACTGAGAACTACCTTCCTGACAATGTTAGTTTTTCAATGAAGTTCCCAAAGATTTAGCAGCTGTTGTTGTGCTATTACCCAACTGTTCCAATCAGTTTTCTCAACTGGACCTGGATTGTCAGTGCAAGTAGCAAAATGATTCACTCTGTTGACATACTAAAAGCAAAACTGCTATCTTTCTCAGGAGCTGTTTCCCACTTCAGAACGCTTTTTGTTGCTGTATCAGGTTCCCAAGGGTTTTGTCAGGCAGTGATTAAGATGTAATTTGGTCTTAGTACGCAGTGAACAGTGCTGCAGATTGTTCTATAGACTGATGCCTAGCACCAGATTGAGCATGAGTATAAACCAATGCTCTGTCCCAGTGAGGTTTGACTGGAAGTTAAGCTGATATGAAGCTAACTCAGGAAAACCTGCTGCATTTGAGAGATTACAGCTGAAAGAAGGCTGTGGGCATTTGGTTGGCAATGATTATCTTTATTCTCTTATTTATCATATTCCACAATGAATGGAGAAATCCTTTCATAGCCCCCCCCCCCCCAGGATTTCACTCACAGTCTACAGGTTGACCTAGCACACAACAGGAGACACAGCATTGTAGAAATTCACCTAATTTAGTATTGTATTTTACTTCCAAAATCCGGCTCTTAGTGGAGGCTTATTATATTTGTGTAATAGAATAAGCACATTTCTAACTGGTGCCCAAACCCACAGGTAATTAGTATGTCTGTTCCCTGGATTGTTGTTCGCGAGACGAGAAATTGTCAAATTGCTTTTATCATTTGAATGTTTTAATTTGTTCAGATTTTGTTCATGCAGAGGGATATAGATTGGATATAGAAGAATCCTGCAGAAGGATATTGAGTGGTTCAGCCAGAAGGCTCGGTTGAAAGACTATTTTATTACAGGAAAATCATTTCGATATGAGAGATAGAGAAACAAAATATATTTTAAAACAATGTTTAAATGATTAAATGATGTTTTCTGAGGGTTTGAATGTGTTTGTAATCAAAAAACAGCAAGAATATGCATGTAGAATTAGAATTCAGGAAGAGAAATAGTGTTGCTTTTATTGCAAGGGAGTTGAATTACAAGCAGTTACTACACTTAAAAGTACTGCATCGGCTATAAGATATTTTAGGTTTGAAAACATTGCAGAGGAATAAATCTTTTTTATGAGAGTAGTCAAATTTAAAAATAGTAAAAATTACAAATTAACATCAACAGTAAAATTATTTTCTTGGGAATAATGTGGTTTTAAAATTCCCGTGATCTAAATTGTGCTGAATTGCAAGGCAACTTTATGGAATAGAGGAAATTCAATATTTTCAGATAATGTTACTGTGCAAAGATTACCCATATTTCTAGTTTCAGTTTTCAAAGTGCTTCTCGATGGATACAATATTGCAAGGTAAAATAGAAATCTTAACATGAGTTGAATATTTAAAGTTAAGTAAACACATTGATAAATATATTTATAAAATAACTGAGTGCAAGGTAGGACATGGAGATGTAAATTGCTCATTCTAAGCTTCCCCCCAGGGCAGGTCTTCTTCTTCTTCTTTTCTGATGTTAGTTTCAATTACAAGGGAGTAGGGATACTGAGGAGCAGCTTTCTCTGTCTGCTGGCCTTCCCAAAGGGGCAGGACAGTATCAGTTCATCCTGCTGGTTGATTCCTGTTTCTGGGGAGCTACATTACCTTTGCTGTCTTCTGCCCGTTCTCACGGGGTCTTTAACTCACTCCCCAGATACTGTAATATGTCATCACTATACTGTCCTGCAGGCACAAACTCAGTAACACATTAGTATAATAACTTCTTTCCCCACTCCCATACCTCCTGCACAGTAAGTTTGTTTATTCTCTCACTAGTGCCATTTCCATTCCTTAGTTACCATTCCATTCCTTCTCATGCTAGCTATTATGTTTCCTACTTCTTCCTTTCAGTGAGGGATTCTCGAGAATTAGATTCCATGTGGCTCCTCCTAGAATTTGGAAGGGGTGAGGTTCTTCTGGTTTTACTGTTGTTTCTCGGGCCGTGTGAGGACGCCTTCAAATTTAATAGATGGTATTAACTGTTAACTGGCAGGTTAGGGCTAACGAAATGGGTTGGATTGCCAAAATGTCCCTGCCCCTGATCTCCTTGCCAGTGTCCTCGTCCTCTACCTTCGGGTTCCCAAGTGTCCCGGTACCCTCTCGGAATCCACTGGTTTCTGAAACGCCGTGGCCTTCTTCTCTGCCCCTTTCCTTCTCGATAGTACTCCCTCATAGGACATGACTGACTCCCATGTCCCAATCCCCCACAATTGCAACACTGATCGGGTCGGACCGCTCTATAACCTCTCCAGCCAAACCGAGGAAAGATCGGTTCCCTGAATGGGAGATCTATCCAGGCTTTGAGGTCTTCCTCCTCCTTGTCCGCTTCTGTCCTTATTTCTCTTTTTTGAACCTTTAATACAGGTCTCTGAGCTGCCGTTGAACCAGGCTGCCTTAAAGTCTGAACGTCTGTGGTCTGGAGGACATTTATACCTCATGCGGGCATTTCCCTACAAACAAACTGTCTACGGGGAATCCCTTCTAAATCCCCTTCATCAGGGAATTGCTCCGACATAATAATATTATCAATGTCTGGGTCAATCCCTCCGTATTCTCTTCCTATCTCGCCCTCTGAAAAGCTATTCATTCTATCCCTGTAATTCAAGAAGGATTCCTTCACCTTCCGGCTACTGGAGTTTCTAATTAATTTTGGCACCCATGTCGATGGAGTCTTCCTTCTAGCTCCTTGATCTCCCCTACTGTCCTCCACTTGTGGAGTAATCATAGGAGCTAGAGGATCCTTCCCCGATTTCTCTACCTCAGATTTGAATTTAGGGGGAGGAGCCAAAAATAACGCTGACCCTTCCCGTGTGCCCTGCTCGCAAGCTGCTCATGGTGTCTCTGAACTGGGAACATGAGAGTGCTGTGAGGACTGCTGTGGCTCCACTCTGAAAAACTCTGGCATATAATAAGCCTCTCTCCCTTCGAGGTCTGCAGACACTGTTTCACTCTTACCGAATTTAACAAGTTTAGTTTTTGTCGATCATACGCGGGCACTCAAATCAAACTAAAATTGCCCAATTGAATTCTCAAATGGACTAGAATATTCCGGCCAATCTAAACTCTGACCACCGAGTCCAGTATCTTTATGAGATTCCTCGTCCGTCACACAGGACTCAGATATCTAAACGCAGACATTCCTCTCTGCTGGGCACGGGGGGTTCAGCGCCTAGCCGCTTCAAGCTGGCAGTTATCAATGCCAATTTTCAGAGCGCACCTTTCCAATTCGTGGTCCCGGCAAAGATCCGATCGATATGTAGGTCAGACCTGTATTTCAATACCACACCAATTGAATACCAAATCTAACCTTGGGCCACCCCTCGCCCAATGAAGCGCGTCAGGCTCTCATTAAAGCAGCTGCAGTCTGCGAACTATGACCATGTTTTGGGCCACTCCACACCCGGTTTCTTTATGGGCCCCCAACCCAAAGGAGTGCAAACCACCCCCCCCCCCCGTGCTTGCTAGACTCTGTTCTAATGATCTCGATTAGACCCTTTCCCAAGCCCGCGAATGATCGATCCGCTCCGACTAACCATTGCGAAAACAGTGGGCCCAAATTCTGCATTCGCGATCGAAATTGCTCAACACCCTTGATCGCAAACTTGTGTTTGGGGGTCTTTCGAGATCCCAGACGAGCCCCCAATGTAAATTGCTCATTCTAAGCTTCCCCCTAGTCTAGTTTCAGTCAAAAACCACTGAATCAAGCACTTGATCAACTACTCTTTATTTTAACAAAACACAATTACAGCTCCCACCACTGTACCTAACCACCATGGGTTCGATCCTCGTATCTGCCTGTTCAAGCCCTCTAGGCCTCACTCAAACAGAGACACTCCAGAAGGTCACGCAGTCCTAAGTGCTCTCCCAGAAAATCGAAGCGGGACCTCGTGGCAGCGGACTTTTATAGGTCCCGGGACCTCGAGGGGCCGAACCACATGGGGTGGTCTCTTTACAATCCAATTACAGATATTGATTAACCCCATACATAACAGACATTTTCCTAACCCAATAATACAGCAGCTAATACATTGTATTCAAACAGGGCTTCTCAAGGAAGCAAACATACCAACATTTACCCTGATCTGCAAGAAAACCAGGCAAGGCTCAATACCTCATCCAATCAACATTCGGCAAAGTAGAACTCTGCAACATTATTTACAATTATTTACAAGGTGTATGTCTGGTTTGCAGTCATCCAATCCATTCTATGCATTTTGCACCTAATTGACAGGGTCTGCAGATGTTCTTATTCTTTTCCTGCAGCTTGGATCTCGGCTCTAAACAAACTGGCACCACTCCACAGCTTGTCCCAGTTCT
The DNA here is from genome assembly GCA_038087875.1 of Malacoraja senta. Classification (NCBI taxonomy): domain Eukaryota; kingdom Metazoa; phylum Chordata; class Chondrichthyes; order Rajiformes; family Rajidae; genus Malacoraja; species Malacoraja senta. Next base: position 185,579,574 of record CM075977.1, read on the forward strand.
GCAGAGAGCAATTCCAAAATGACCAAATCTCCCAGCAGCCATAAAGCTTTTACCCCATTTTAAAGTCCTAGCCTCTCCAATTTGGCCAGGATTAACAGAGCAGGGCTAGTAAACAGGTGACTAGCCATACAATCAATTTATTTGATTCCTTTGATTGTTTACTTACAATCTTTCCCATCTCTTCACCTTACATTAAAATAAACCTTTTAGTATTTTAATTATCAGATTCAAGATGATAATGTTTTTTTCTGCAGCTATCCTTGAAATTGTAACATTTCTTTGCATTATAATCTCAAAGTACATGAATCACACCAAAATATTCAGCTGGCTTACACTTACAGCTAGCCGGTGGATCCGTTAGCTGCAGTGCATTTATCAGGACTTTGATGATTTTTTACACCCACGCACTACAGCAGGGAAACATGGAAGGGGTATTTTGTAATTTTGATCATTATACCACTCACTGCTCTGGACTCAGCAATTAGACCAGGAATGTTCAGTAAGTTACAGAGCTGGGGGGCTGGCTTCTGTTCAAATATGGCCCCTCACTTTTACACCACCATATTGAATGGACTCCCAACATTTAATAAAATTGTAAGATTTTCATTGTTTTTGGATATTTTATCTTTATTTATGTTTATGCTTTTAATTAATGTGTTTTAACGTACATGTATTTAGAAACTAATTTTTAAAACATTTTAAGAGATTATCTCAATCAATATCAGCTCTCTTAAATAGTTGTGATTGTCAGAGAGATTAAAGCAGGCTTTTGGCAGCAGGAGCTTTAAAAGGCCACCATGATGTGCCAGAGACCCGCGTTCGATCCTGACTATGGGTGCTGACTGTACAAAGTTTGTACGTTCAACCGTGACTAAGTGGGTTTTCTACAAGTACTCTGGTTTCCTCCCACATTCCAAAGACTTGCAGGTTTGTAGGTTAATTGGCTTCTGTAAATTGTCCCTGGTGTCTTAGATTGCACTAGTGTAGGGGTGATCACTGATCACCATAGACTCGGTGGGCCGAAGGGCCCGTTTCCTCGCTGTATCTCTAAACTATACTAATAAAAATGACAGTGTAAGCAAAGGAATTCTGCTCAGACTCTCCTCCTTGTTACTAATCTCGGGAAAAAAACCATATTGATACTCAATATTCTATCCTCAATTCAACAATTATAGCTTCAAATATGAGAGGTTACCTACTTATAGTGCAATATAAAGCTAATACATACAGTAATATTTTTTCTATTATATTAATGGTTGATTAAATGGAATTGATTCAATGCCATGGCAGCTCTTTTCCTTTACATCAAAATATTGTGAGTTCAAATCCCATTCTGGAGACGGGACACAATTCAGCACTGAGGGAATTTTAGCCACACAAAAACACAGATGCTGGAATCTGGAGAAAAAATAAATAGCTGAAAGAACTCAGCAGACCATGCAGCATCTGTAGCGGCAAAGGGATTGTCAAAGTTTTGGGTCGAGAAATTATGATCATCCCTTTTCCTCTACAGATTCTGCTTGACTTGCTCCTCCAGCAGATTGTATTTTGCTGAGGGAATGTTATATTGCTACTTTATTGACACTGCAATTTCTCAGACAAGACACCAAATCAAAACGTTATCTGTACCCCTGGTGGTCATAAAATATTCTTCACAGTTTTGATTGGATCTATTTTGATTAGATCTATATTCATCTATTATGCAGTACCACTAACAAAGAGATCATTTGGTCCTGTGAGTGTTTTCTGGAGATAGATTCTCCATTTCCTGCTCTACAACAAATATAAGCTTCAAAGGAATGTAAAGGGTTCTCTATTTAAGTATATATATTTTTTTCTTTAACTTTTGTTAAGCAGGAAAGATATCAGGGATGTGAAATTCATCTCATACTTCCCATTTTCGCTTCAACCTATCTGACAGAAACCAAAGTGGAGATGGCAGGAAGGGGCACATAAAAGATGATAAAGAAAGGCATAATTTAAAAGGAGAAATAATCAATTTGGAACAGAAATAAGGAAGCACCATTTCCCATCAAGGACAGTACAATGGGGGTTTTTCTGTCCCTCGGGAAGTGGAGCCACTGGAACTTTCCCGAATGTGAGTGACAAGATTGTGATTTGCAAAAGGTTTCAAGGAATGTGCATAGGATGGGAAAGTAGAGCAGTGATCAGATCAGTCATTATCTCATTGATCGGCATAGTCGGTTCGAAAGGTTAAGTGACCTTCTGATCCTGTGCTCGAGTGGACATTGCTTGCTCGAGGATGAAGACATTATAAGATTGTTTACCAATGACCCTTTGCAAGCTACATCCTTCATCTTCTTCTGAGAACAAACAGCGCATGAGGTGACCTTGCTATAATGGCCTTTCAGTAACACTTGGTGAAGTGTGCAGGGCAGACAGGCTATGATTGTGCAGATAGCAGCAGTATTGCTCAACAAGCATTTTCTATGGAAGGAACATGACAGTGACTAATGAACCCAAATGGAGGATTAACTGAAAGAAGAAACTTTCCTGCTGTGCAGTCTTTTGATTTATGAGTCAGAAGCTAAATCAATACCAGAACCAATGCTCTCACCAGTAAAAAGACTAATCCATTTTCCAATCAAGAATATGTATGACTAGAGAGAGCATATAATTCAGCAGTATTTGGCAAAAAAGTAGCCAATAATACATGGTGTGTGTTCATTTTGCAACCACTATCATAAAGCTCCTTTTTGCATCCTCTGTAATAGTCAAAAGACTACCACTTCTCCAGAATGAATAAAAGATAAGATGGTGAGCACTCAAAATTGTTGTCTTATTCATAAGGCATTCATATCTTTCTGTTTATTTGATGGTCATTCAACAGCTCGTCTATTCAATGGCCCACTGTATATATTAGCTCTTCCAGTGTTCAGCTTTTTGTTCTGGATTCCAACATCTGCAGTCTGTTTCGTCTTAGTATCAATTTCTTTACAGGATCACAATCTAACACACTTAATGCATCGTGTGTAGGAAGGATCTGCAGATAATGGTTTATACTGAAGATAGACATAAATTGTGGAGTGACTCAACGGATCAGGCAGCATCTCTGGAAAAAAGGAATAGGAGATGTTTCAGGTTGGAACCTTCTGATTAATGCAATTATTAATTATTAATGCACTTAATTTTGCACTTGTCTACTAAACATGAACTGTTTGATTGATAACATGCAGATGTTACATGAACAGGTTCTGTTAGGGGCTTTAAGAAGGCTTATTTTCCATCGGGGAACTGAAGAATCCATTCAGCCCCTCAGGCAGATGCCTCTATTCAACACGGTCTTGATTTTTAAATTTTCAAATGACTCCAATGTTTTGGGTGGAGGATTCTCCAGATTTCCACAAGCATTTATACAACAGGTGGATACTGACACCTCCTTGAACCATCTAGCTCTCATTTTAAGGTGGTATTGCCCTGTCTGGCCTTCTCCATGAGAGGGAAGAGTTTTTCTTTCAATCCCATCAAATCCTTAATCACCGTCAACAGCTCACTGGGACCTCATGCTGCACTACATTAATTACAGGAATGCTTGTCTATGCAAAATGTCTTCATAATTTAACTCGTCTAGACCTGTATCAAACTGATGATGATGCCCTAAAAATGGTGCATATCAACTGAAGTTAATGTAAAACTTGTACTGCTTACAGGGAGAGGTGTATATCAAGGTTTTACATTGGGTAATCATTTCAGTTAACTTTTCCGTTGAATGCATATATTAGGCTTTAATACAGTAACATTTCAGTGAGGAATGCCTTCTTAATATTATGAGATAAAGAAATGGCCTGGTCAATTATTGTGGCTGCACACAAAGATAGACACAAACTGCTGGAGTAACTCAACGGGACAGGTAGCATGTCTGGAGAGAATGAATGGGTGATGTTTGTTGAGACCCTATTTAGACTCAGAGTCAAGGGAGAGCGTACAAACTCCATACAGACAGCACCTGCAGTCAAGGTCAAACCCGGGTCTCTGGCACTGTATAGCAGCAATTCTGCCGCTGTGCCGTAGTTCTGCCCTAATGTAACCACTTAAAATATAACAGTCCTTTTAAGGAAGATTATGTGCAAACAAATTATGGAGAGAAGCAGGTCAATCAGATTCCATAGCTCTGCCATTTAATCCGATTCTAACCTCAATTCACCAATGCTGGATATGATGGAGAGAAGGACTAAAGGTAAAGGTCAGGTTTATGATAAAGAAGCACAGATGTGTGGGAAAGGAAAAGAAAACGGGGAAAATCATGCAAAATTGAATGGGACTGTTCAGGGAGAAACAACTTGCTACCTAAAGGTTGGTGTGTCTGAATTGATTACTATCAGGTCTATTGAAAGAAATATCACTGACTACAAGCCAGATTCAGTTCTGTTATCTAAATTCAGTAAATGAAAAATCAATTATTTCAGAGACAGTGTACATTAAATTCAGTAGTGAAGCTAATTAAATGCTTTTAAGTCGGCCACTGGCTGCACTGCACTATCTTCCTTTATTCTACGGTACAAACACAGGAGGCACAGGATTGCAATACACAGAGGAAAGTCAAGAATATAAGCTTTGGTTACGATGTGGCTCGAGGGCAGAGAGGACAAACGACTTGTCTTAATTTAACTGATTCCTCGATGGGTAGAGTTAAATTAAGATTGTCTAAGGTTACAGCACTGAAGGAAGTCATTTATGTGTAGGAAGCAACTGCAGATGCAGGTTTAAACCAAAGAGAGTTACAAAATGCTGGAGTAACTCATCGGGACAGGCAGCATCTCTGGAAATAAGGAATGGGTGTCATTTCGGGTCGAGACCCTTCGTCAGACTAGTCAGAGAAAAGGAAAATGAGGCATTTAGTCCTATGCTAGACTAAGTGGGACCCGTTGGGTTCCATTCTCACACGGGAGACCTGGTCCCCTTACGCAATATTCCACCACTCACCCATGGCCCCCAACTGCGCAGGCGTGGCTGACGGGTTCCCGTTGTGATGCTCCTGATCCCTCCTCTCCCCCCCCCACTCCGCCCCTTGCCATCCCCCCCCCCCCCCCCACGCACTCACTCCATTCCCCATCAAACCCCCCCATCCACTCTAAGTGGCTCTCCGGCGGCGCATACATTCCCGCCCATTGGGTTCCCATTGTGACAAAGAACACACAGGAATTACTGTACAGGCATGGCTGATGGGCATGGCAAGTGGAAAAGGGATGTACTAAAGCTTAAAATGAGAATCAGGCGGGGGCCGGTGGGGGGGGGGGAGCATCCTGCAGCCATGGGAAGGGGAGGGCTTCAGGTGGGGATCAGTGTGGGGGGACTTTCTGGAGGGCTAGTTTGGGTGTTGTGAGCAAAAGGGACTGGTTTCCGGAGGGCTAGTACGCACATTGCGGGCCAAATGGACTTTTCTTGGGCTAGTCCAGCAGCTGGGGACAGGGAAGCTTCAGGCGGGGGCCAGAGGGAACGTTCTGTAGCCGGGGGAGGGGGACGGCTTCAGATGGGTGTGGGGGGAGCGCTGCCGTGGCCTACCGCTACCGTGGTCTGCCACTGGGGGGGGTGTGCGAGGGGAGGGGGATGGGGTGTGTGGGCTGTGGTGGTGTGCCCCGCCATAGCCCGGCCCCCTCAATCCCCCCCACTCTCACTCCTCACTTCCCCAGGATCTTGAGGTTGCAGTGGTCGGCGTCGCAGTCGGCCAGGCTCCGCACAATGGGCCGCCTCCGCACAATGGGCCGCCTCCGCACACTGGACCGGCTTCAGGGCGGACGGCTTCTGGACTCACTGACTGACTGACTCATGGCTCCTGGACTCACTGACTCACGGCTTGTGGACTCACTGACTGACTGACTCACGGCTTCTGGACTCACTGACCGACTGACTCACGGCTTGTGGACTCACTGACTGACTGACACATGGCTTCTGGACTCACTCACTCCCGGCTTCTGCACTCACTCACTCATGGCTTCTGGACTCAGCCAGGCCTCTGGGGGTTTATTCTCCGTGCCCCGGTGAATGACAGCGGGTGCCGGAAGAGGCAATGCTGTCCTGATGACTGACAGGAGGGAAGACCAATCTGCTGATATTACGATTTTTTAAACCTTCATAACTTTTGTAATATGCCACCGATCGGCACAAACATGATGCGCTTGGAGCCCAGGAGAAAGGTGAGTTAGGTAGTGAAAAATCGTAGAGCCATCAGAAACCGTTTTTGTGCAAATTTAAAAAAAACGCAAACTGAAAGAGGACAAGATGAGAGTTTTAGTCATGTATAGATAGATGCTTTTCCTAACAAGTTACCCAGTTAGGCTCACTCACTGACATTTCCTCATTGACTTCAATGGAGTACTGGAATTTAAGTGACTTCAATCCTTGGGCAATACATGCCCATGCACTCAGTATCAATGTCCAAGGACAATTTTTTTCCTCTAATTCTATCCCTTTTTATTCCAATAAGGACAGCATTCTTCTTCAGCACAGGGTGTGTTGGCGGCAAACTAACTAAATGAACGGACCGATAATCCAGAGGATGCTGTTCATGTCCAAACACAGTAACTTTCAAAGTTAAATTTAACTGATACTTTTTTTTGGTCAAATACATTGACAACCACTGATCAAACTGTATCATAAAATCTCAATTTGTTCATTCATGGTCACCCCTACTTGGTCTGCCCTGTATGCATCTCTAGACCTATCAGTGAGGTTTAGTTTAATTTAGTTTAGTTTAGAGATACAGTGTGGAAACAGGCCCTTCGGCCCACAGCGTCCACACTGACCAGCGATCCCCACACATCAACTCTATCCTACACTAGGGACAATTTTTACATTTATACCAAGCCATTTAACTTACAAACCTGTACATCTTTGGAGTGTGGGAGGAAACCAAAGTTCTCAGAGAAAACCCATGCAGGTTATGGGGAGAGTGTACAACCTCCGTACAGACAAGGATCGAACCCTCTCTGGCGCTAAAGGTGCTGTAAGGCAGCAACTCTACCGCTGCGCCACTGTGCCGGCCTCGACTCCAAAATGCCCCCTGATTTGACTTTGCAAACCATTCAGTTTAAAAGCAAGTGAGGGTAGATAATAAATGAGGCCAGCCAATAGTGCCTAGATCCTGAAAAAATGAGCGAATAAGTAAGGGAAGCGTCACAGTGTAAGGAACCAGAGATGTTCACTTCCCAAACACCCTCATCTGCCAACTCCACATCCAATTATGGTCACAATGAGTTTATTGTCACGTCCAGAATTATGGTGATCACAGATACAATGAAAATCTGGCTTGCAGCAGCATCATAGGCACAATCTCAGACAACACACAAAATAAATAAATCATACATAAATTAGTAAGGCAGTAAAGAGCAAAAAGACGGTGGCAAAAAATATGATATCAGGGCAAATCACAATTTGAAAAACACATCCATAGTAGTGCAAGAGGGGATTGGTAATGTTCTGTTGCCAAGGTAGGGTTAGGATTGTGCAGATTGGCTCAAGGACCTGATGATAGTAGGAAAGTAGCTGTTCCTGAACCTGGTCGTGTGAGACCTCAGGCTTCTGCACCTCCTCCCTGATGGTAGCAACAAAAAGAGGATGGTCCAGATGTTTGGGATCATTGATGATAGATGCTACCTTTTAAGGGCAGTGCTTCACGTTGATGCTTTGGATGGTAGGGAGGGTTGAGCCTTTGATAGAACAGACTAATTAGCATCTAGCATGGCCAAAAGGAGGAATTCACATTCTGAGTTACCGCATTTTAAAGAGGCTACCTGATAAATCAGGTACCATCCCTTCTACAAGGTATCCAAACCTAGAAGATTTTGAATGACATTAAAAATAAGTAGTAATAAAACTGAGATTGCTACATACTCATTGGTAAAACTAAATCGCTCAAGGTAAAACGGAAATGTACAATTGTGAACATGCAAAGTGTTGCTATGTTTGTACAATCTGTATATAATTTTACAGAATTATTCTCCATAAAATAAGATATTTTGTGAGGTAAGATCAAGTGCGTACAGTCAGCAAAGTAGAACTGTTGCCTGGAATTTCTTTTGATGCTCCCCTTGAAATGTGCTGATGTTTACAAATTTCTTGCGAAAGAAGGAAAAGTACTAAAATGAAACAGAAAATGGTGTTTAATGATAAATGACAGGATCACATAGAGAACAAAGCAGAATATCAAGGAAATGGAGAAAAAATGCATTAAAATAAAGTGATTTTGTAACTAAAATATGTGTGGGTAAATGATGATGATGCTTTATTGTCACATGCACCTCTGTACCTACGTATAGTGAAATAGGTTGTTTTGCATACAATCCAGTAAAATCATACTATAGATAAGCACAGTCATAGATAAATACGAACGTGCAACGATTGTTGAGTGATAGTAGACTTCACAGAGACAGTACACAATGATTCATCACGTTTCTGGTGTCAACAAACTTTCAAAGTTCTTAAATCTGTAGTCTTATCTTGGCCTAAATGGCCCATTGTCCCGGAAGCACCGATCCTTTCCTACATTCGCCGCCACCTTGAAAATGGCGCTTTGTCCAGCGTCCACTGACGTCACAGTCCTCCTCACTGGTTTCCATTCTTCGGGGTCGAGCTGGAGACGAACCTCGGACGAGTTTCCCAATTCCGCGGCAGTTGAGCCAGGCCTGCTGTCGAGGTATGGCCGTGGCACGCCAGGAGCTTCTGCTGTCCTGCACGGCTGGTTGGGAGCTTGAGAAAAATAGACAGAAAGAAAGTGCTTACAGTTTGGAAATGATGGAAAGAAAGAACAAAGAGGGTTGATGCACAGAGGACAATATGGGTAGATGGATGTTTTAAGGACATTGGTTAAAGAAGCATGTTCGTCATTCGTGTAACTGAAGCCCAATGGCTGAACAGTATGAGCTTGTGGGAAAAAAAATGCCAGGGAACAGGGAGCAAGGAATAATTATGAATGTCTGTTCTGCAAAACTCTGTAATATATTAGTAACCTGCATCAAGCTATGGTACAAAGGCAAATGAGGCAGCTAATATCATCAAAGACCCACATCACCCTCGCCACGATTTCATCTTGCTGTTACCATCAGGAAGAAGGTATAGGAGTACCATGACTTCCAGATTAATGAATAACTTCTTCCTATCAACCAACAGGCTTTTGAACCCCAACCACTACCCTGCCTCATCTACCATCCACGATGGACCTGTTTTAGGTTGCATTAGATACATCAGTGTTCATCAATATGGTACTAATAATTTATTGTACTATTGATTCTTGTACATTTATTTGTTGTATTGTCGCATTAATATGTATGTGAAGCTGAAGCAGGTCAGAATGTCATTGTTCTGTTCCCAGTGCATATGACAATTAAACTCTCTTGACTCTTGATAGGTATGATTGTAAAATTATCAGATACACAAAACTCAGAAATACACCAAACAGCAAGGACCTCAGGAAATTATAGAGTTGTGAACTGTAATGCAGAGAAATTTTAGTTTAGCTCAGTGATACTGCTTCGACCCACCGAGTCCATGAAACAAGCCCTTCGACCCACCGAGTCCATGCCGACCAGCCATCCCCATACATTAGCATTGTCCTACACACAAGGGACAATTTACAATCTTTACCGAAGTCAATTAACCTACAAACCTGTTATTGGAGTGAGGGAGGAAACCGAAGAACCCGGGGAAAACCCACACGGTCACAGGGAGAACATACAAACTCCATTCAGTGTAAGCGACCGGGGATTAACTTCTAAGATTAGTGAAAAAAATAGGATAGACATTAATAGAGAAAGAGAATTGGCAGAGGATTTAATGGGTCTGTTTTGGTAGACAAGAGACGAATAAATGGTAAGAGAAGAAATAACCACAGAATATCACTATTACAGCGTTGGAATTGGAGGAGGTGAGAAGTCATATTTTCCAACACAGCATGTTGTGGAATGGACTCTTTGAAAGAGCTGTGAAAGCAGATATAACCTTTGAGAGGGACCTGTGTAAATACTTGAAAAGTAAGGCAAATTATGGGAATATGGGGAATATCCAAGGAAGCAACATCATTTGGATTGTTCTGACAGAAAACCAGCGGAGTCACGGTCGGCCCATTGGCCTCCTTCTGTGTTGTCTGATTCAATGATGTAAGCCAGACAGATTGAATACTTGGAATTTATGTGTGAACTTACCATATTGAAAGGCCAGCAAAGTGCATCACTGGATGGGCTTCAATATGTGTGTCACTAATCACATCAAATTGTTGGTGGGTCTGTCACCCCCAATTAATCATTTATGGTCTTGCGAAAGTCATTAATACATGGTTGCGTGGGAGTAAAACAGCAGCCACTCATATGTGTAGAAAGAGTTTGTTTGACTATTTGATGGCAAGAACTGGATATTGGCTCACAGAGACCACAATCATATGGGGTAATCACAGGAATCTGAGGGGTAACCTTTTCACACAAAGGGTGGTGAGTGAATGGAACAAGCGGCCAGAGGAGGCTGGGACTATCCCAACATTTAAGAAACAGTTAGACAGGTACATGGATAGGACAGGTTTGGAGGGGTGTGGACCAAATGCAGGCAGGTGGGACTAGTGTAGCTGGGACATGTTGGCCGGTGTGGGCAAGTTGGGCCGTAGGGCATATTTCCACACTGTAACACTCTATGACCCTATCACTATGACTCTATCATAGTGTACCTGTTGGACATCTTCTTGGGCCCTCGGCACACGTTAATATTTCCTGCCTTCCAGCTTCTCCTGAACCTTTAGTTGACCATATGTCTGTTGCAGACTGAAACAATTGCCAATTGTCCTACTCCACAAAAGGCATGCAATGTAAACCTTTATGGGTTAGATAAATTAGTGTACTTGATTCCTCGGGATTATTCTTATGATTAAGAAATAATAGCCACTTAAATATTAACACTGTTCCCGTTTCATTAACTTTAACAATAAACTTTAGTTAAGGAAACATCTGGTGACGTCTGTCGATAAACATTTTACAAGATACAGTTCACAAAGCTGATTATTGTCCAACACTGCATAAGTGGGGTAGTAGGTGCAAAGTAATCTTTTGGTGAAGCTGGTGAAAGATAAATCCTTCATCTTAATGTCTCAGTGATTTTCTTGGGTCTTCAAGTGTGAGTGCGCTCCTTTTCAGAACAACATAGATACATAGATAATTGGTGCAGGAGTAGGCCATTCTGCTCTTTGAACCAGCACCACCATTCAATATGATCATTGCTGATCATCCACAACCCTGCAACATTGCAGAAGACTTGGACACTATGCTTCAAATTTAAACTGACATTGATTTTGTTGCTTTACTCCTGAAAGGCCACTTTTTGTGATCCTCCTGTGTTCTCAGGGGCAAACATGCTCCCTAAGAGAACAGCTTAGAAACAGCTCATTTCCTCAACAGATGGGAACCTTTAACCTATGTTATCTGTCCATGTGGTTTCCTGTTTGATTAGGGATTTGTAACTTACATTCCAATTCTTAGAAACATCTACTATATGAACATAAATACAATATGTCTTATTCATTATGCGAGCTCATGTAAACCTAGCTAGCACAGATGGAGACTGCCTGTGAAACCAGAATGATTGAGTACACGATAAGATCATTCAACCCAAAGTAACAATGTCTGTTCTTTGAAAGAGTTTGAATTATTTCCAATGTTCAGCTCTCTCTCATACAGACCAAGTTATTTCCTCTTCAAGAATATATCCAAATCCATGTATATAGTTCTGCTGAATCGGCTCTTAGTTCCCTTACAGCAATAGATAAGATAATAGCAGCAAGCTGTGCTAGAAATAAAAATATGTTAGCAAATTGTATAGAAATAAATTGGTTGTTCCAGTTCCCAATTAATTCCAGTTGTAGTTAACATATTGCCTACTAATTGGTGAATTGGAACCCATTTAACATAAAGGGCCTGTCCCACTTGGCGATTTTTTCGGCGACTGCTGGCGTCATATCAGTGTCGCCAAAAGATTTTGAACATTTCAAAATCCAGCGGCGACAAAAAACATGTTGCGACACTTGAAAACACACCACGCGTCATCACGCCACATCACCGCCGCATCACGCCGCAAATTTTTCGGTGACCTGATACGTTAGTCAATGATGCCGGCAGTCGCCGAAAAAATCACCAAGTGGGACAAGCCCTTAAGAGTTGTTGGGAGGAATTTGAATGATTCATTTCACTTGAATGGGATCCTTGTATCTGTTGGCAATGTGTACATTGAAGGGGGATTCACTAATTTTCTAGTGACAAACTAATTGACTCCTTTGATTGTAATCTTTGGATCTCAGACAAATACTTGTATGAATGTAAATAATTAACTACTTTGTCAAATGCCATGCCATTAAATACATTACTGATACAATATATGATCTAGATATTGAAATTGTATATCTATATACGAATAAGTAAAAATAAACTGCTTCCAGTGGCAGGTGGTCTCGTTACTGGTGACATAGATATAAGGGGTTAGGGAAAATAAATATAATTCCTTAGGCCCAAATTTTCCCTCTGACCAGGATCCAATCTTGCTTTCATTGGCTGTTGCTTGAGCATCTTGTGCTTTATTTGTCACCACCTCCTTTGATCCCTTTCTAGCCTCCCTTCCTCTCTGATGGATAAATAATTACCCTAAAAGTGGTGAGAATATCCGACACCCTGCTACATACTGGAGATGTATAGCTATGTTATATTTAATAGAAATCTAAATAGCCATGAGAGAGAAAGGAATAGAGAGAAAGGAATAGAAGTAACATACTGTACGAGGAGCTGCGAGTACAAACACAAACGGAGATTTCCTGAACCAAATGACCTGTTTCTGTGCTACATATTCTGTGGAAAGCATCAATGCCAAAAATGGATCAAACATTCCAGGAAGTCACCAGGTTATGGCAGGGTTCAGTTTCTTGAGAACTGTTCATAACCTGAACTGTTTATAATTTGCAAATGAACAAAAACAGTGTGTGGGAGAGGATCCGAAACAGCAATGATGGGAGAGTGAACAGGCAGGGGAAGAGAGACTCCTGCCTGCCTCACTGATTCATTGAGTCTGCTCACACTCCCCGCTCTGCTCTGCACTGCTCGAACCATTTCCTAATTATTGCACCTCTGGGTGGGGGATTGTGGAAAGAGGAGGCATGTGGAAATGTCCTGTTCCCACCTACCACAAGATGCCTACAGGCCCACAGAAGCCAACAAATTTGTCCATATCCATCCCACTGCTCACCCATGCACTCGTCCATAAGTCCATAAGTCCATAAACTGGGCGTTCATAACTCGGGGACAACCTGTGGTGAGACAACACCTCATTTCTGGGCACTAAACTTTCAAAAGGGTGTCAAGGTCTTAAAGAAAGTAAAGAAGTAATTTCCTACAACCATATATGAAATAGAATCTCAGTGGTGTGGAGGGAAACTGCCGAAGCTTGATACAGAAAGTCCAGGGAAGATTTGATTGAGATATCTAAAATCGTTAATTTATTTCATAGATACATATTTGACAAACTAGTTTATTCTTTTGATCAGAACCTTTGGTTTTCATAAAGGCATTTGTATGAAATGGTGCATTTTTTCAAGTGAGCTACAACACTGATCAAAAGAGTTCATTAATTTGTCATAGACCATGCTATTAAATAGATTATTGTTTCAAGATATCATTTTGATATCCAAAATTGTGAATGTTTTTGACAGAATAAATGAAAATAAACTTTCCTGTGGCAGAAGGTTTGGTTAATAAGGTTATGGTTATATGGTTATAGGGAAAGGAAATGTACACTTTCTGAAAGGAGTTAACCAGAGGCATTCACAACATGATAATTACAGAGCAATGGAGGAACAAAGAGGGGCAGGATTAACTGAGTAGTCTACTGAAAAGCTTGCAAAATCCTGAGGGGCTGATGGCTTCCTGTTGTCCATGTCAAGGTTGTATTTGGCTCTGAGTCTGCAAGTGACCATTTACTCTCCATCATCCCCATTCCCTCTTTGCTTCAGGGCAGAATTGAACATTTCTTTGACAAAGATGCCGTAACCTTCTCTTGAATCATTGCATAGGTTGTTTAGAAGCATGGTAAACTTCGGCAATAATGCGTGCCTCCAGGTAAGTTGTTTAGCTTCTATTGTGGATCATTTAAGATATTTAGTGTGGACAAAGTGAACAATCCCCACTTGACTTCCAAGGCATACATCTTCCTCAATTTGCTAATAAATTTGCTCAGTTATAAAACCCGAGAGATTGGGAGGAGAGTCTGATCCTTAACAATTAGCATATTTAAAGACCAGCAAATGCATTCTGTATGTAACTTTATTTAAATCAGCAGTGTTGATTGTCTTAATTAGCTGTACCTTGTTTATCTCATCAAACACCAACCTTTTTATTTTCCCTGTTCATCTCGGATGTAGGTATTGCAGGAAAAATATGTATTTATTCTTCAGACGGATATGGTATTTTTTTAATGCTCTTTCAAACGATCATTGCTGTTCTGCAGATCCTGAATGTGTCAGTGTGTTTTCCCTTCTAATTCTGCTGCGAATCATACCTTATTGGCAATTAAGGTCAATTAGAAATTAATCATGATTAGATTTGTAAAATCATTAATTTATGGTTTATGGATTCTAAGCCAGCATTTATTATCAAAGATATTCTCAATTTGCTGATGAAGCACCTTATGGAATCACTGCAGGGATTAGAATTGTTGGTAATGTCGATAACTGGTCCAGCTATTCATGGATACACAACTGGGGTGATTGCTTTTGCAGGGAAATTGAGTAGCTGAGATTGATGAAAGGAGAAAATTCATTGTTGATCACTGGCAGTAAATGCTTGATGTATTGTGTTCCTGTTTCAACTACCTTAGTCAACACTATTCCTTGTCTACCTTTCTGCAAATCCACCAAAACCCTCGGTTGTTAACATGGACTTCATTCCACCCAATATCACAACATCGTTGAAAGCCCAAACACAGATTAGTTGACTGCCTTGTGGAGCTTCTGCATTCAGTTCATAGGGGTAATCCAGAGCTTCCTGTTGCCCAACACTTTAGTTCTCCATATCAATCCCCGGCTGTAGCCTCTTGCACTGGCAGAATAAGGCCAAAACATGATGAGCACCTCATCTTCCATCTGTGCATGTTGCAGCCTGCAAGTCCATAACTCCCTGGAAGTGGCAACACAAGTGAATAGTATGCTAAAACAGGCAAATGGTATGCTTTCCTTCATAGGCTGAGGTATTGAGAATGAGAGTAAGGAAGTCATGATGCAGCTTTTTTGGTTAAGCTGCATTTGGATGTTGCATGCAGTTCTGGTCATCCCATTACAGAAAGGATGCAGAGGCCACAATGATGCCTAGATTAGGTGGTATCAATTACAGGGTTTGAGCAGATTTGGATTGTTTTCTCTGGATCACTGGACATTAAGGGAGATCTGTTAGAAGTATATAAAATGATGACAGGGATATATAGGGTAGATAGTCAGAATCTTTTTTGTAAGATGGACATATCAAATCCTACAGGGCCTAGCTTTAAGGTGAGAGGGACAAAGTTAAAAGGAGATGTGTGGGGCAAGTCTTTTTCACAAGAGGGTGGTGAGTGTCTGGAGCGGCTGCTGGTGCTGATAGTAAAGGCAGATACAGTATGATATGGCATTTCAGAGAATTTTAGGTAGGAACACGATATTCAGGGGATGGAGGAATATGGATTATGTGCACGCATACAAGAGTTGATCTTGGCATCATGTTCAACGTTGACATTGTGGGCCAAAGGGCCTGTTACTGTGCTGTATTGTTCTATGTTCTAATGTTCTATAGATTTAATATTGAATTCTACAACTTCATGTAACTTAAATTATCTGTCTGCATCAGTCATCCACCCTCAGTTCAGTTGGTATGTTTATATTTATTTATTTTTCTTCTTTTCTCTCTCGGCATATGGAGGACATGTACAGTATATCCTAATTGGCTTGGCAGGTCTTCCTGCTCTGCATTTCGTAACTCCTATGTTCTTTGTCTATGTTTGCACTCTCTAACTGCTCCCATTTACTCATGGACCACATAGTATTGGTGACTGCGTATCCCTATAGTCAACCAAGTCTACCCTACCAGAGATATCCACTTCCCTCACCCACCCTGCAGCTTATAGAAGGTAGACACAAAATGTTGGAGTAACTCAGCAGGCCAGGCAGCATCTCTGGAAAGAAGGAATGGGTGACATTTTGGGTCGAGACCCTTATCCAACATTTGGTGTCTACCTTCGATTTAAACCAGCATCTGCTGTTCTTTCCTGCAGCTTATTGAGCTCCATTGCTCTCCTTCATATTAATAAAAAAATATGACCTGATAGGTTAACTGTGTTTCTTTTCTCACAGATGTGGCCTGACCCACTGAGTATTTCCATAATTTTCTGCTTTTATCCAGCCCCAATATTGGCTTCAGTGAAGCTTGTAAAATGTAAATTGTCCCTAGTGGAGGATAGTGCCAATGCACGGAGATCACTGTATTCAGTGGGCCAAAGGGCCTGTTTCTGTGCTGTAGGTCTAAACCGAGGTACCACCGGGTGGCACCAGCAAAGGCTGCCTCACCAACAGTCTCTCTGTCCCTTATTTGTCGTTTGTTTGTATATGTTAAATGTATGTTTTCAGTGTTCTTTAGCTTGTTTTCTGTGGTGGTGGGGGATGGTTAACGGGATACTTTTTCTAACCTCTTACCTCGACGGAGATGCAAATTTTTTGCGTATCATGTCTCCGTCCGCACTGTAGCCTGACATCGAGGAGTTCTTTACTGGAGACCGACTTCGAGAGCTCCACCGCGGGAGCCTGCGGACTTAATATCAAAGAGCTCGTGATCCCTGTCAGGGATCGACTTTATAGCGGGTGCCTGCGGACTTTAACATTGTGGAGCTCGCGGTCTCTGGTTAGTGACCAACTTTGGGAACTCCAAGCCACAGGAACTACGACCGCCCCGACGCGGGGGCTTCGATCGCCCCGTCGTGGGAGCTTCGATCGCCCCCATATGGGGGGCTTCGACCACCAGCTACAGGTGCTTCGATCGTCCTGACTGCGGATGGTTCGATTGCCCCGACCGTGGGAGAATAAACAAGGAAGAAGAAGTGACTTTATTGCCTTCCATCACAGTGAGGAACGTGGGGAATCCGCTGTGGTAGATGTTTATGTTAACTTTAATGTAGCTGTGTGTCTTGTTGCTTTTTTTTTGGTATGGCTGTATGGTAATTCGAATTTCACTGTACCTTAATTGGTACATGTGACAATAAACTGACCTTGAGACCTTGAAACCTTGAAACTAAACTCTAAACTAAACGTACAATTCTTATCAGGATCATTGACTAGCCGAACATCTATGCAACATTTTTTGCAGCAAAAATTGAACACCATCTGCTTCAGCAGAAACAGTGGTTCCAGAAGGGAATTAAGCTATTGGCAAGGTAACACAATTTGAGGTAATCTGAGCACACTGGCATCCCCAGTAGTGCGTTCTATCTTCCTCTCAAAATATAATAAGGTATTGCATGGGTTTGGAATAACACTCTAGTTTAAGCAGATACAGATGGAAGATGATTTGGATGACAGAATGTGAAAACATTAAAATTATCAAAAGAAACATTTGTTGCAATAAATTATTTATATCACATGAACAATTAAAATATTACAATTCTATATATAAAATCACTGAGAAAATATTTCCAATTATATGGTTACAGAATTTAACAATTGTGGTGCAAGTATCATACATATAACATTACTTTGCTATTCTGCTTAATGCCTCAATGCATCTGAATGTTTTATAGTTCTTCACAACATGCCTTTGCTATATATCTAAAGCACTAACCTTTCGCAAGCATACGAATGCCGCCCAAACATCATTCTATTGTATGTAGTTGATTAGTGTAACCAACTGGACTGTGCTTTGGTGATTATTTTTTGATTTGGTTAATGGCTCATTGATTTTGCATTATTGTTCAGAAGAGCACAATTCATTGCAAAGAAGGGAGGGTATTTTTTCCACAAGCAAAATGCTGCAAATTTCAAATGATTATTGCAGACATTTTGAATGGTAGAAATGGATCATCCCTTCCGAGAAATCCTTCAACAAATCGGGTAAATGATTAAAAGTGGTTTAAATAATAATAAATATGCATGAAATCTGATTTTCCTGACAACTGTGTTTATGAATCCTGCAACAGTACATAAATTGCAAATTTGAATCTGCGTGACTGGCAGTGATATCTAATTTATCAGGGTACATCAGACAAAGTGGTCCAAGGCTATATATTTATTGAGGTATTTCAGTCTATCTGTGTATTCCCTCACCAAGTTTTTTATTGGGGGGTTCTTCAGACCACCTTTCCATCCTTAAGGTGATTATTTATCTGGGGTGTCATACTCTGTCAGTGGTTTCCAGGGCTAGAATTTATCGAGCAATTTCAGTCCAATGCATATGGTCAGACTAATTATTTATTATAGTCATAGCACCCTACAGCATGGAAACAGGCCTTTCAGCTCAACCTCCCCATGTCAACCAAGATGCCCCATTTACTGTCATCTTTCTTTGCCTGCATTTGACCCATATATCGCCGTGTTTCCTATCCATTTACCTGTCCAAATGTCTTTTAAATGTTGTTATTGTACCTGACTCAACTACTTTCTCTTGCAGCTTGATTCATATACCCATCAGTCTCTGTGTGAAAAACTGCCCTCAAGTTCCTATGAAATAGTAAGATTAAATGAGAACTTACCAGTTTGAGGTTTGATCTTTATTTTATGAGGAGTTACGATGAGCGATTACGTGAAGAAGGCCGTCAGCCCGCATGCGCGTCAATCTTCAAAGCAGCGGTGTGAAATCACAGATAACAGTTCTTGAACTAATATAGTAAGATTAGAGATGACTAGAACTACCAGATGATCTTTATGATACGAGGGTTGGGAGCGGAGGGCACGTAAACGCTCATCGTAACTCCTCATAAAATAAAGATCAAACTTCAAACTGGTAAGTTCTCGTTTAATCTTACTATTTTACTTCAGAGTCACATGAGTGACTACGTGAAGATTTTAAAGCTCTGTGATTTCATGCCATGGAAAAACGTGTCCACACAAGCACGACTGCATCAGTTGACCACAGATAATGGAAACATTCATAATGCATACAGACATGACATAGATGTAAAACATGCTGATGCTGATAAATGAACAAATAATAATAGTAACCCTCTCTTCCAGGGGGAAACTATAAATTAGAACCTAAAATTAGACCATCCTGCAGTCTGCAGGAGGTGGTCCAGAGGACCGTACATAACCCTTGCTGCTGATGTTGTAGCAGCCCTGGTGGAGAGAGATTAGAAAATTAGTATCTACTCCTGCATAAGCCAAAACCCCGTTTTAACCACCTGGAGATGGTCTGAACTGATACCTTCTTATGAGGTTTTTGTAACTAACAAACATAGCTAGTATCAGAGCCTCTAAGGCTCTAGGTGAACTTGACATAATGTTGTAAATGTGTGACCACACATATCCGAAGGTGCATGGGGTATGCCATGAGAACTAGTTTGAGACGTGACACCCCTGGGCTGCCTGCTTAACTAAATTGTAAACATGAAATAATATATTATTAGCAGGTGAAACCATCCTGCCCAGTCGCAATTTATGTAATGACTGGACCCGTTGCGCTGAGAACAGCGCCAAGGTATAACTACCTTATTAGAGCCGAGCCAAATATAAGGATATATCTGGAACCCCCTGGTGAAGTAGTGTTCACACAATGTCAATATCCCATACTTCTGTGTACTTGGGTCTGGGAGAACTTGAGTTAAAAATATCCTTAATAAACTGGATATCAGAGAGTGAAACCCGACAGAGCGGGTCCCGCTCGCTGCAGCAAATATGATGAGAAAGCACATTGGGCACAGTTAATGGGACTATAACTTAATTTATTGTCATGACCCATTTGAAAATGAACTCTAAGACGTCAGTGTCCGTGCCGTACAATATGTAACATAGCATTTAAACAGAACGCTTCCAATCTCCTGAAGAGGAAATGTACTGCTTTTTTGGTGCTGTCCCTGCTCTCTGCAGTGAGTACATACATGGATTGGTCTGACGACCCGAGCCACAGGAGCAGTCTTCTTAGATTGTGTAAGGCAATGACTTGATTAATCATGCAGAGGCTGGTTCCCCGAGTCCCAGGCTGAACCAGCAAAGTTTTATGTTTAGAATACCCATATAAGGTTATATTATTATTCCCAACATTTGCGGGAAACCATGGCTGCATAGGCCAGTCAGGCAGTACGAAAACCCTGAAGCGGGATCTTGCTGAATTTATTGCAAGATCCGACTGATGAGGCAAAATGGAGAAAAGACATAAAAGAACATTCCTCCCCCGTGTTGCGAGAATGTATCTCTCACCACTGAGATGCCACATGTTTTTGCAACCGGTGAATGAGCGTGGAGGCAAACATATCGACATTCGGTGTTCCATCCAGCCACAATGTCATAAAATACTTTGTGAGCCAACATCCATTCTGTGTTGTTATTGATTTTACGTGATGATACATCAGCACCAAATGAGGTTGGGTAAATTATGACAGGATACTTTGACTTGATTGCACCCATGTGACTAACATATGCCACCACCACAGTGTATCAACTTGGAACTGAGCATGCAGTTTATGCATATTCGCACAATAACCCTTTAACCCATAGTATGCACCTAGTGTCTATAGGTAGTTGATACCAATAACTGAAGAATTGGTAATTCATGCAAATCCCTTCCGCCTCCGTGACTAGAGATGGCATTCGTAATTTTCCATCTTTGAGCACTAGCATCAGTTTGTAATATAACTGAAGATTTATTGACCAAAACTACTGGAGCAATGCTGAATATAGTTCGTCCACTATTGTGACTTAGGTAGCTTCAGCTGGTAATTGCATAGGTCTGTTAACAATGACCTATATGGCACTTGAGAGTTTACTACTTTGCACATTGTAAGTTCTGATAATGCAAAGGCCCAATTGCACAGCTGAAACACAGCTGCTATATTGCCAATTACACTTGATGAATAGAAGACTTCTTGATAACAAGGTTGTTACAGGCTTCTATTGATACCAATCTCTTGCCCCAGGGCGGAGTCACAAATAAATAAATAGTTAAAGGTAAATCCAAATAATCAATAACTCTAGTTGGCATCAACTTAAATTAACTGGATGGATGAGGGACCTCAAATTCTCAAATATAGTTGCGGCTGAAACAGTTGATTTTAGCAAAACACAGCGTTTAGAATTTCATCCAGGTAATAATAATAATAATAATGGATGGGATTTATATAGCGCCTTTCTAATACTCAAGGCGCTTTACATCGCATTATTCATTCACTCCTCAGTCACACTCGGTGGTGGTGAGCTACTTCTGTAGCCACAGCTGCCCTGGGGCAGACTGACGGAAGCGTGGCTGCTAATCTGCGCCTACGGCCCCTCCGACCACCACCAATCACTCACACACGTTCACACACATTCACACGCAGGCATAGGTGGGTGAAGTGTCTTGCCCAAGGACACAACGACAGTATGCACTCCAAGCAGGATTCGAACCGGCTACCTTCCGGTTGCCAGCCGAACACTTAGCCCATTGCGCCATCTGTCATCCTGCCATCTATGGTAAGCCATAACAAGTGTTTTTGAGCTTTGAGCTCTGAGCAGTCCAAGCACCAGTTTAGTAATTTGGTAGATGACCTAGGAGCTGAAGTTAGCCCATTTGCAACGCATTAACTGTTATCATTGCCCCATCCAGATAAATTGTCTCCGGTGATCCCTGTGAATGGGACCTGAATAGTATGCATCTTTGAGATCGATGCATGCCATACAGATCCTAAGGAAATCAGTTGTTAGACAGTAATGAAGTTCCATATACTGAAAAGTCTATGTTGCACATGCTAGTTAAATCAATTATGAACCGACATTCTCCATCTTTCACAAGGAACAGGCCACGCCTGCCATAATTCCGTGCCTGCCTCGAACGGCAACTCTGCCCAGATACCCGAGCCTGACTCGAAAGGTAATCCTGGCCATAATACTGAGCCTGCCTTGAAAGACAACTCTGGCCATAATTCCGAGCCTGCCTCGAAAGAAACAATGGCCTTATTTCCGAGCCTGCCTCGAAAGGTAATCCTGGCCATAATACTGAGCCTGCCTCGAAAGACAACTCTGGCCATATTTCCAAGCTTATCTCGGAAGGTAATCCTGGCCATAATACTGAGCCTGCCTTGAAAGACAACTCTGGCCCCAATTCCAAGCCATACATGGTACCCTTGTATACTGTACAATAATAATCCAATCACATGTTATCATTCTCATTTGTACAAAACCAAGTGTAAATATTACCAACTTGTAAATGGTCCACTTACCCCATGTTTCGGAAGAACCAGACCCACGTACCTCCATGGTTACTTGTGGTCTTATGGTAAGCCCAAAGGCCCCTGATGTGGGTTCTATTCCCGTCCTTGATTGGAGAGTAGGAATGGTAGTGTATGTGGATTCCATATTTCCTGAGACGGGCTTGGACCTTGGCCTGAAAGACCTCGGCCCAGCTTTCAAGCTGCCACCAGCTTCAGTGAACTGCTTACTGCCGATGAGGCATCGGGTGTGTCGTCATCGATACAATGAAGCTTTGTTCGTCGTCGGTACCTTGATCAGTCCGACAGCTTTTGCTTCCTCATCCAGGTATACCTGTTGGATAAGTCTTACATGAAGAGAAGATTCGGCGGCTGGTTTCATTTCTTGGATTTCATGCCCCCTCCAATGTCACCCCTGATAACGCAGTTCACTGCCGGCACTTGTAGCGTGAGGGGAACCCTGGCCCCTTCCGGGTTTTCTGCCAACGGCTGGAACCAATTCTTCCAGCAGTAACCCCTTCACTTGTGAGTATTTCCTCGCACTCCCCTCCACAGAGAGGGGGATTCGTAGGCAGCCCTGAAAACAGGTGCTGCCGCAGGCCCCTGAGGATACCTGCGCTGACATGGCTCCTCCTACGGACCTATAATCAGGATTTTTGCTCAGAGTCAGACGGAAACTGACCCTGAATGCTCCCCTCCTCAGAGAGGGAGACATTGTGCAGCCCTGAAACAGGTGCCGCTGCCGCTGGCCCCCGAGGAGACCCGCGCTGATAACTCCCTCCATTGGAGTATATCAACCTCTCCATCAGGTGCTCCATGTGGGTTTAGGCATCCGTAGAGGCACCCATTGAAGGAGGGGAACCCTCCTGGCCCGACTCGCCCGAGTCCCAAGGCATGACCGACTTACTCATGGTTTGACCCCTTTCTGGGGCACCATAGTGGTCTGGGAGCAGCTGACCGCATTGTCAGCGACTTGGGTAGCGAACCCGACGGCCGACGGCTACCCACGCTTCCGCGGTCCAGACCGGGATCTCCCCACGGTCCATAACCGGATTCCCCGCGGCCCGTCCGACTTCGTCCCAAATCCAGCAGGCAAACTCTGTAAAGAGCTTCCTGCAACACAAAAAACAGAACCTAGAAATAAGTTTTGAAACTTACCTGTAGGTTTAAACTTACCGCTGGAAGGAGCAGCGCGCCTGCCAGTCAGTCATTGCGCAATGCGGTAGACGTAATGACGCGCATGCGGGCTGACGGCCTTCTTCACGTAGTCACTCACGTGACTCCAAAATAAAATCATTCCCCTCTCACCTTAAAGCTAAGCCCTCCGTTTCTCGATTCCCCTGCCCTGGGATAAAACTCCGCACATTCACCGTATTTATTCCCCTCATGATTTTATACACCTCTATAAGATTACTGCTCAGCCTCTTGCTCTCCAAGGAATAAAGTGCTAGTGTGCCCAACTTCTCCATGTAGCTATCGGCCAGAGTCCTGGCAACATCCTAATAAATCTTCTCCGTACTCCATTCAGCTTCATGGCAATTTTCCAGTAGCAGAATGAACCAAAAGTGACCTCAATACTCCAAGTGCGGCCTCATCAACATCCCTTACAACTGTAACGTGGCCCCATAGCAGAAGCTTCCACATCGCGGGGCTGGAAACTGGAAGTATCCTGAGCTAATTCTGCTATCACCATCATCTATCGCAACAAGTGATGGCTCCCACTGATTGTCGCCGGAAGCTTGTGTCTTTTTCAGGTCGGACGATGACAGCGATGTCAACATTTGAAACATGGAAGATGTACACGAAAGAAGAAGACTGTAACATAACATACTCTCTACTCAATTCTTTAACTGATGAAAGCCAGAATACCAAAGGCCTTCTCTACCCTACCTACCTGCAGTGCCTGTTTCAGGGAATTTTCTACTTGCCCCAAATCCCTCTGCTCTTCACCATTCCCCAGGGCCCTTCCATTCACTGTAAATATCTTGCCATGTTATAGCTTCACAAAATACAATATCTCACACTTACTCAGAGAGCAATACAGCATGGAAACAGGTTATTTGGCCCAACTAGCTCATGCCAACCAAGCCCATGCCCCATTAACACTAATCCCACCTGGTCTCATCTGGCCTATATCCTTCTAAACCTTATCTGTATTAAATTCCATTCATTTTCCCCGTTCACCTCAGTTGATCAAGATCCAACTGTAATTTTGTAACCATTTTCACTGTCTACAATACCACCTATTTTAGTGTCATCTGTAAACTTACTAATCAAGCCTTGTACATTCTCATCCATTTCATTGATATACGTAACAAATTGCAATGGGCTCAGCACTGATTGCTGAAGCAAAGCTCTAATCACAGGCCCGTAGTCCGAAAAACACCCTCCCATCACTACCCTCGTTTCCTACCATGAAGCCAGTTCTGTATTAGCTGGATCTCCCTGGATCGCATGAATTCCAGTGCAGCCTAGCATGTAGAACCTGATCAAAGACTGTGCTGAAGACTACATAGTTTGTCTATGGCCCTGTTCCCATCAACCTTCTTGGTTACATCATCAAAATATTTAATCCAATTTATTTGACATGCTCTCTCGCATGCAAAAGAATGCGGACTATGCCTAATCAACCCCTGTCTTTCTAAATGCATGTATTTCTTATCCTACAGAATCCTTTCCACTAACTTTCCTATCAAAGATGATAGGCTTACTTGTCTATAGTTTTTCTTTGCAGCCATTCTCAAATAGAGGCACAACTGAGCCACCCTCCAGTCGTCTGGCACCTCACCCATGTCTAACGATGATTCATATATCTCATCCAGGCTCCTGCAATTGACTGACCTGTTGAGTTACTCCAGCATTTTGTGTCTATATCCTGTAGTTTCTTTAGCCTCCTTCTCAATGTCCTCAAATATATATGATCATGTCTGGGAGATTTGTTTACCATCATATGTCTTACGATATACAGCACCTACTGAACTATAACACAAACTGTCCTCAAGATATCTCCATTTTACTTCGGAGTCACGTGAGTGACTACGTGAAGAAGACCCGTCAGGGCGCATGCGTGTCATTACGTCGGTCGCATTGGCGCAGACAGGCTGGGAGGAACAAAGTTCGCCAGCGGTAAGTTTGAAAAATCCTACAGGTAAGTTTAAACTTACTTTTCAGGTTGTCCATTGCAGGAATCTTTTTTCGCAGGTTCCTGCTGGACATCAAATTCAGCATAACCCGGTGGACCGCGGGGAAATTGTTGATCGCGGAGATGCCGGCTTCGGACCGTGGGAGTGCGGTAGCAGGTGGCCGGTGGGTTTTGCTGGTTGAGTCGCGGACAGAACGGTCCGCGACTCCCGAGGTTTAATTCGGGCCGCGGCTTTTTTGTAGACCGCGGATTCAGCAAGCTACGGTCACGATAGAGGTGGCTGTTGGGCTTGTTATTTTGAGTCGCTGACAGGCAGGTCAGCGACTCCCGAGATACATTTTAAATATGGGCCGCGGGGTTCTCTAGACCGCAGGGATACCGGCTACGGTCCGCGGTAAAGTGAGGAGCCGGTGGCAGTCGGACTTCTTATTAGAGTCGCTGACAGTAAGGTCAGCGACTCCCGAGGTTACTACACGACTCATTGAAGCAGGGACCTCGAATTTGGCAGCCCATATGAGTCTCAACTATGTGGAGCCTGGCCAGGAGGGTCCACTCTGTTATATGTATGTCCTCACACGTGCATTAACCTGATATGGTGCTCCATATCAGGGCAGGACATCAGGGGATGGCGGCAGCACCTGTGTTTTCAGGGCTGCTTACAAATTCCCTCAGTGGAGAGGAGTACAAGGGGTCAGTGTGTGGCTGACCCCAACCCAGGAAGTGAGATTAGTGGTTTATCACCCTTATGTGTCTATGGCATTAGCATTTTCTGCTAATTCTGTGGAGGTTTCAGGTCAAGCTGGCCTTCAAGGAGAATTTATAATTCACGCATCCCGGCAGTGCTGCCCTCCAAATTAAGGATGAATCCAATTTTGGGAAGCGTTCAAAAGGGTAGACATTATAGTTACCACTTGGTCACATTGTGACAATCATACCGAGACAGATGATTATCATTTACTCAATTAAGGAAATGGGAAGCCTTGTTGAGCTGTATTATCAGTCACCTGTGGGAGTTACACCAGGTGGTGTCATAGTAATTCTGCTCATTAAAAGGAACTGTGCATGGTTTCTTCCCCAGGACGCCGGATTATTCATATTAAAAGTAAATAAATCCCAGGTTTAACTGGGATGGGCGTCTTCATTCACATAAATGTCTTTGCCTATGACAAATAACTGTTAAGTTTTGTTCCAGCATTTCCCACTATGTCTGATGTACGGGGGCCCGAGGCGCTCCAATTCTTCCCTATAGACGGCGTTGGCATTGGGAAGGAGCACGATTTGGAGTCGCTAGCACGTGCAGCCTGTTTGGGGAAGGAGGATACCAACAGAGTATCGATTTGCATGGCTAGTCCTGGCGGCTGCTGTAGGCAGCGACCTGATAACCCCAACTCAGAGTGAGTGCCAAGCCAGGGGTATCAATGTCAGACAACATTGCATCTCGTTGCAATCCAACAATGCTCCATCGTAAGGCATGTCAGGCAGCAACACCTAGTAAAGGGTTGCAAAATTCCTCCCACTCGAGGGTCGGAGTAGTCGAGAGAGTGCTACTGGAGAATGCACATGTGCCTGAAGCAACACCTGTTTGCAGGGTTGCCATTCCTTCCACTTGGTGCACCACAGTGGTCGAGATAGTGCTAAAATACATGCACACATGCCTGAGGTGACGCCTAGTAAAGGGTTGCCAAAATTTCTCCCACTCAAATGGCAGAGTGGTCGAGAGAGTGCTACAGGAGTATGCACATGGGCCTGAAGCAACACCTGTTTGCTGAGTTGCCATTACTCCCACTCGGTTCTCCGTAGTGGTCGAGATGGTGCTAAAATACATGCACACAGGCCTGGGGCAGCTCCTGTTGCAGGTTGCATAAGTCCTCCCACGTGGATGTATAGCGGATGAAGACGGAGCCACACACACATATGTGATAAGATTGTGGGGAATGGTGTCGAACAACATGCTTGGTACAGAGGCATGTACAAGCAAATGGAGGAGATGGATGGCGATACCTGCTTCAGCTTTGATAAGTCCCACTCTAAAAGAGTGTCTAAGGTTAGTATGGATTAACTCCAAACAGGAATCCAAACATGGCTATGTGCCGGGATCCCATGCTGAATGCATGAGGGAAAGCAGTGGGCGTTGCCTCTAAAATGGCTGCTCAGTCGCTGATTGCTGGTCCATCCAGAGAAATCCAAATTAACACCTGACTATTTGGGTCACAATTGATTCAATTAAGTGACTCTGCACAAGAAAAAAAAAGGGTAAAGCTAATTGACAGCTGTATCAAGCTAATTGAGGCATTAAGGATACATTCGGGCCATTATGCAGTTATCAGTAAAGGCTATTCTGATTTGCAATGGTGGATTCACCATGTGTCCAGGAGTTATAGCAAGGTAATGCTTGACCAGCCTTCCATGATTTTGCAGATGAATGTCAGTGCACTCGGTTGGGGTGTCACGGATACGAGTTTCAGCTGTGGAGGCAGATGGACTGAGCAAAAGGCATCGCTTCTGCAGACATGGGCAATTAACTATTAAGAGGTTTTTATGGATAAGGCTTATTGCTCTAACAAATGTAATCTGCATGTTCAGTTTCAGATTGACAATACTACGCAAGTGGCATATATATTAATCACATCGGTGGAATCAAGTCGGTATTTTGTGACAGATTGGCTAATCAAATTTGGGCCTGGTGCATTGAAAAAGATATTTCAGCTATTTATCTACCAGGTAGATTCTACATAGTAGCAGACGCCAAGTCACGAAAGTTCCATGACAACATAGATTGGATGTTGAACCAGGAGGTGTTCAATAATATAGTACTTGTATATGAATGCCAGATATCGATTTGTTTTGCATCAAGGTTCAACCATCAGCAGCCTAAATAGGTTTCATGGGAACCAGAACAGGTGGCAGTTGCAATTGATACCATTTTGCCTAATAGGTCGGAGTCTGCAAGAAATCAAGCAGGATGCTGCTTTGGGGGTGCTTGTAATACCTAATTGGCCAAATCAAGCATGGTTTCCCTTTGATGTTGCAGTTAGGGATCCAACCTCTTTTTGGTGGTTCCCAAGCGTAGGAATTGACTGGAGCATCCGCTAACATAGGAAAGTCATCTGTTATGTGATTGTATTGACTTGTTAATTTGCAGGTTTTAAGAAGGCCATACCTGGAGCAAGGACTGACTGGGTGAACGGTGAACATGCTCACTGTAGCCTGGAGAAAGAGTACTCAAAAGGGGTATATTACTTATGTAAAAAATGGGAGCAATATTGTGTACAAAATAATATTGACTATAGTACTGCATGTTTTGTGGATATTTTAGAGTTCCTGTTCACACTCTACGATGATGAGGGGCTCAGTTATAGCACCATTAATACAGCTTTAAGTGCTTTGTCATCGTATGGTTTTGATGGGGTCAGGAAAGATCCTATTGAGTTTCATCATATCATAGCTGGATTGATGAAAGGAATTTCAACTCTAAACCTCCTAAACCCAGGTATATGACGATCGGGGATGTAAGTGAGGTCCTCAAGATGCTTCTACAGTAGGTTCCTGTCATGTCTCTGAATTTGCCAAACTAATCAAGAAAGTGGTTATGCTCTTGGCATTGGTTCAGCAGAGCAAGTGCGGATTTTGCAAAAACTTCTGCTAGACAGGATGGAAGTTGCTGAAGAGAATGTTATGTTATATAATTGCGTCCTGCTTAAGCAGAGCAGGCCAGGTGTCACAGGTTTGTTAAAATTGTGTTTCAGCATAACCTACTGATCCATGTTTATGTGTAATGGAACATTTATTTTCATTATATTGAAGCTATAAAGACCTTAAGAAATGTGGAAACAGCATTGTTTATCAGTTACATGAAGCCACACAGGAGAGTGTCAGTGCAGACTGTCTGGTTTAAAGCAAATGTTGATTAAGGCAGGTATTAACACTGGTGTGTATATCCTTTTTCCACTAGTGCAGCAGCAACGTCGTCGGATAGGGCGATGGATGTTCCCAGCGGCCATATTTTTATAGGTGCCGGGTGGTCAAATGAATTATTTTTACATTTTTTTACCATCGGCCGATCGGAGAGAGGCTGATTGCAAATTCAGTATTAAGTCCTGTTTAGTTTCCCCTGGGATAGAGGGGTTACTGTTTGTTTTGATTATTCAAATCAATTGTTACTGCATGATATTAACATTTCATGTTTAACGCATTATTGATTGTTTCTCATCGAAAGTCAATCAATGCAGTGAGGCCGGGATTTGGATCTGCGGCATAAAATCACAGAGCTTTGAACCCTTCACGTAGTCACGCACGTGACTCCGAAGTAAAATAGTAAGATTAAATGAGAACTTACCAGTTTGAAGTTTGATCTTTATTTTATGAGGAGTTACGTTGGTGATTACGTGCCCGCCACGCCCAACCCTCTCTCATAAAAAAGGTCATATGGTAGTTCTCATGTTGCTCATCTTAATATGTTACTTCAAATATTGTGTTGTCTGTGATTTCATACCGCTGCTTTGAAGATTGACGCGCATGCGCCCTGACGGGTCTTCTTCACGTAATCACCAACGTAACTCCTCATAAAATAAAGATCAAACTTCAAACTGGTACGTTCTCATTTAATCTTACTATTAATTATCCCAAGCCCCCGAATGTTCGTGTCAGTCTCCATGTAAAAACAGAGGAGAAATATTGATTGTGGATCTTGTCGATCCCTTGTGACTTCACACAAAGAGGACCACTGTGGTTTCTAAGGGACCCTATGTTCTCTCTTGTTACCCTTTTCCCCCATAATATATATTAACAAATCTATTTGGATTCTTCTTAATCTTATCTGCCTGAGCTATCTCATGCCACCTTTTTGCCTTCCTGATTTCCCTCTTAAGTATGCTCTTCAAATTCCTGTATTCCTGCAAGGATGCGCTTGATCCTAGCTGCTAATACCTGACCCATGCCTCCTTCTTGAATGCAGTCTCAATTTCTCTTGTTATCCAGGGTTATTTACTCCTACTTATCTTGCCCTTCAGTTTAACGAGAACATGCATACCTTCAACTTTCACTATCCCAATTTTAAAAGCATCCCACTTTCTGAACATCCTTTACCCACAAACAAACTACTCCAATCAACTTTTGCAATCTCTTGCTTAACACCATCAAAGCTGGCCTTGCCTCAATTTAGATCTTTAATTTATGGATCAACTCTGTCCTTATCCATAACTATTTTATAGAGAATCGAAATGGTCGCTGATCCCTAAGTGAATAGAAATGTGGTCACTGGAACAATCTTGGATTGGTTTTCTAATATTCCTGCTGTGATGTTCTCCATAATCAATAAAGCAACCCCCATCTATATGTCAGCTGTCCCACCTCTATCTCATCTGTATCCTGGAACATTAAGCTGCCAATTCTGTCCCTCCCTTAGCCAGGTTTCCTTAGTGGCCATAAAGTCCCAATTTCACATACCTATCCATGCCCTAGCTTCATCTGTCTTGTCTGGCCTCCAGTATAGAAATAAATGCAATTTAATTCAACCATTGTTTTCCTTGCTCCCTATTAAGCTGCTGCCTACCCTGTTGTCTACTGAACATGCTGTCATTGACTTCTATCCACCTCCATCCTTCCTCATTACTGCATTGGAGCCAATGCACTTCCAATCTAGTTCAACCCATCTCAGAGAACTTCAGTAAATCAAAAATGCTGGAGTAACTCAACGGGTCAGGTTATATCTCTGGGGAAAAGGAATAAGTGATGTTTCAAATCTGATCCCTTCTTCGGACCAGTTCAGACCCAAAATGTCACCTATTCCTTTTCTCCAGAGATGCTGCCTGATTCATTGAGTTATTCCAGCATTTGTGTCTATCTTCGGCATAAACCAGTATCTGCAGTTCCTTCTTACACAACTTCAGTAAAACATCCTGTCAGGATATTGGGCATCTCCAGACTTTTTGTGTGTCCAGTGTTGGTTATTTGTTAATTTGTACAACCCTATGTTCTAACAGAATGTTATAATTGGCAATCTATCATTGGCATCAATTCAATGATCCAATTATACTTTATTGTCACATGTACCTCGATGCAGTGATATTCTTTGTCTGGCATACAATCCATAAGATTATACTACAGATAAGCACAATTATAGATAAGTACAAAGGTATAACTATTATAGTGTAAGAATAGGAGATATCACCGAGACAATAGCAACAGAGTTTCTGGTGCCTATTTGTGCTCTTCACGTTTCAAAGTTCTTAGTAGTACAGAGTCTTATCTTGGGCTTAAAGGCCCATTGTCCTGGTGGCAGCACTGGGTTGGTGTAGGCTTTCTCATGTGTCCACTTGTTGTAAACAGTGAATGGTTGTACAATGGGCAAACTTCCCCATCTTCACAGTGGGGCAATTCCTTCACTTACCGATTTGTGCAGAAGACGCTTATTCCTGACCTGTGCTGTTGAAACCCACAACCTATAGCCCTGGTTGATGATAAAGCCATCATAAGCTGGATCTTTAATTCAAAGCAAGCTTGAAATATTTCTGGCTATCTCGTGCCTTGGTCACTCACTCTCAGATTGATCAACAGAAGGGTCTCTGCTCAAATCCCAAATAGTTGACTGTATTCAACGGGCTCAGCAGCACCCATTTGTGGGATAAAGAAACTTTGTTTTAAAGTATATGTTGGAAAGAACTGCAGATATTGGTTTATACCGAAGATAGACACAAAGTGCTCGGGCAACTGAGCAGGGCAATTCAGACTTTAAGTCTGAAGAAGGGTTCAGACCTGAAACATCACCAGTTCATTTTCTCCAGAGATCACTGAATTGCCCCAGAAATTTGTGTCTATCTTCAATTCTTTAAGTTCTGATAAATTCTTTTGCCAATCCCTATATTCTGGCCCTATTGAAATGTGTGTAGAGTGAGATATTGCCTGGGACAGACTGGACAACAATTATCTTTGTTTAGTAGTATCCATGCAACACCCCCCACACCACACTGTTACCATAGTGAGATTTAACTGCATGTGTCTGGAGTAATTCAAGCTTCTGTTCATAGGTCTACTCTATGTTCTGTGCAGCCAAAGCACTGCTAATTTTAATAGGTATAATTTTCAAGGTCTGTAAGGGCAGACATAAACTGAAGTATCTTGCCAGTCCCCAATGGTGCCATCACCAGTGGAGTGAAGACACAGACGCTACTAATGCTAGAGCTGAAATATCAAACCTTCTTCATATGTTGTAAATTAATTCCTTACTGCATGCAAAGAAATTAAATGAAGCCGCTTGCAAACAGCTGTCAGAATTTGATGACCCTAGCATTTATAAAAAGTTTTATTCCATCTATTTTCAAATTTATATTTTTTAAATGTCAGTGCCCAAAATCATTTAATATCCTGCCCAGGTTATTGCCCATTACATACAATTATATTTGAATAGTTTCTTGACATTCAAAACAACTTTTAATTCGTGTAATTCCTTCTCATTCAGTCCATTAAGTTTTTAACTTGTATTATAGAACATGACTTGGGGTAGAGCAGAGGTCCATCCCAAATTGTTCATGCCGATCAAGTTGTCTAACGGAGCTAGTCCTACTTACCCTGCTTGTGTCTGGCCACATCCTTCCAATCGGAATCAAGGGATATGGGGAGAAACCAGGAACTGGGTGCTGTTTGTGAATGATCAGCCATGATCATATTCAATGGCGGAGCTGGCTCGAAGGGCCGAATGGCCTGCTCCTGCATCTATTTTCTATGTTTCAAACCTTTCCTATCCATGTACCTGTACATGTGTCTTGATGCAATTGTACCCATCTCTATCATTTCCTCAAGCAGCTAGTTTTATATATCTGCCATACTATGTGTGAAGTTGCTCTCCGGTCCTTTTTGAAATTTCCCTTCTCACCATAAAACTATGCCCCTTATCCTGGGGAGCCTAAAACCATTCACTTTATGATGCCTCTCTTCACTGTCCATTATACCACCAATGTTAGTGTCATTCACAAACTGTACAACAGCACTAATCCATGTGGCACACCACTCATTACAGCCTCCAGATGAAAATGTTACCCTCTACCATCACCCTATGTTTCCTACCTGCAAGCCAATTGTATATGCCAAGCCAATTGTATATGCCATAGGCGAGCTTGCTCAGGATCTCTTGTGATCTAACCATCCAGACAACCTACAATGTTGTACCTTGCCAAAGGCTTTGGTAACAATCCGTGTAGACAATGTCTACTGCTCTGCCCTCATCAATCTTCCTGGTCACCTCTTTAAAAAATTCAAGCAATGTTGGTGTTTACTCCCCTAAAGTTCATTCATTTTTCAAGTGCATTCTGAGAATTCACGCAGACAGTGTGTCAGCGACAATCCTGGCATTCAATTTTATTTCAAACTCCAAGTGCTGGAGTAACCTAAAGGGTCAGGCACCATCTGTGGAGGGACTGGCTGGTTGTTGTTTTGTGTTTGGAGCCTTCTTCAGATTCTGAGTCTGTCTGACCTGCTGAGTTACTCCAGTACTTTGTGTTTTTTTCAAGATTCCAGCATCTATATTTCTTTATGATCTAATTTTATTTTCACGAGTCTTTGCATTTCTGCTATCATTTAATAGTGTGTCTTAATCGATCGTTTATATAGTTTGCTACTTCATTAGCTATGGGAGATGAGCAGACAGAGGAGGGGAAAGATGCAGGATGACTGTAGTGGTGGGAGAAATGTGTGTGCACTGAGGTGGATGTGCAGAGAAAAGAGCTTACTAAACAGGCAATCTGCTCTTTATCATTTTACTGACTATGGAAGATTGAATTGTTCACAATGGCTGTTGTTTTTCTTTCATGTGTGCATTGAAACTGCCACTTCAATTTACAGTAGTTGGTCCATGACAAGTTATGGGTAATATTTATGTTATGGAACTTGAAGCTCTCAACCATTTTGACTTTGGTAGCATTAATACACATCCAAATCAATCCCAGACCAACCAGGAGGGAAAAAAAAACACTTTTATCGCCAAGAAAGGTTTCTACAAAATGGAATTCCACATTCCACTCATGGAATGCAGTTAGTGAAAGCTGTCAGAATAGACAAGGAAGATTTCAAATAGAAGGTGTTTGGCTGAGCTGATAATGTCTTCCACAGAATGTTGTTTAACAAGCAGGCTTTCCAAACATACTTCACGTTTGTCTTTCGATAATCTAAAGTGACAAGACTTTAATGGCCTCTCAACTCATACATATTTTCCTGTGCTTCTTCGGTTTTCCAGAGGTCGCAACAGTGAACTAAATGCAGGTCAGGAACTGACAAGAGAACAGTTAACTGTTGAGATGTTGGAAATATGGCAACCAATTTTCACATGGAATAGCTCTCACAAACAGCAAAGTGAGAATACACTGAACTGCTTGATTGAGAGGTCAATTATTTCCAGGACTCTGGGGAAAACATCTCTGCTTCTCTGAAAAGAAAAACACTGTGCTTATTTTTTTAAAGTTCAGGTTTAGGTTTTGGATTATTATTGTCACGTGTACCTAGGCACAGTGAGAAGCTTTGTTTTGCATGCTATCCAATAAATAAGGTAACACTGCACAAAGATACAATCAAGCCAAGCTTTAGCACAATATGTAGAGCAAAGAAACCGAGTGGAGAATGTACTTCACTGTGCTTCTGGAAATCGATAATTACCTCCATAAGACCATTAAACATATGAGCACAATTAGGCCATTTAGCCCATGACGTTTCAGGTCGAGACCCTTCTTCAGACCCATTCCTTCTCTCCAGTCCTGCTGAGTTACTCCAGCTTTTTGTGTCTATCTTCTATTTCTGTACAGTTCACCCGCATGGCTTTGTTCCTATTGATTTCAGGAGGGCTCCCATAATCATGCCTGGAGAGTCTGGGGCTAGATCACTGGGCAGATTTCCCAGCCTGAGAGCTTCTAAGTCGCTGCGAGGCTGCCTGGCCAGTGCAGAGTGTCAATGCAGCCAGCATTGCAGATGAAGATGTAGAAGATGTTGCTGCCTGCTCAAGCCACTGTCACCCCTATAAAACGCAAGCTCCACAAAGGAACATGAACATGACTGACATTGGGGCTCTGGTGGAACATTTTTACCATTAAAACAAGACTAATTTAAAAAAAAATCGTGACAGAAATTACTCAGCAGGTCAGGTAATGTCTTTGATGAGAGAAACAAAATAAACATTTCAGGGCGATCACACTTCATTAGAACAGGGAGTGAAACTATTTTAACATTTTATGAAGGGGGAGGAATGGAAACAACAAAGTGAATGTTTGTGATATAGTGGAAACCAAGGGAAACTAATGGGCCTGTCCCACTTAGGCGATTTTTCAGGCAACTGCTGACGACTGTCAAGTTGTCGGCAGTTGCCTGAAAAAACGGCAACTGGAACGGCAACTGTCAGAGTGGACACACACACACATCGCTTCCTTCACCAGCCCATTATGGAGGCGGGGACAGCCCTGTCTGAGTGAAATTCACATGGTGCAAAGCCAAGGTGATACAGGCACACACCACAATGTGTGAAGGGTTTCGGCCCGAAACTTTGCCTGTTTCCTTCGCTCCATAGATGCTGCTGCACCCACTGAGTTTCTCCAGCACTTTTGTGTACCTACAATGAACAGGAAGGTTGGCAATCTAATTAAGATGGCTAGAAGCACAGTGTATGGTAAGTCCTTTAAAATGTGGAGGAGGGGGTGTGGGAGAGTGGGGAGAAGGGGGGAGAAGGAGGGAGGAGGAGTGGAGACAACCTTTATGAAGCCAGAGATACACGGTTGTGAAGCTCGGCGGACACTAACATTACCGGTCGGTTATCCTTTGTTCTGAAAACTACTGCTTACCTTTTTTTTCCCAATGAGCCAGTGAAATTCACCAGCCAGCACCGGCTACAACCTACGAGAACCGACGAGAACCTTCGCCCTCCTGGCGACCCACCTACGACACAAAAATTATCGCTACTCTCCATGGCGGCTTCATTCTGGTCGCCGCTAATTTTTCAATTCGCGGTGACCATAATGAGGCCGCGACAAGTCCCCAGAATGCGGGAACTCCTCACGACCTTGAAAGCGACTGCCCGGCAACCACCCGCGAACATGTGGTGACTGCATAGTCTCCTGCAGTCGCCTAAAAAGTCGCCTAAGTGGGACATGTTGTGGTGGAGCTGGCTAAGGTAAGTTAAAGGCTTGTTAATCACAATTGATCGGTTTTCCGGAGAAATTAACAAGAGATGACCACAAACAGGAGAAAACAAAAGAGAAGTGTGAACCATGAGGTATAAGCATTGCAGGTAATAAAAATCTGAAATAAAAATGGAATATGATGGAAATTCTCAACAGGCAGCATCTGTGGAAAGAGAAACAGAGTTAATTTTACAGGCTGATGACTATTCATCAGTACTGTCTAATTCTACTACATACCGGACATTAGGTTAATGATCAAGCAGATTTTACCCCGTTTGGAAAAAAAGTTAAATTAAGTATTATTTTAATGTAACAAAAATGATTAAAACATAAAATCAATGAAGAATAATTGAAAATAATTTATTAACTAATTTAAAGGAAATGATTTAACTTCCCCTTTGGTTTCTAATCCTCGGGCTGAGAACCCCCATTGAATTTGGAGAGCCATTTCTCCACCTTATTTCTGGGTAATCCGCAGCAAAATTTGAGTTGGAATCAGCAGTAGCTTACTGGTATTGCTGATTCTGTTTAGGTCCATTCTGGAGGTAATGTATCAGTGATGATAAGAACCAACTTACCATCACAGTCAAGCAGACGGAGAGAAGGAAATGGTGATTCAGGTCGAGACCCTTCTTCAGATTGAAGGAAGGTCTCGACCCGAAACGTCACCCATTCCTTCTCTCCTGTCCCGCTAAGTTACTCCAGCATTTTGTGTCTATCTTTGGTGTAAACCAGCATCTGCATTTCCTTTCCTTCCTACACACTTCCCTGCACCATTTCACACCCGGTCCTGAGGTTGACAAAAAAATTATATCTTCTGCATGACAGGAGAGGAAAGAAGAAAGAATGACTCGGGTGTGAGTGGTCCTTGATTAATTTGGCTGCTTTCCCGAAGGTGCGTGAAGCAGCAAAGATTATTTCCGGATCATCCTGTTGCATTGATGCATGCATCAGACTGAAGGATCTGACCTCCAACTGGCACGTTCGGTCCTGTCGTGCATCCTTTGGGCTGGCTCAGTCTGTGGCTTGAATGTGAATGATCACCCACATACTGACCGGCAAATATTTACCTCTCAGTGTCTCTCGGGAGTCTCTGGATGGTTTTATTTAATGCCCGACAATCTGGGAGAGTGGCAAGCCTGAGGATGAATGTAGCACCAGCTGTCACTCATGATCATCTATGCTCTTCCGAAGTTTACAAATTGGACCGAATAAGACTTATTCACGTTTAATTTAGTCTAGTTTAATTATGAGATACATAGCCAAACAGACCCTTTGGCCCACTGAGTCCACACCGATCAATGATCCCTGCTCTCGAAAGCCTGTAGTTCTGATCAGAAACATTGATTCTAGATTGCAAGATCTGTCACGTTTCCCTTTGTTAAAATCCAGAAATTGCTTGATCCTCTTTTTTTACAATTCAGAAATGCATTGCTCCTTGAATTGCGTGATCGGGTTATATTGAAATGTTGTTTGCAGCACGATGGCATGTCTGCTGTATGCTGCGATACTTAACTCCTTTAGCTAACTTCAGATGCATTTTGATACCCCGGAGAATTCATTTCTGATGGACTGTTCCTTTTGAGTGTGGGATGATTATCTGGGAATTTCTGTGGCTTGGATACCTGACTCAGTCGTCGCATTTGATGCTTTGCAAATCAGTAGAACAAAGTCATTACACACACTAAAAAGAGCAGAACAAATAATCTTCACCTAACCTCTCAGAATTGATGGACTGACGATTTTCGTCTCCATCAGCTTTTAATTATCGGAGATTGGAGTCAGAAATGACAGAGTGGGAACGGACAGAGAATTGAAGTGACAAGAAACTGCCAGCTTAGGTCACTCTTAAGGACCAAATGACAGTGTTCTGCAAAATGATCACGTGGGCTTCATTTATTTCTCTGAGATTTTGGAAGAATGGGAAGAGTGAAAATGTTTAACACTTATTTCTATACTGTGTCACGAGCACCAATGTATTCTGCATATTCACTTTTCAAATTCCTTCATAATTTTAAACAGCTCACCACACAAGCTAGAATTTTTTTACTTGTTTATGTAGTGATTACTGATTGTTATAAAGTCTCAGTCTTAGCGACACTTTTGTGAATCCAGTTTGCAAACTTCTCCATTCCCACTCCATACTTGTGATAGTTAGTACTTGTGATAGAAGAGGTTAGTACACTTCATATATTTTAATCTGTTGTTTTTCTACAAAATGTAATTCCACTCATGAAATGCAATTAGTGAAAGCTGGTCAGTATAGACAAGGCAGATTAAAAATAGAGTGTTTTGGTTGAACTGATAATGTCTTCTGCAGTGTAAGCTATTTAATAGACCTAGCTTTCCAGACATGGTTCAAATTTATCTCTTGATAACCTAAACTGCGCAGACTTCAATGACAACTGAGGTTATTTTTTCCCGGGCTTCTCTGATTCTCCAGAATTCACAACAGTCAACAAAATGCAGGTCAGGAACTGTTTGTTATCAGTTACTGTCCAATGGGTATTATGAGAATGTGTAATTGACAATGGAAATAGTAACCTGGAAAATCAATATTGCTGTATTAAAATTCAGGCTAGAAATGATCTGATACAGTGTTAGAGCATACTTGATTATCATAGATTAGGAGGGCATTGCCCACCATCCTGTAACAATGAAGTGAGTGCAACACTGGCTCTTACCCATTTCAGTAATAACAAACTGCATCAGATTCACTATCTATTACTGTGTGCTTTATGTAAGATGTTACTTGACTGTAAAATCCATATATAAACAATGATCATGCATCATCGTTTGGCTGAGTGCAGTGCCATCAGGTTAATTAGAGAAACATGTTGAGTTATGACTGCTGAATAATGGAGGTGACCCAGGGTGGAAAGGATAGATGGCATTTATCGTTGGACGTCTTGTAGTATTACACAGGCAGTGATTAGATGACAACATACCAGAACATAATTTGGCCATCTCAGCAACATAGTACTGAAAAGCAGACTGTGCAAGACCACAAATCAAAAGAGTAGAGAAATTAAATCAAATTGAAATGATGAAAGACTTGTCTCAACACAACACCTTTCCACCACAATGAACAAAAACACCTGACAAATGATACTGTTCTTGGACAAAGCAGCCCAAGTAATAAGAATGGAAGATTATACAACTGGTAAGACAGACCAATGTTGAAAGTCAGCAACTATGCGAAGGTCACTGCAGAATCAATTGTTTATTACAGACAATGGATGTGTCAATAAACTCTGGATTCATCTATGCGTTAGCATATATTTCAGTACCAGTGCATTAATTTCCGTTTCAGCTTGTTTTTTATCAATTGCTTTCAAAAGATCCACAAGATCCAATTGGTTTCTTTTCATTCTCTGTTTGGGGAAATGTAACTTGTTTTCTTGTGGGATATTGGAGAATTCTTCCTTCAAACGTGCTTTGCAATTTGACTCCTATTCTTTTTCCTTTTCATGATGTGGTTACCTGATCCATTGACAATAACCTTTATGACCAAGCAAAAAATGTCGTATTAACACTCCCCTTGAACTTCCCCTCTCTCTGGTCAGCAATCATGTTGATTCCTCTTGATATTGTACACAAAATTAATTTGGCCTCTTTTATGGGGTAGAATGTAACCCAAGATCAAATTCCGGAAAAGAAAGGATAAAATAATTGAGGTTTGTGCTACTTTCATGCTCACAAACATGTCCAACAGCACAGTTAATTTATTTTAATTTAGAGATATAGCATGGAAACAGACCCTTTGGTCCACCGAGTCCAGGCAGACCAATGATCGCCTGGATCTATTCTACACACTAGGTGCAATTTAGAGCAGCCAATTAACCTACAAACCTGCACGTCTTTGGGATGTGGGAGGAACCCGGAGTACCCAGAGAAAACCCATGCAGTCACAGGGAGAATGTACAAACTCCACACAGATAGCACCCTTAGACAGGATCAAATCAGGTGCTTTAAGGCTGCAACTCTACCTCTGAGCCATTTTGCTGCCACTATTAATATAGTTGAGATGATTTTTTTCCGGCATAGTGTACAAGCTAAAGCCACTGGCAACAATTTGATTGATACAAATACAACTATTGATGCTCCTGAACACATCATCAGTGATGTAACCTGGGGTCATTGGATGTTTTGGGTCTTTCAACATCAGACACCCTCACCCAGGTGCCCCAGCCGTGGTTGATCAGACCACGACGTGTTCAGGTGGCCATTCGCTCCTCCCCATGGACCTTCTCTCCTGATCCAGAGCCATCTCGAGGCCTTCTCCGCTGCCTCTGTGGTGGCTTGATGGCTCTTCTCCTCGCCACTCCGTTGATGCCCAGTGCACTCAAGGCTTTGTAGAGCGATTGCCCTGCAAAACCTCTGCAGCCAACCTCGATGGGCATACACCTTGCCTTCCAGCCCTGCTTACGGCAGTCTATGACCAGCTCTTCATACTTGGTCATCTTCCTCTCGTAGGCCTCCTCCAGACAGTCCTCCCACGGCACTGTCAGTTCCAACAAGACAATGTTTTTGGTCGCCTCTGAGACCAGGAGGATATCTGGCCACAGGGAGGTCGTGGCAATGTGCTGTGGGAACTTCAGCTGTTCCACCAGGTCTACGGAAAGCTGCCAGTCCTGCACAGTCGCCAGGATTCCTGACGGATTCCTGGCTGCTGTGGTTCTTGGCAGCTGCACTCCGGCCTTCACGAAGGTGATCTTCTGGGTGGTGGGTCGTGCTCGTCTGCAGCTGCTGATTCCCATGCTGATGGCTTCTGCAATGGGTTTAAGAACCTGGTCATGACGCCAGGTTTACCGGCCCTACCCAAGAGCCTTTGGGCAGCAGTTCAGGATGTGTTCCAACGTCCCCTTGCCTGAGCATTGCGCGCAATCTGGAGATTCCGATCAACAACCAGACTGGTTAAAGATGGAAAAAGAAGATTGTTTGCCTTTTGAAATTGGTCCGATCCTGTTAGCGCCTACAAAATTGAATTAAAAAATCTATAGTGAAAATCCTATAATATATAGTGGAATTTGAATTTGGAAACAACTGAAAAAGACATTAAAATTGGATATTTTATCATTTTCTATCCCCATTGCAAATAATCCTTCATTTAAACCCTCAGTGTTGGATAAAGGTTTTGTACAATGGAAAAATCATGGAATTAAAAAGATGGGACATCTTTATAGAAACGGTATTTTTCTTTCGTTTCAGGAACTACAACAGAATTATGGATTACATTCAAATATTTTTTTTAGATACTTACAACTTAAAGATTATGTTAAAGCACATACACAAGAATACAGAACTAGAGAACCAGAGATTCTAGATGATACACCCTAATACAGGTAAATTAATATCTTATATTTATAATATTCTTCTAGACAGTGAGACTCCGTCGACGGAATTATATAGATTAGCATGGGAAAAGGAATTAGCCCAACCTATAACAAAAGATATTTGGGCTGAAAGTTTACAACATATACATCAATGTTCATTAAATGCCAGACATCCTTTAATACAATTTAAAGTACTACATAGACTGCATTATTCAAAAACAAAATTAAATAGAATCTTTCCTAATATCTCTCCTATTTGTGATAAATGCCAATACTCATCGGCTAATTTAACCCATACCTTTGTAAATTTTATACAAATTAAAAATTCCTGGATGGATATTTTAAAAATAATCTCTGTAGTTGTTAATACTCAACTGGATCCCGATCCTAAATTAATAATATTGGGCATATCAGAACAATATCTAAAACTTACAACAAACCAAAGAAATTTCCCTGACTACAGTATAATAATTGGGAAAAAATTAATATTAAAATTTTGGAAAAATCCTGCAACCCCCACAATTAAGATGTGGATTATGGAGATGTCGGAGACATTACATTTGGAAAAAATTAGATATGTCTTAATTGACAAACCAGAATTATTTACTAAGATATGGTCTCCATTTATAGATTATCTGAAGGGGTAGACTGGGCCGTCGCGGAGGCCTGACTGAAACCCAAACCCAGGACTAGATGAATAGTTACATTTTCTGACCTATGGACCTCTCCTAAGTTGTATTATTGATAATTTATCTTACTTTTCTAATTTCTTTTCTTTATTTCTTTATTTTTCTTATCTATAAATATAAATAAATAATTGGAGGCAACGTTAATATGTAACCGATAAAGGAGGACCCCAGCTACTTTGGTAACTGGGTACCCGGAACCCTGGATACTTAATATGTAATCATTATACAGAGTTTGTATTGGGTTGGACTATGATATGCAGATACCTCTAATAATTTTTTTTAAATCTGGAGATTCCGCTTTGCCCCAGATGAAGAGGTTCGATGGGCTGGGCAGGACATCATACACTGCCTGGACCAGGAACTTGATGAGCTGTGGTTCAGCCTGCCAGAGCTCAGTCCATGTGACTTTTTGGTCCATGACCTGCTCCCACATTGTCCAGGCCCCCTGCTGCCTCAAGCCAACCGCTCTGGTACACCTCTCCTCTTCCACCACTGCCCTCACTTCCTCCTGGACCAGCCTGCGCCTCTCCTTCCCCTTGGCCTTGTCAAACTGGGGAGATGGGAAGATTCCCAGGCCAGCTCTTCCCGAGTCACTGCTCCCACCAGGACTCTGTGGCATATCCGAGACTCCGCTTGCAGCACAGCTTCGCCGGCTCTCCACTTCCTCCCAGTTTTCACCTACACCCCTGCCTGAGCCACCTTGGGGTCGCTGGAGTCCCTGTACAGCATCACCTCTCTGGCCCGAGTCACCTTAAACTCCTCCTCCAGGGACTTCAGGGGCAGCTGGAGCTTGGTGTTATTTCCGTAAAGGGCGATGCTGCTAAGGCTAAGGCAGTCCCAACCACCTCCTAACAAACTGATAATTTGCTTCTCGTGACATTGATCAACTTTGGTCAGGGCACTGGAGGTAGACCCCCCGCTTTCAAGATAGTGGCAGGAATTGCTTCACAGCTACTGCATTATTAAAACAGACTTATGTGATTGACTGCTCTCTGCAATAATTGCCAGGGAAGCTTGCAGAACCATGCTGAAGATGCCCTTGGAGTAAACAGCTGTGCTCGTGGTTTGTAATTGCAAAAATAAAACAAACACCACAGTTTTATATCCACTTGAGATGCTAGATTGAACCTAATCTTGGTATTTCTTCCCAAAGAAAAGTCTAAATGCATTGCAGCATCTCTAGAATTTGCAGTGGTCAATTAGCCTTCCATTTGGATGTCTTTGGGATATGGGAGGAAACTACAGTATCTGGAGGAAAACCATTTGTCACAGATAGAAAGAGGTAGCTACATAATGAGATCTCTGGAGTTGAGAATTGAACCCACATCACTGGAGCTGTGAGAGAGTTGGTCTACTGTTTGTGCCACAGCCGTGCCCTAATATGATCATTCCAAAATTTTGAAAGAGGTGGCTATGGAGATGAAGGTTTTTAACTTGTAAAATTCCACAGATTCTTGAATAATTTGCATAGATCAGAGAGCAAATGTAACCCTGTTGTTTAAATCATGAGGAAAAGAGAAAATGGGGATCAACAGACTGGTTAGACCAACAACAGGTGCAGGGAACTTGCAGGACTCTGTTATTAAGAAAATTAGAATGGTGCAGTTATTACAGGACTGGGCAAAGTCAATATAGACATATGAGAAATAAATGCTGTTTACAAATAGTTATTAGAGTTCTTTGAGATTGTAGTTACCAATGGGGAAAAAGGCAAACCATGCAATGTGGTGTATGTGGACTTTTAAAAGATCTTTAATAAGGTGCAACATGAATAATTACTGCATAAATTTCAAGCATGTGGAATTGGAGGAAAATTATAGGCCTGGACGTAGAATTATTTAGAGAACAAAAAATGGAAGATAGGACAAAATAGCTCATTTTTACTCTGGGAGACTGTGGGCAAAGGGAATATTGTCAGATTGGTAAATGCTCGATGAAAAGATGCTTACATTTATTTGCTGGTAATATGCAAATAATGTCCCAATATATTTTCAGCTCATTGCAAAGGACACTCTTGAATCCACAGATGTTTGCCTCACATATCACCAGCAAATACAGAAGGCAAGCATTGCACCCCATCTCCCAGATTACCTTAACTTCACCCAATCTACAATCAGTGAGAATGAACTTATGTTTCTTTCATACCTTTCTCAACTTCAGGGCTGTCATTGTCCTATTGGAAGTGCA
Source organism: Malacoraja senta (assembly GCA_038087875.1). Classification (NCBI taxonomy): domain Eukaryota; kingdom Metazoa; phylum Chordata; class Chondrichthyes; order Rajiformes; family Rajidae; genus Malacoraja; species Malacoraja senta. The sequence goes on from CM075977.1 coordinate 185,624,464, forward strand.
GTCTGAATCCAGGGTCAGAGCCTGAACCAACTTCGGCACAAGATAGAAAGAGATTGCTGGAGGAGGGACTATCAAGTTGATTTGGTTCAAAGCCCATTTTGGCCTTATGTGCCTGGCTTACCTTTGGTGTGAAGCAACTTTAGGTTCACACTTACATTAGATTTGTGGGATACATTACATCTTGTCAGCGAAAAGTCACCACACTAACATTAGCACATCTTCCACTTAGCTGTGCAGATGATAATTACGAGTGTTTACAGTTTAACAGATGGTAGATTTTAATTACGACTTACGAATTACTGCTCTCTGTAATTGGATGGCTTTCCACAGCCAATGATTGTAAAACAAGGAACTGCTAAATACAGATTTTGAAAGTATGATTTCATTCAAAGAGGAGTAGGCCAATTTAATCCCTGGAAGCCTATCCCAACATTCATTTCAGCTGCATCATTTTGTAGGGATGAGTTGGGCCTATGGGTCTGTTTTCAAGCTGAATCTTGGTGACAAAGTGCATCTAAAAAGTAGAACCTGATTGGTTTTCGCTCCAGAATCCTACGAAGGCCATCAAAAATTGTAGACTCATGTAATGTCAAATGGAGGGAATGGTGACAACTGAACCATATGGGACCTTAAAGACAGCGGAGTCATGGGATATGGGGAGAAGGCAGGTATGGGGTACTGATTGGGGATGATCAGCCATGATCACATTGAATGGTGGTGCTGGCTCGAAGGGCCGAATGGCCTACTCCTGCACCTATTGTTTATTGTCTATAGTCTATTGTCTCCAATTATTAAAATATAGAGGACATGCAATATGATATCTCCAGGATGCCACCAGGAGTTAAAACAATTATAATAATGCAGAGAGACTTAAGATCTGGATTGGAGACAGAGGTTGAAAGAAGATTAATGAAGGAATGGGATGAAACCAGGGAAAGCAACTTTGGAAGTCTGGTTATAGTCAGTAACAAGTGATCATCCATTTTAAATTGTTACCATGAGACTGAGAAGCGAAGGACAAAACTGTTTTGAACATTATGAAAACTCTTCACACCAGAGACAACTGACAGTAGTCAATTAACCTACACGCACATCTTTGGCATCTGGGAGAAAACTGGAGAACCCAAGGGGAAAACCCATGCAGTTGTAAGGAAAACTCCAACACGGGCGATACAGGTGGTTAGGATTGAATCTGCTCCTTGGATCAGTGAGTCAGCAGCTCTGCCAGCTGCTCCAATGTGCTGCATGAGTTACTTGAACTTATGGTACGTTAGCAATAATGGTAAATCTGAGTGTCCAAGGTCCCATCTTCTTTTTATTTAAGTAAGGTAGAATAAATGAAATTAAATCCCCATCATTCCATAGTCTCGCCAGTTGGTGATTACGTGAAGAAGACCCGTCAGGGCGCATGCACGTCAATCTTCAAAGCAGCAGTATGAAATCACAGATAACACAATATTTGAAGTAACATATTAAGATGAGCAACATGAGAACTACCATATGACCTTTTTTATGAGAGAGGGTTGGGCGTGGTGGGCACGTAATCACCAATGTAACTCCTCATAAAATAACGATCAAACTTCAAACTTGGTAAGTTCTCATTTAATCTTACTATTTTACTTCGGAGTCACTTTAGTGATTCCATGAAGAGTTCAAAGCTCTGTGATTTTATGCCGCAGATCCAAATCCCGGCTTCTCACTGCATTGATTGACTTTCGATGAGAAACAGTCAATAATGCTTTAAACATGAAATTTTAATATCATACAATAACAATTGATTTGAATAATCAAAACAAACAGTAACCCCTGTATCCCAGGTGAACCTAAACAGGACTTAATACTGAATTTGCAAACAGCCTCTCGCCGATCGGCAATTGGCCGATGGTAAAAAAAATTTAAACAATTGTTGTTGCCATAGTTGATCCATCCAGGTGAATTTCAAATATCCTTATCCTGCAAATAAACAGACATTGAATAATGCGCATCTTTAAGGTCTATAGTCACCATATAGCATCCTCTTGAACCAGTTGCTTGGCAGTGACAATTCCATCTTACAATGTCTATACTATATCCCCCATCCTTTTTTGGCCTGGGAAAATATTAGACACAAATTGATGGGGTTGGTGAACCAACTTTACCATTACACCTTTATCACATAAGCTTGCAAGCGCAGTCTGAACATCCATCTGTTCTGTTAATGAAAACTGAATAGTTCTCCCAAGAACATGTTGAATGTGCAAATCACAATTTGGATTGAAATCCATTCGAAACCTTTGAATAACACTCTGTATAAACAGAGCTAAGGTAATTTGCTTCCATTCATCCCAGAAACAGATGTAATGTACCCCAGATTTAAGTTGTGCACATTTGATATGTGCACCTGAGAACCAGGCCACCTACCTCCTTGGTACCTGGTGGATGTTTGACCATGTTCCCGCTTCGTTTGTAGGGGTATTTTTTTAATGAAAACTTGCCAACTGCCGGTGGCTTGATCAAGCACACTGTCTTTGCCTCATCATCCATGTCCTTGACACTCTTGGCGAGGTCCTCTCCGAAGAGTAGGTTTGCCGGCTGTATGTTGCGAGGCTGGAAAAATACTGCAATCTTGGAATTAATGGTGGGCCAAATGTCACTTTCCCTGAGACAATTTATCTCAAAAATGGGTGCTACAAAGCAACCCTAGTACCACTTGATGCGTCTCCGACACATGCCCTCATCCACCGTTCTCGCGAACGCCGTGATTCCTGAGCCAAGTAATTTCAGGATTCTCTGCAGCTTCATCTCCTGGGCACTGCATGCCCACGCCCGTCTGGCTCCATATCACCTGGTTCACTGCTGGCACCTTCAGCAACTCGCAGTTACCCCGGTCTCTTGGTGATTCCAGACTCTGACTGGACAGCGAATCATTCTGCAGAGATGGGAACTCTGACAACGGCCGTCTTCGCTTTCCCAGTGGCTGTCCATACTCTGACGGGACAGCGAATCGTGCTACCAGAGAATGGACCTCTGACAACGGCCGTTCTTCGCTAGTCAACAAAGTCTCCGTCAGAGTCGGGTCAGAACTGAGCTGACCCTCTGCAAGCGCCTTTTAAATGAGGGTGCTATCCAGCAGCCTCTATATCGTGGAGGCCAGCTCTTCTCCCAGTGGCACTCCATACTCTGACGGGACAGCGAATCGTGCTGCCAGTGAATGGACCTCTGACAACGGCCGTTCTTCGCTAAGTTCCAAGTCTCCCTCAGTGTCGGGGTCAGAACTTAGCTGACCCTCTGCACTCACCTCATGCATTAGGGTGCTTTAAGCAGCCCTCTACCAGGTGCTGCCAGTGTGGGCCTTTCTGCAGACTACCACCCACACAACTCCTCCCCCGGAGTGTGCGTTTCTGGAGCAACCTCTGGATGAGGTGCTCCATTTGGGAGAACCGTTTAAAACGTCTCCAGCCCTGTACAGGTTCGTTGTGGCCCGACTCCGTTGATTCCGAGAGCCTCCCAGACTTCCCCGTGCCTTATGCCCAACAGGCGTTGGCTTTGGTGCTTTTTAGCACTGAGTCTGAAGTCGCCCCGCTCCCGGTCGGCGACTGTGCAGGGGTACGAGGCATCCGCTCACAGACCGCATTCCCGCGGCTCTCCTATGCTTTACCTGCGGCTGCCCTCCCCTGGTCATCTTCACCATGGTGCTGCCTGTAATAAAAAACACAGAGCACCACAAAAAAGGAACTTTCCCCTCCAGTTAAGTTTCCCACTTAGCTGGAGCTTTAAAAGTATAAAAGTACTTTAATAGTACTTACTACAGGAGGAGCTCTGTCCTCCCCTGCTCGTCTTCACCATGGTGCTGCCTGTGACAAAACACAGAGCACAGCACCACAGTAAAGGAAACTTTTTTTTTTACTCCAGCTAAGTTTCTCACTTTGCTGGAGCTTTAAAACTCTTTAAAAATACTCTAAAAGTACTTACCACGGGAGGAGCTCTGTCCTCCCGCTGTCCGTGCACCAATGCGACCGACGTTATGACGCGCATGCGCCCTGACGGGTCTTCACGGAATCACTAAAGTGACTCCGAAGTAAAATTAATTGTGACTCAGGTAACTCATGGGAAAAAGTACAACGTCTGCTGTTTCCAGGTACTAATGTGTCAGACTTCTCATGAGTTATGAGAATGATGAGGAGTAATGAACATTATTCTTCAGATAAAATGTGATTGTTGGTCAAAAGTGACATGCACTGAACACTGTGGATGGCCATGATGCAGCCAGAGTGGATGGCCATGAATTCATACTTCCAGCTAGAGGAACCAGTTGTAGAGATATAATTGCAGTAAGTATGAAGGATATGTGAGCACTTAACATGGAAATCATTTATATTAATGAATTAATTGTATCAAAACTTGTCATTGAATTCTGCTAAAGAGAAGATCCGTAACAAAAAATAGTTGAGGGCTAAACATGTAGACTTTGAATGATCACCTGTTTGGCCAACATGATACTTGAAGAAACAAACAATCTGCTGGAGGAAGTCAATGGACTGAGCTGCATCTGTGGGGGGAAAGGAATTGTTGATGTTTCAATTTGAAACTGTGCATCAGGACTGAGTGGAAAGCAAATATTTGCAGTATAAAGAGGAGAAAGGTGTGTTGAAACAGAGATCATTCGATTCAGGTGATCAATGGACAGAGGGTGGGGGGAGGGAAGGATGATCGACAGATGGAGTCAGTTAGGGAAGGGTTGGAGCAGGAGTCAAGGGCAAGTGGGTGATAGGTGGAGGCAGACAAAGACAAAAAGCTGATGGAGCCAGGTTGAGGAGGGGAAAGGGTGAAGCTGGAGACAGCCTTTGTATTCCTGCTTATCTTGAGGGAGATCAAATATAGTTCCAAAAATAAATATCTCAGGGTTCTGGTGAAAGCTCTTTGACCTAAAATACGGACTCTGTTTCTCTATTCACAGCCTGACTAGCTGAGTGATTCCAGCATTTGCTGTTTCTATTTTGGATTTCCAGTATCTGCAGTTTGTTGCTTTTCACACATCTCAAGGTGTTTTATGAGTGTGATTCTCAGACCCTGCTTGTTGCATTGCTTATATCTGCTGTAGTCTTCCAACATAGCAAAATCTTTCGGGAGCTTCACAGGCATGTCAAACAAGATACAAGGGTAATTTTGGAATGCGCGGTCAGGGTGGTGCAGCATTAGAATTGCTGCCTTACAGCGCTTGCAGCGCCAGAGACCCAGGTTAGATCCCGACTACGGGTGCTGTCTGCACGGAGTTTGTACGTTCTCCCCGTGACCGCGTGGGTTTTCTCTGAGATCTTCGGTTTCCTCCCACACTCCAAAGAAGTACAGGTATGTAGGTTAATTGGCTTGGTGTATGTGTAAATTGTCCCTAGTGTGTGTAGCATAGTGTTAATGTGCTGGGATCGCTGGTCGGTGCGGACTGGGTGGGCCGAAGGGCCGTATCTCTAAACTAAAATTAGAAATAAAATTAGTTGTGGTATGTGTAGTTCTGGTTGACACACTATAGGAATGATATGATTACACTGGGGAGGGTGCAGAGGAGATTTGCCAGCATCTTGTTTGGATTGGAACATCTCAATTATAAGGAGAGATTTGATAGGCTGTGCATGTTTTTGCTGGAGCAGAGGAGACCGAGGGTGTGACCTGATAAAGATATACAAAATCTTGCAACAGATAGATAGTAAGAATCTTTTGTTAATGATGCGGAAGTCTAAAAGGGCATAGTTTTAAAGTCTATAGACCTAATATCGGTTAATGGGATCAGTATAGATAGAAGAAAATGACCAACATGGACATGCTGGCCAGAGGACCTACTTCTATGCTGGACGATTCTAACACTCTAAGATTTGAAACTAAGCCTAAGAAGGAGATATTATTGCAGATGACCAAAAACCTGGAGAGATCGAGGTTTTAAATAATTTCTTAAAAGATGATGGAAAGATGGAAATTCAAGGTGGGGTAGAGTGAGAATTCCTACTTTAAGGATTTGGCAGCCGAAGGCATAGCAGTAAATACTGGAGCAATTAAAATGTACATAAGGAAGAAGCCAGAACTGGAGGAGCACAGAGATTGGACATGGATAACATTCAAGAAGGATATCTCATACCCACACTCAATATTTATACATTTGCTCTCTCAGGCAAGGAATGAAACTGTTATTAATATGATTACACCACTTGTATAACAATGCAATACGTGTGAGAAATATGTTATGAACCTTTAGATACAATTGGGTAGATATCTGTAATTTGGTGTCTCATTCTGAATAATTAATACATATATATCCCTGTTCCATAACTGCAGGCAAATCATTTGAACATCTCAAAAGAAGTGGCATTTGATGCGCATTCTGTCTTAATGATAGGTTTCTCTATGCAAATCATTGTCAAAGTGACCTCCGATGAAACCTTCAAAGTAGAACTCCTCTGTAAGCAGAATTAAATATGAATTTGAAAAGCATTATTCTGCCCGTTTAAAAATATCAGTGCATCGAAGTCTCTTTGTTCGTGAACAAGTGCACAGAAGTCAGTGTAGATTTAACGGCAGGTTGGAACAGAATGGAAAACAGAACCCAGATGGACAAACCAAATTGATTATGGGCACAATAGAATGAACATTTCTCCACCAACAGGAATGGAGAAATTGCACTAAACTGCCTGAAAATGATAAGGGCTGATTATTGAAAAGATACCGTCCATCATTGCTTTTATAAATAAGAAATGAATTGTGAAGCTTTTGATACATTTCGAAATGGTATCAATTTCTCTTTAATTTAAAGGCCTGTCTCACGAGTCTGCGGTCATTGGCGGTGATACAGGAAGTATCTACCGCTCGTGGACCGCCAGAGACCGCGGGTTCGGTCAAACGCCCACCGCCGAGGCCGTGCGGCGTTGGTCCCAACACCGCACGTTGCTCACAAAAAGTCAGCACTGTTGAAAAATAATTTCTTACCGCACAGCCGCCGCCAGTCAGGCACGGTTACCGCCACAGCCGCCGCCAGTGAGGCACGGTCACCGCCACAGCCGCCGCCAGTGCGGCACGAGCGCCGTGAGTGGAACTCTCACCGCCACAGCCTCCGTCAGTGAGGCACGTGTGCGGCACGGTCACCGCCACAGCCTCTGCCAGTGAGGCACGTGTGTGGCACGGTCACCGCCACAGCCTCCGCCAGTGAGGCACGTGTGCGGCACGGTCACTGCCACAGCCTCCGTCAGTGAGGCACGTGTGCGGCACGGGCGCCGCGATCAGCACTACCGCCGCCACAGCCTCGCTTGCTTTATTTTCTATAACACCGCAAGCTCGTGGGACCGGCCGTACTCGGCGCTCTCGGGGTTGACGTGCGGTCCCCTCTTCCGGCGACGCCGCGCTTCACCGCCAATGACCGCAACACCGTGAGACAGAGCATTCATATCATCAGAACCACAGGAAAATTAAATGAAAAAAAAGTGGTTTAAATTATTTTCAACAGTACATGGAATGGAGGAAAAGGTAATATAAACATAGAAACATAGAAATTAGGTGCAGGAGTAGGCCATTCGGCCCTTTGAGCCTGCACTGCCATTCAATATGATCATGGCTGATCATCCAACTCAGTATCCTGTACCTGCCTTCTCTCCATACCCCCTGAACCCTTTAGCCACAAAGGCCACATCTAACTCCCTCTTAAATATAGCCAATGAACTGGCCTCGACTACCCTCTGTGGCAGAGAGTTCCAGAGATTCACCACTCTCTGTGTGAAAAAAGTTCTTCTCATCTCGGTTTTAAAGGATTTCCCCCTTATCCTTAAGCTGTGACCCCTTGTCCTGGACTTCCCCAACATCGGGAGCATTCTTCCTGCATCTAGCCTGCACCTAATGCAATGCAGCATTGGGGGGAGACCAGAATTAATTAGTCTCAATGATCATAAGGCAATGACAAAACAAGGTGACTCAGAGAAGTGGAATTCCCAATAGGACTTTGAATTGAAGACCACAGAGAATGAGGCAAAGATCTCAGGGTGCCCAGGAGGTGAAACAGCTAATAATGCAGCTACCTAACAACACGTAAATAATCCTGTATGTTTCTTATTATTAATCTGTAAAGCATAGATCTGATTCTCTGTCTGTAATGTTAGTTACCGTTACAGTCAGGCATAATGAGTGTAATCCTAAAATGAAGAGGAAAAGAACAGCTTTGATTCTGAATCATCAAAGTATTTGGCATCAGGAGGATAAACCTGCAAGGGGATGACTCCATGATTCAAATAGCATGCATGCACCAATCCAGGATATTTTGGATATGTCTGGCTAGTTTATGGAGCCACAGATCAGTAGGAAATGCAGAAGAGATGGAAATAACACTTTTTAAGATTTTTCAGACACAGCAATACAATCATTTATTTTCCTTTTCTATGTAATGTTTTTTTTTTGTTGGTCTTTGACTGCAGTCCCTCTGCAATTAAGGTTGAAGCAAGATACAGTTTTAAGTATTTGGTCTCTATAAAACAGCAAAGAACAAAATGACTAGAGATTAGAGAATGAAGTTCCATTGAAGATAATGTAATCTAAATGTATTGTAGGTTTCATTATCCAAAAGTGTTATCTGCCTGCAGGTTCTCTTTCCCTTCACATATAGTAAATCTGATATTTATCTTTCATTCTAGTTCCAACTCCAGAGATCTAAATTATACTTTTCTTGCTCACCTTCCTGAGTTCACTTCAGCATCTACTCTTTTTATCTCCCTTAAAAAAGTTATGTTTCCTCTCCTCTTCCTTCCGATCCATTTTTCACTTCTCTTTAATTATCGTCCACTTCATTGCTGTTCAACCAGTGTCCCTTTATTTCTCTCAATTTCCCTTCTGAATTGGCCACCTTTTCCCAACGCTCCCTTTCCAATTGTATCATTTTTATCTTACACTGTCACCTATTTTCTCTCAATCGTACAACAGTGATTATGTTTTTAATGTGCCCTTTGTAACATTCTGATGTTTTGAAAAGGACTATATAACTGAATTGATTTTTCATTGTTCAAACATACGATGCAGTGAGGTATCGACCTCTGTTGCTGGTGCAGAGGGAGAGGATTCAAGTCAGGAATATATTGTATGTAAACAGCTACTAGACTAAGTGGGACCCGTTGGGTCCCATGTTCACATGGGAGGGCTGGTCCACCAACGCAATATTCCACCCTACCACCAATTCCAATATTGGTGGCCAGTGGGGGAGGGGGGGCTTTCTGGAGCGCTAGTATGGGTGTTGTGGGCTGAAGGGACTGGTTTCCAGAGGGATAGTATGGACATTGTGGGCCGAATAGATTCTTGAGCTGGCTGCTCAGTCACTCAGGCCTGGTGGGCTGGCAGCTCAGTCACTCAGGCCTGGTGGGCTGGCAGCTCAGTCACTCAGGCCTGGTGGGCTGGCAGCTCAGTCACTCAGGCCTGGTGGGCTGGCAGCTCAGTCACTCAGGCCTGGTGGGCTGGCAACTCAATCACTCAGGCCTGGTGGGCTGACAGCTCAGTCACTCAGGCCTAGTGGGCTGGCAGCTCAGTCACTCAGGCCTGGTGGGCTGGCAGCTCAGTCACTCAGGCCTGGTGGGCTGGCAGCTCAGTCACTCAGGGCTGGTGGGCTGGCAGCTCAGAAACTGCCTGAAATTCTGCCCAAAACAGGTCAGAGACTGTGAGAGAGAAGGGGAGAGGATGGAAAATCAATTGGAGACATTTTTCATCTATTCTGCAGATCACAGCAATGAAGTAGTAAAGTCTGTCCTGGCCTGGATCTCACATGGAACCAATGAAGGGAGGGAGAAAAATACTGGGGTGAGGTTTAATACTTGCAGGGAGAATACTTACTGATGGACCGAAGAGACTCCTCTTTGGCTAGTACAGGCCTGATGGGCTGAAAGGACCTTAAAAAATCTGAGTGAAATCTCAGTGATAGGCACTTTTTCTGGACTTTTCCTAGCCTGGCACGGGGCTTTTGGGCTAAAATGCTCATCCTGGGCTAATACGGGCATTTTGGGCAAAAGGGACTGGTTTCTCGTCTAATAGGGGCCTTGTGGGCCGAAATGAATGGTTTCAGGCAGGCCACACAACTCATTTAATTTCATTTCCATTTCAATTTCAAGCACAGGGCAGGCCAAACAACTCATTACATTTTCATTTCATTTCATTTCATTTCATTTCATTTCATTTCATTTCCATTGCCATTGCCATTGCCATTTCAGTTTCAAGCACAGGACAGGCCAAACAACTCATCTCATTTTCATTTCATTTCATTTCCATTGCCATTTCAGTTTCAAGCACAGGGCAGGCCAAACAACTCATCTCATCTTATTTTCATTTCATTTCATTTCATTTCCACTGCCATTTCAGTTTCAAGCACAGGGCAGGCCAAACAACTCATTTTATTTTCATTAAGGGCTAACAATTCATTTATTGCAAGTACATTGCAGACTCACAGTTCAGTTGACTCACGGTTCAGTTGACTCACAGCAGAATCACAGCTGTGGCCTCTCCCTCGCGATCTTCCAGAGTGACTGACTCATGTCCAGGCATCTGGGGTTTTATAGTCCTGCCCTCCCTCCCACCCCCAGAAGGGGCGTTACCTTCATCATGGCGATTAACAGGCGAGAGGACCAATCACCTGATCTCAAGATTTTTTAAACATTCATAACTTTTTATTTTTCATCGATCGGAAAAATCCTCAGGGCTGCCTCAGCGGAGGAGGACTGTGAGTAAGATGGCCAAAAATCATAGCGATATATGGTTGCGTTTTTTCTAAAATCAATATATAGCGCAGACAGGAAGTGGTCAAGATGAGACTTTTGGTTATATAGATGATACATTTATATGTAAATGTGGGAGGAGAACCTCTGCTGATCATGAATTTGCAATGTTATTTTTAATGCAAAACATTAGAAGTATAATTAAGTGAAGGAAAGAAGACCCGGTGTATAATTGTGCCTCTCTTAGATCATGCTTGCTTTGCGGTGACAAGTTGTTTCATGACTAGACAGGGATAAAAGTTTAATGATAAGATACTCTATTATCAGCTACAGTTTGAATCTGGAGGAAAGTAAATGGAAAGCTCAGCAACAATATTAACAATATGAAATGAAATTCTTTATTGTCATTATAACATGTAAACATGTACAACAAAATTAAAAATGCCAATTTCAATCCCCTCAGATGGTAGATTTTAGAGCATTGAGCATAAAAGAATGAGGCTGTTATACAAACGCAGTGCTGGAAGAAAGGGGCACAGTCAATATTACCATCTTTCAAATGAGATGTTAAATCAAAACCCCATTTGTGGACTCATATAATAGATCTTATTATGTTGATGATTGTTGGGTCTTGCTGTGTACACATTTGTTGTAATGCATCGTGACTGTACAGAAAAATATTGCAATGCTTGGATATTTCTTTGGGAGGTCTTGGTAGCGATATACAATGTGTTCAATGAATAAATGTCGTTGGTTTTTTCTCTCAGTCTTCGACAATTTGCCGTGGGATTGATGTGATAGTGGATGCGATAAGCGTTGGGGCAGTAGCTCCTTGTGCAAATTCTGGACTGATTCTATTATCAACAACCTCTTGTGGATGAAAGCACAAAGAACAAAAATACTTCTTGCACGGAATTGCACCTTAAGTGCTGATCCAAGTTGGTTCTATCCAATGTTTGAATACACTGAACAATGCAACTATGATAATTAAAGATAGATACAAAGTGCTGGGTAACTCAGCAGGACAGGCAGCATTGCTGGAGAGAAGGAATGGGTGACGTATCCGGTCGAGACCCTTCTTCAGATTAATTAAATATCAAGATGTGTGCAAACTGAACACAATATTTTTATGAGTACGTTTGGTTTCCTGTTCACTGTGGATAAGTTAAATTTCATTGATTTAATCATCAGTCTGGCCATCAGTTTTATTGTGGCATAGTTAATAGTAAGATTAAATGAGAACTTACCAGTTTGAAGTTTGATCTTTATTTTATGAGGAGTTACGATGAGCGATTACGTGAAGAAGTCCCGCCAGTCCGCATGCGCGTCAATCTTCAAAGCAGCGGTGTGAAATCACAGATAACAATAATTGTAGTAACATAGTAAGATTGTAGAACTAGACCTACCAGATGACTTTTAATGATATGAGGGGCGGGCGCGGTGGGCACGTAATTGCTCATCGTAACTCCTCATAAAATAAAGATCAAACTTCAAACTGGTAAGTTCTCGTTTAATCTTACTATTTTACTTCGGAGTCACGTGAGTGATTCCGTGAAGATTTCAAAGCTCTGTGATTTCATGCCGTAGATACGAATCCAGGCGTCTCACACTACATCAGTTGACTCGGAACGAGTGAATAATGAGCAATGCACTGAAACATGGTACGGATTAACATGTTGGTGCTTTAATTCACAAAGAAAAACAATAGCACCCCTCTCTCCCAGAGGGAAGCTATAAAACAGAACTTAAAATGGAATGGGCGAATACCCCGGGTTCGGTAAGTGGTTTGTTATAAAACCTCTGAAAAGTAAGTTCAATTGACCATCCTGCAGCCACGAGGATATGGTCTAGAGGGACGTCCATTGCCCTTGCTGCTGACGTTGATGCCGCCCTGGTGGAGTGAGATTTAAAATTGTCAGTGTTTACTCCTGCACAAACCAGAACTTGTTTCAGCCACCTTGAAATGGTCTGAACCGACACTTTCATATGCGGCTTTTTGTGGCTAATAAATAATGCTACTTCCGAATCTCTGAGACTCTTGGTGACTTTGATATAATATTACAAGTGTGACACTATACACAGTCGTAAATCCTTGGGGTATGCCGAAAAAATAAGCTTGAACCCCGACACCCCTGGCCTGCTCTGCTTAATTAAATCATAAATATATAATGCAATGTCATTCCCCGATGAAACCATCCTGTCCAGTCGCAGCCTCTGCAACATCTAGACCCGTTGTGCTGAAACCAGCGCCATGAGCATAACCACCTTAAGGGTAATTTTGGGCAAAGACAGGGATGTGGCTGGAGCCCACTGGCGAAGCAGCATGAGTACCACACTCACATCCCAGATTTCAGATTACCTAGGCATAGGGGGGTTGGAATTAATAATACCCTTCATAAACCGGGTTACTAAAGGTTGAGACCCAACAGAATGTTGTTCCAACCCCAGCCATATGTATGATGACAGGGCACTCCTGGCACTATTGATGGCACTATAGCTCAACCCTTCATCAAAGTACAGCTGTGACAGAAATTCTAGCACATAGGTAATGATCCCCCGTAAACAGAACACCTCCCCTTTCCTGAGATGAGAGATGTACTGCTTTTTGGTACTATCCCTCCAGAGCGCTGTTATCACATCCACGGTACGATCGGATAGTCCAAGACCCAGGTATGGCCTCCTCAGAATCTGCAAATTAACAGATTAATATGGTCATATAACAGATGTTGATCCCCAGTTACAGGGTGCACCAGAAGATCCCTACGTTTTGAGACAGCCAAAAGGGGCTGTGTTATTATCTGCAAAACGAGGGGGAACCATGTCTGTGTAGGCCAGTCGGGCACCACCAAAATTCCTGAGGCGGAGTCCTGCTTGATCTTGAGCAAGCACCGACTGATGAGGCAAAATGGGGGAAATGCATATAAAAACACTCCGCCCCAGTTTAGCGAGAATGCATCTACCGCTACTGCCCCTGGGTCTGGTTCCCATGAAACATATTTCGGTAACTGGTGATTAAGTCTGGATGCAAACAAATCGATATCTGGCATCCCATACCGCACAACAATATCATTAAATACATCATGATTCATCATCCATTCTGTGTTGTCATTGAATTTGCGTGACCTGGTGTCTGCCACCATGTTGAATCTACCTGGTAGGTAGATAGCTGACACCCAAATGTTCCTTGTAATACACCAGTGCCAAATAAGATTAGCCAATCTGTCACAAGGTTCCGACTTGATTGCACCCATATGATCAACATATGCCACTGCCGTGGTGTTGTCAATCTGAAGTTGAACATACAAGTGACGCCCAGTAGTACAATAAGCCTTAAGCACATAAAATGCTTCAAATAGCTCTAAATAGTTAATCCCATGTGAGTGAAGAATAAATGCATCATGCAGATTCCATCTCCCTCCACAGCTGGAGATGGTATCAGTAGCATCCCAACCTAAGGCACTAACATCAGTCAGCAAAACAACTGAAGGTTCCTCAATGAGAAGTTTGCTGGAGCAGCTTGAGATGTTCCTTATCCACCACTGCACTTCAGCAATAGCTTCAGCTGGTAATTGCATGGGCCTGTCGAAATGGCCTGCATGTTTCCTGAGTGCCTGTACCTTTGCACGTTGCAAATTTTGGTAATGCAAAGGTCCATACTGTGCAGCTGGAAAGGCAGCCACTAATTTGCCTATCAAGCTGGCCACATGTCTAATTGAAGGTTGTTGCTCCTCCATGAGCTTGTTACAGCCTTCAATTAAATCTAATCTCTTGCTCCTGGGCAGAGTCACTGACATGTGAGTTGAGTTAATAGTGAATCCCAAATAATCAAGTACTCTAACTGGTATCAATTTGGATTTAGCTGGATGAATGAGAAACCCCAATCGCTCAAACATGAGTTTAACAGCTGAAACAGATAATTCAGCTGCTTGCCGAGTCTTTCCTATGATTAAGATATCATCCAAATAAGCCATTACAATATGACACTGAACCCGGAGTAGCCCCAGTGCTGGTTTTAACAGTTTTGTGAATAATCTAGGGGCTGAGGTTAACCCATTAGGCAGTGCTTTAAATTGCCATAATTGCCTCATCCTGCTAAATTTCAAATATCTCCGGTGATCCCTATGAACAGGCACTGAGTAATATGCATCCTTAAGATCTATACATGCCATATAACATCCTCTGGAAACCAATTGCTTGACAGTAACAAATGTCTCCATTTTGAAATGTTTGTACTGCACAAACAGATTAAGACTCGTCGTCAAGGATGATTCGACACGCACCATCCTTCTTTCGCTTAGGAAAAATATTAGTTACGAATTGGTGAGGTTGATAAACCGTCTTCTCACCCCTTTTTTAAATAAGTTTTCAATTTCAGCTTGAACCTCCAAATTCTCTTTTTGTGATAAAATGAGTGCCCGACTTGGTTTATGCTGTGTGGGTGGAGGCAAATTGGGAAGGAATTCAATTCGAAACCCTTGTATACTGTGCAGTACAAACGAATCTGATGTTATCCCACACCATTCCTGCAGAAACAAGTGTAATCTTCCCCCAACTTGTAGGTGACTCTCATTTAATATGTTCCAACGAGAACCAGACCCACCTACCTCCATGATTACCGGTGTAGTTTTCTGTCCCCTGTCTCTGGTGGGATACGGCATGTTCGGCCGTGCCCCTGCTGGAGTGCGCCAGCTGCGCAAATTGAATGGCCGGCTTGGTCCTTGTCCGGACCCGGTTTCAGCAAACCGCTTGTAGGGGTACTGCCGCCGAAGCGTTCTGCTGGCCATCGGTGCTTTGATCAGCCCAACCGTTCTTGCCTCGTCGTCCAGCTCCTTAACTCTTTTTGCGAGGTCCTCACCAAACAGCAGATTTGGTGGCTGGATATTGCAGGGCTTACACAGCGCGGCGAACTTCAGGTTGATGGTAGGTCGGATGGGGCTCTTTCTTAGACAGTTTATCTCGAAGTACGTATTGCTCATGAGGGCCAGGGCATCCTGCTGTACATCAGACAGGTGCCCTCCATCCACTGACCTGGCGTACGCTGTAATGCCCAAGGCGAGCAGCTTCAGCACCCTCTGTAGCCTTATCTCCTGGGCCCTGATGCCTACGCCCATATGATCCCAAATGGCGTGGTTCACTGCCGGCACTTTGAGCAGTATACAATTAGCCGGGGTGTCGTACTTCGTGGCCGTTTCATCCATGGTAAGCTCTTGAAGTTGGTGCGAAACCAAGTAATTAATACTTGCAGCCAACTCTTCCCCCAGCGGGTCTCCCGAATCTGTTGGAAAGGCAAATCTTGCTGCCAGGAATGGTACCTCTGACTCGTGCCCTTCATCCCTTGGGGTAGCCTCCACTGCTAGACCCACAGACTCAGGGTCAGAATAATACTGACCCGGCGTGCTCTCCTCCTCCAAGAGGGAGACACTAAGCAACCCTGATTCAGGTGCCGCTGGCGCGGGCTCTCCAATACGTTGGCGCTGACACAACTCCCCCTGTTGGAGTGTATCTTGGTGGAGCATCTTCTCCATTAAGAGCTCCATCCTGGATAACCTTCCAAATATGGTACCCATACCTGGAGGGAAACCCTCCCGGCACGACTCGTCCGAGTCCACTGGCCGTGCAGACTTTTTGGTGGCTTTGCGCCCCAAAGGTGCAGCCACGGTGCTCTCCGAGCCCAAGTCTGCAGTCGCTGGTCGTACCGCTAGCGACTCAGTAGGTGAGCTAGGCGGTCGCCCACTACCCGCACTGCCGCGGTCTTCTTTAGCTACATTCCCGACAGCTCGCCTTGCCTTCACCCTCGACGCTTTCTCCATACTTGAACTTGTGTCCTGAAACAAGAATTCCCAAGCGCAGAAAACGACCTCCGACTAAGTTTTACACTTACCTGAGGCTTTTTAAACTTACCGCTGGAGGAGCGATGCACCTCCCAGCCGGTCGCTGCGCCATGCGTCAGACGTAATGACGCGCATGTGGACTGGTGGGACTTCTTCACGGAATCACTCACGTGACTCCAAAGTAAAATTCAAGATGACCATCATTGGTAGTTTCGGATTCTTTCAATTGCTTAATCATGAAACAGAACCAATATGCAGCTCAGATAAAAGATATTTTTCTGCAAATAAACAGGTGTAGTGGAGAGAAATTTATATTGCTCGCATTTCCAGGTGGCGGGACTCATATGTTGATAAGTCCACTGCCGGATCATGTTGAACCAGGAAACAAGGCTGCCAGTTATTTAAATTAGTTGAAGAGCAGGAATCAGTATCCAGATGAAACTATTGCAGATATTATCACACGTTTGCAATGGGTTGTCTAACACTGATTATAATACATATTTGGAGCAGATTCTGTGGAACATGTTTATGGAATCCAAGATACGTGAAACACGAGCAGTGTATTTTTTAGAGGATCCATTGAGGTAATTCAGATGGCCTCAGCCAATTGCCAGGGATGGGCATCAACAATGGCTGCATATGACCCTGTTCCAAAATCCAAGAGCACAGTGCAATCCAATTACTGTTGCAATGAGCCGGTGGATAACCAGTGCACCTTCCTGTGAGGCATTAAAACTGGAAAAAATGGACCATTTTCCAGGCACAAACCACCAGCTTGTTACCATGATAGGAAATTATCTAAGCTCTTGTGGGTGTCTGGATAAATCTGGCATGGATGGAAAGGAGAATGTGACTCAGCCAACACTCAAAACATAATTTAAACATAAATGATATGCAAGTCATACAAGATGGTAAAAAAGAAAAGACTGCAAAAACAAAAATATTAGTGCAAAACATGCTCAGAAAACAAATCCACATGAGTACAAGAGGTGGTCCGTAGTGTTCCTTTGCTAAGGTAGGATTGTGGTTGTGCAGATCAAGAACCTGTTGGTTGCAGAAAAGTAGCTGTTCCTGAACCTGATGGTGTGGGACTTTAGGTTGCTGTACCTCCTGTCTGGTGATGGCAGCAAGTAAAGGGCATGGGCTAGATGGAGGAAATTTGTGTTGATTGATTCCACCTTCTTGAGGTGGTGTCTCATCTAGATCTTTCAGTGGTGGGAAGGGCTGCGCTTTTGATGGACCAGGCTGCATCCATCACTCTCTGCAGCCTCTTGCATTCCTGTACCTTGGAATTGGCACACAGGTCCATGATGCAACCAATCAGGATACTTCCTACAGAGCATCTGTAGATATTTATCGATGTATTGGTGACATACCAAATCTCTTTAAACATTAAAGAAAGGACTAGGCCAACTGCTTTGTATCTACATCATGTGCTGGGACCAGGACAGATCATCTGCGATGTTAATGCCGAGGAATTTGAAACTGCTACTTTTCTCAAATGCTGACCCACCAACGAAAACTGTTGTGTGGGCTCCTGACTTCTCCTTTCTGAAGTCAACAATTAATGCCTTGGTTCTGTTGATGTTGAGCAAGAGGTTGCTGTTGCAGCACCACTCAGCCAGAAGTTCTATATCTCTCCTGTACGCTGTCTCATCACCACCAGTAATGCTGCCAACCACAGTTATGGTCCAACTATTATTATTATAAATAACCACGGTGGTCACAGTGGCACGGCGGTAGAGTTGCTGCCTTACAGCGAATGCGGCGCCGGAGACACGAGTTTGATCCCAACTACAGGTGCTGTCTGTACCTTCTCCCCGTGACCTGCGTGGGTTTTCTCTGAGATCATCAGTTTCCTCCCACACTCCAAAGACATACAGATTTGTAGGTTAATTGGCTGGTAAATGTAAAAAATGTCCCTAGTGGGTGTAGGATGGTGTTAATGTGTGGGGATCGCTGGTTGGCATTGATCTGGTGGGCCGAAGGGCCTGTTTCCATGCTGTATCTCTAAACTAAACTCAGCTGAACTAAACTAAACTAAACCCTCTCGTGGAATAAAGACACAAATAAAAATGGCTTCTTGCAAAAAGTAGCTTATTACCTAAATTGCTGACTCACATGTATTGCAGTTACTCCATGTTTGAATACATTGAATATTTCCATTACTATGGTGTGCTGCCATACCCTAAGTGCTCTTCAAAAGTCTTCAAGTAGTTCTTCACAGAACTGATGTGAGCTAGCACACCAGGTTTGCACATCCTTGCCTTTGGTCATCAGACCTGAGCTGTCCATGTTTAGTTCTGGGGATACAGGGTTCAGACCCAGGGTATCCCAGGGTCATTCTTGAGAGACCTGAACTGAGGTACTGGATATTTATAGAGCATAATCTTGCTCTGCTGAGAGATATTCTTCCCTGAGAAATTCAGTGAGAACCTAGAGTTACGGAGATGCGGATGGCCATGCATGTTGTTCAGTGTCAGCAAGAGCCCAGGAACAGGCAGTCTGAAATATAAAAACCATGGGATCCACAAAGGAAACATTTTTGTAAAGCAGCAAAGTTTACCTGAGTAACCAGAGACGCTAGAATGGAAGTACCACAGAGAAATGCAGTAAATCTGGAGTAAGGTCTTGCTAGTTGTCAGTTGCAAGTTGTCAAGTACATTCAGAGGTAGAGCCATCCCTGTACAGTCAGGAATGGTCACAAGTCATATGGTCATACTCGGTAATTTAGAAAGATGAGAGGGAATCTTATTGAAACATATAAGATTATTAAGGGATTGGACATGCTAGAGGCAGGAAATATGTTCCCGATGTTGGGGGAATCCAGAACCAGGGGCCACAGTTTAAGAATTAAGGGTAGGCCATTTAGAACGGAGATGAGGAAAAACTTTTTCACCCAGAGAGTTGTGAATCAGTGGAATTCTCTGCCTCAGAAGACAGTGGAGGCCACTTCTCTGGAGAGCTAGATAGAGCTCTTAAAGATAGCGGAGTCAGGGGATATGGCAAGAAGGCAGGAACAGGGTACTGATTATGGATGATCAGCCATGATCATATTGAATGGTGGTGCTGGCTGGAAGGGCCGAATGGCCTCCTCCTGCAACTATTGTCTATTGTCATTCCAATCAGTTGATGACCAACATTTCCCTGGTCTTTAACACGCTGGTAGATGTTATGAACAGCAAGCTCATTTTGTTCAATACCCATGAGAACCTGTTGCAATCTTCCAAGAGACTGCAGATGCTGTCATTTTGAGCAAATCAAAATGAGCTGATGATTAGACTCGACGCATCAAGCAACATCTGCAGAGGGAGAGGGATAGTTGACATTCCAGATCAAGAACCTGCAACAGGACTGTATGTGTAAGGGGGAGATAGCCAGTATAATGAGACAAGGAGGAGGGGTAAAGCAATAGGTGGATCCAGGTGAGGAGGTGTGGAGGGGCAGATGGAGCCAGGTGGGGGAGGGTGGTACCTGGTGCTTTAATATGGCAGTTAAGAAATAAATGTGGCCATGGAAGTGAAATTTCCTTATTACCTCAATAATGCCAAAAGGAGAAGAAAAGCCACTGAGGGTGAAAAGACTGGGAATAAACAGAAGTCCTATTGGAAAGCAGAGGAGAACTCATTCAGTTTGGGATTCCTGGAAGAGAAGAGGCAGTGAATTCACCAGTAAGTAAAACATAGAACATGGAACAATACAACACAGCAACAGGCCATTAGGCCCAGAATGCTCATGCCAAACATCATATAAATTAAACTAATCTCCTTTGCCTGCATGAGATCCATATCTCTCCATTCCCTGCGTATCATATCTGCCTTCACCACCACCCCAAGCAATGCGTTCCAGAGACCCACTACTCTTTGAGTGAAAAACTTGCTCCACTTATTTCCTTTAAACATTGCCTCTCTCACTTTAAAGCCATGTTTTATATTCTCTGGCATTTCCACCCTGAGAAATAGGTTTTGACTGTCTGCCTTATAATTTTATATACTTCAGGGTCTTCCCTCAACTTCCGATGTTCCAAAGAGAACAATCCAAGCCTATCCAACCTCTCCTTACAGCCAATACACTCAAATCCAAACAGCATTCTGCTAAACCTCTTGCACATTCTCTTCTTCTCAGCTGCTCTCTCAACTGAGAAACAAATCTCGTCTCTTGCTAACAGTTTTTTTTTTAAATCTACCAAACTGCTCTTCCTCTCAGCTGCTCTTTCAACAGTGAAAGCAATAGCTTCTTGCTCCATCTGAGACATTCCCTTTGTACTATCCAACCCCGTCAACCTCTCTGCTACCTGAAGTTAATTATGTTTTCTCTTTTTCCCAGTTCTGATGAAGGGCCCTGGACCTGAACAGTTGACAGTTTCTCTTTCCAAAGATGCTGTCTAACCTTCTGAAGATTTCCAGCATTTTCTGTATTTATTTCATGTTTCCAGCCTCTCAGTTTTAGTTTTATTTTCATTTACTGCTGTTATGACCAATACATGAAGTCAAGATTCAGAGGATTGTGGTTTATTTGTGTCTGCTCTTTGTCACGATCTGGCATGGTACTCAATTTAGGTGTGCTTAAGGAAGGACAGTAAGTGCTGGTCTCTCTAACATTTGCAGCAGATCTCTTCATAAATATCAGCTCCTCTGTGATGCTTTATTTGTCCTCAAGGGCCTCTCCCACTTAGGCTATTTTTTAGGCGACTACAGACAACTAGGCTGTCACCACATGGTCACCGGGGTGTCACCTGTATGGTCGTGAGTAGTCTCCTCAGTAGCCCAAAGAATCGTAGCGTCTTTCTGGTCGCCGCTGGTTTTTAACATGTTCAAAAAATTTTGGTGACAGTCGGCGACAGTCAATGAACGTAGCTTGACTTCTCCTGAGGTAGGTGCTATTGTAGGTTGTTGCCAGGTGACGTAGGTTGTCGTCAGTGCTGACCGGTGAATTCCATTGGCGATTACCTACGTCAACCGGCGACAGGTACTGGCGACTGAATTGTCTTCAGTTGTCTTCAATTGTCGCCAACAGGGTCGTTGTATGTCGTAGCTTGTCGCGAGTGGACTTAGGTTGACTTTGATTGTCGTAGGTTGTCGCCTGTGTGGTTGTAGGTTGTTGTAGGTGTCGTCGTGGATGGACGTCCTAATGGGTCGCCGGTTGTCGGTAGCTTGCCGTAGCTTGCCGTAGCTTGACGTCGACTAGATGGTAGATTGTTGGAGCTTGTCGTAGATATTGACATAGACATTGTCGTGGGGTGGTCCAGTCGCCGTTTTTTTGGCGACCAACTACGACTATGACAGTCGCCGGCAGTCGGCAAAAAAAAATCGCCTGTGGGACAGGCCCTTTGCGCACTTCTAATGCCCATGATTATAACTTACAATGAAATTAGACTGTAGAGAGAGAGGGTGGCACAATAGGTCTACGTGAGGAGGAGACACAATCTGCTATTTACCTGAGCTTAGATAGGTGAGTGTTAGGCTGCTAGAAACAGTTAAAGAATAAAAAAAACAAAGGGAAACACAGTGCTGGAGTAACTCAACAGGTCAGGCAATACTCTGCATGGATGGGTGACGTTTAGGATGGTTGGACAAAGCAGCAGACCTGGACACTCCCAGCAAGCAGGCCCGACTCGCCTGCCATGGACGGACGATGGAGGACTCGCCCCCTCTGGACCGATGACCCACCCAGCAGGCCCGGCTCGCCCATCACGGACTGCAAACCAGCCCTGAGCCACTGGCTCCAATGGGAATCATGCCACTGAGAGCAAGGAGGGACTGTGAGTGAGGTGGACCGTCGAGAGCAATGGGGCCATTGAGAACAATGGGAAATGGAGAAGTGGGCGTCACAGAATCACAGCTAAAATGTCTCTCTTTTACCTTCCCTCCACCAACACACCCACCCCTGCTCCCCTTTACCACTTTCCACCTGGATTTAATCCTCTGGCTTCACATTTCATATATCTTCTATTCTTATCTACTTATCTCACATTTTTGGCTTTTCATCTCTAGCCTTTGTCCAACCATTTGCCAATCAAAATCCTCCCCTCACCTGCATCCACTAATCACTTGCCAAACATTATCCTGACGCTGACTCTCTTCTGGCTCACTCACCCCCCAACTACAATCAATAGACAATAGACAATAGACAATAGGTGCAGGAGTAGGCCATTCGGCCCTTCGAGCCAGCACCGCCAGACCAGCCTTAAAAAGTTTCCCGACCCAAACGCCGCCTATCCATGTTCTCCAGAGATGTTGCCTGACTAACTGAGCTATTCTAGCACTTTGTGTCTTTTTATGTAAACCAATATCTACAGTCCCTTCTGTCTAAGAAAAAACAAATTGAATGCAAACACTGCTGTGTTACTTCAAGTCTGAAGCATTTTTTCTGCAAGACCTCTTGGTGCTGGAATGGATCCTTGTTGAATAGGATGCTTTCTCTATCAATTAACTTTTTCAATAAAAGTAAACTGGGCATATAAATTGTGGCACAGGAAGCGCATAAGTGTGAAAATGGAGCAAACAATAAACCATTGCAAGAACTCAGCTCAGTGGGTCAGGCAGCATCTATGGAGGCAATATTCAGTCAGGATCTGCCTCCATGGATGTTGCTTGACCTGCTGAGTTAGCAGTCTATTTCAGTATCCAGATTCCAGCATCTGCAGTCTCTGGAGTCTCGAGTGTGAAATGGACTGACTAATGATATTAACATGAGTAGTTAGAAATGGCTGATCCATCACAATTAAGCTTGGAGGCAGATTATTGTCTCACACCTTTCTTCCTGCATGGAAACAGTAATAGGAAACAATATATATCATACTACATAAAAGCTTTGCAATAAAATTATTACTAGAAATATGACTAGCTAACGAGCTTCTATTGTGTTACAGTTGGGATTTTAGCTGTAATTCTGTTATGGTAATGGACGGATCCAGCACTAGGAACAGCTATCCCAAGTCTCAACAAATGCTCAGTACCACTTAGGTTGCTCAGCAAAAACACCTAAAGTGACATTTGTCTTCATGGTTTTTTGCAACACATGCCTGCTATATGGAAGTGAAGACTACACTGGTTCAACTATCAAGGAGTTCTGGAAATTCTCATCATTTCATTTCATTGGCTCAAGGACATAAATAATGCTTTCCGTAGAACATGCAGATACATTCTCCAACACTTTAAACTGGATTTACTTTTGCATCTTTATGCATTAATTGAGCATCAAAACTATCTTGCGCAAATTTAATTACCCTAATCGCATTTTCAGGTACTTGACAATTTATTATGTACCCTTTGATTTTGTTACCTTACTTCTTTTCTCCAGATAGAATCTTTGTCAAACATGATTCCAAGTTAAACTAATCTAGTCTGCCTGCACGTGATCCATTTCACTCTGTTCTCTGCATGGCCATGTATCTCCCTCAAAACTTCTTAAATGCCTCCACCCCTGGCAACGTGTTCCAGGCACTCACCACCCTCTGTGTAAAAGACTCACACACACATTGCCTTTAAACTTGGTCCTTTTCATCTTAAAGCTGTGCCCCCTAGTGTTTTATATTACCAACCTGGGTTAAAGGTTCTGACTATCTACCCTATATTTGCCTCATAATTTTACATACTTCTATCAGATCTTTCCTCAACCTGAGAAAATAGTCCAAGTTTGTCTGACTTCTCCTTATACCAAATATTGTCTCATCCAGGCAACATTCTGGTAAACCTCTTTGAATTCTGTGCAAAACCTTCACATTCTTCCTATATTGGGGTGAACAGAACTGCACAAAATAATCCAAATGCTACCTACCCAAACAAAGCTACAGCATGACTTCCTGATCCTTACACTCCATATCTTACATCTGCCTTACCACTCTATCTAATTGTGTTGCCATTTTCAGGGAGTTAATGACTTGGACGCCAAGATTCCTTTGTCCCTTTCAGGAACAGCTTCTTCCCTACAGCCATCAGGCTATTTTATATCGTGAAGAGCCCACCAGCCCGCATGCGCATCAATACGTCGACGCATGGCGTGGGAATCGGAGCAGTTTGAAACTGCTTCGGCTCATTTATGCAGGGCCAGTAACATGCAGCCTGCAAAGTATCTCTTTGGAGAGGACTTATGTTAGCCAGTTTAAGACTGGCAGGAATAATTTTAGGTGGCTGCGGGGGTGTTAGAACCATCCTATGTGGGTAGGGCTTCAGTATTCCGGCGGGCATACCACCTCTATATATAACTAACAGCAGGAATCGTTACTCTGAGGCTGGTTGGAACAACAGGCCTACTCAATTCAAACCTAGCTAGAGGCCTTTTTTAGGCCCAGAGCCATTGTGCTCACCTTGGTGAAGAGTATGTGTTGCGCACACTGGCAACTGAGATAGGTCATTCCAGGCAGAGGACTGCGGCAGCAACTCCTGGTTCACTGTTGCATTTTGATATTTTCCAATTTGAGGGTGACTCTCCCTGTGAGGTGTTGACAGGGAACTCGTATTCCCACACCTAGTGGATGCTACGCTTCAATTCTTGTCGCATAAGGATCTGGTGTATGTTCTGATTCTGTCAGACACTGGAGGTTTGTAGATTAATGCCATCAGTTGAGGCAAAATCAAAGTCGAAAGGCTTTAACCCCAGAAAGTTTTGAGAATTCTCAGGGGAAGAAAAATGTAGCAGGCCAAATCAAGTTAGGATTTGGCTAGTCCATGTGTTTGGTTAATCAGTTTAAGATGGATAATGGTCATTCAGCAATTTAGCTGATTCAGAGGATTTAGGGCCTCAATCGATCTTGAAGATGCATACTTTTCCATATCCATACACGAGAGGCACAGATATATTTGGCGTGTGTGATGCCAAAGCCAGTGGTGGAAATTTGAGGCTCTACCTATGGGTTGTCTTCAGGCCTAGGCTATTTACAAAAATTCTAAAGCTAATGCTGCCCTACTCAGATCAAAAGGGCATTGTTTCATTGAGTTTATAGATGACATGCTTTTGTAGCTGATAAGACTCAGAGGTTTTATCAGTAGAAGCCTCTTACGATATTAAAGATGAGGCGACCTGAATTTTATAGTGCCAATTTGGCCTACTCATTCAGGGTGTCTATTGTAAAAGGTGGCTGAAAGAACCTCCTACTTACTCGAAGTCACGAGTGATGGCTAGTTCAGCCTATTTCTGGTGCAGCTAGCTCTGCACGGGTGTATGGAAAGTTTGTGAAGAAGGCACATGTGAGCTACTTTTAAACAAAAGTAGCAGAGGTTTGTGGTTCTTTCTGTTTGGGCTTAGAGAAGCAATTATGTAATAGCACAATTGACACTGCTCGTGCTGCTTTGTCCTTCTCATTAGTACTATAAGTGGGACAATAAATGATTGGTTATTCACCCACTGTTGACTAACATTATGCAAGGTGTCTTTTTATATGAACACTCTAAAGCCTAGACATAGTAGTGTGGAATGTGTATCAGTAAAAATTATTATGCAGATATTCATCTACTGTATTCCTAATGGGAGCAGTATCTTTTAAGTTAATTATGCTATCAGCAACTGATTTCAGCACAAAGACAGTATTTACTCAATCTCCAGCTTGGTCTCTGGGTCATAACTGACATGATGGTAGCTTGTAATGGGAATGATCTCATAGAGCAAAACGGGCACAGATGGATTTAATTTGGAGTTGACAGCATACCCACCAGATCGGAGATTGGGGGTGTTATTATGTATACAGGTACACTGTGCTTACCTTTGAGGTGAAGGATAGTTTCTTCATTGTTATTTAAAATTTTCTCAAGAGATTGCTGGTGCAGACTATCCCAACATGAATAGAGTGTAAGCAGCTAATAGTGGGTGTGAATTCAAATAATTTCAAGTCTCACTCTTCCAAGGGGGCTGGCTCATTAGCAGCCAATAGAATGGATATTCCCATTTGGTCATCTTCTTGCAACAGCAGGAGGCTTACATAGTGCACTTTCAGAAGTTATAAATTTGGTTGAATATGTCTGGATGATTGCAGATAGAATTCTGAACAGTGTTGCATGAGTTATGGTCTAACCGACTGTGGTCCGATTAAGGGCAAGGGACATGTATGTAAGTTATCATCATGTTGTTAATCACCCATGTCTTTTCTACCATTTATGGTGTATCTGTTTAAGTGTTTCACACACAGATTGGTTTACTGCATGAAACCACGGAGCTTTGAAGGCTTCACGTAGTCACTCATGTGACTTCGATAAAAAATAGAAAGATTAAGCGACAACTTATCGTTTGAAGTTTGATCTTTATTTTATGAGAAGTTGAAGTGAGGGACTACGTGCCCTCCACACCCAACCCTGATTCTCATTAAGATAATGCGGTATGTCATGGGTTATTAAACTTTCTATAGTTTAAGTTCGTGCACGTGGTCTGTGGTTTCATACAGTTGCTCTGAAGATTGAAGCACATGCGGGCTGGCGGGCTCTTCACGTAGTCCCTCACTTTAACTTCTCATAAAATAAAGATCAAACTTCAAACGGTAAGTTCTCGTTTAATCATTCTATTAAACACTACAACCTCATAAGCTATGAACTACAATAGACTATTATTATTATTATTATTATTATTATTATTATAATTGCACTGTTATTGTTTGTTATTTTTTCTGAGTTTGTGTTATATTATATATTATGATTACATATTCTGTTGTGCAGCAGCAAGTAAGAATTTCATTGTTCTATCTGGGACATATGACAATTAAAACACTCTTGACTTGCATCAATGCTGTAATTGGTCTTGTGGTATTTTCCCCTCACATTAACTTTTCAAGTGCAGCACCTCACACATGCTTGGTTTAAACTCAACCTGCCATTTCTCCGGCCATTTCGGTAGCTATTCTATATCCCACTGTCTATTTTGACAACTCTTTCCTACTGTCTGCATCAATGTTGGCGTTGTGGCAGTGAATTTTGCTCATCACCTTGAATTTTGGTGTAGTGTGCAAACTTACTCATCACCCCATCTGCATTTATATATGTCGTTTATATAATGATATACGTACCTATATATATGTATGTATGTGTGCATATATATATATATATATATATACACACATATAGACAACATGATTATTGAAATAATGAGTTTCTACAATATGTGGTCATCTCTAGACACCTGAGTTCACTTCTTGCAGTGCAGTTGTGAAATTTTAATTTAATATAAAATCTGGAATTTAATAAAATATTTTTGTCAAGATGAACACAAAGCAATTGAATTGTCATAAGAAAACAATCTAGTAACCTTTCTTCCGTCTTCAGTCTGATTGCTTTTCCACACCCCAGCACAATTGTCTTGTTCACACAACTTTCAGGCACTACATCCTAGACTGCCACCCGGTCATATGCGTACACTGGAGCGAAGCTACGGATAAATGTGAGGTTATCCACTTTGGTGGTAAGAACAAGAAGGCAGATTAATATCTGAATGGTGTCAGATTAGGAAAAGGGGAATTGTAACGAGACCTGGGTGTCCTTGTACATCAGTCACTGAAAGTAAGCATGCAGGTACAGCAGGCATGGCACATTGGCTTTCATAACGAGAGGATTTGAGTATAGGAGCAAGGAGGTCCTTCTGCAGTTGCACAGGGCCCTGGTGAGACCACACCTGGAGTATTGTGTGCAGTTTTGGTCTCCTTATTTGAGGAAGGACATTCTTGCTATTGCAGTGCAGCATAGGATCACGAGGTTAATTCCCGGGATGGCGGGATTGTCATATGGTGAAAGAATGGAACAACTTGGCTTGTACAATCTAGTACAGTAACCTTTCTTCCTTCTTTCATTGGAATTTAGAAGGATGAGAGGGGATCTTATAGAAGCATATAACATTATTAAGGGATTGGACAAGCTAGATGCAGGAAACATGTTCCCGATATTGGGGGAGTCCAGAACCAGGGGCCACAGTTTAGGAATAAGGGGTAGGCCATTTAGAACTAAGATGAGGAAAAAAAAATTCACCCAGAGTTGTAAATTTGTGGAATTCTCTGCCTCAGAAGGCAGGGGAGGCTGATTTTCTGGATGCATTCAAAAGAGATTTAGCTCTAAGGGCTAACAGAATCAAGGGATATGGGGAGAAAGCAGGAACGGGGTACAGATTGTGGATGATCAGCCATGATCACATTGAATGGTGGTGCTTGCTCGAAGGGCCGAATGGCCTATCCATTCACCAATTTTCTGTGTTTTTATGTTTCTATGGATCATAAAAATATATTTGGACTTTATGCTGTACAAGTGTTTTATAGCCAACACCGTAGAGTTGCTGCTATTCCACACAGCAGACCCCTACGGCATCAATGTGAGAAGGATTCTACATTTGTGATATTGATTGGGGAATAAATATTGGTTTGACTACAGAGCACTCAAAGGCTCTTCTTCAACTTAGTGTGTTTTGTTTTTTATTAAGCACCTGAGGGAGCAAATGTAATGTCTCTTCTGAAAGACTACACCTCTGGCAGTGCAGGACTCCTTCCATGCATCGGTGGAATGCCAGCTGAGATTTGTGGGATCCAGTCCCTAGAATGTAACTCATAGGGATAATTAGTTGAAATCGAGTTGCTGCTACTCTGAGCTAAAAACTGGGGGCTACATCGATGCCCATATCATGGTGAGAAAGACAAGCTGCCTCCCTGCTCCGAAGTACAATCCACAGGTCAAATGGTAAACTCGTGTTGATGCAGGGCTACTGAATAGCAAGATAAAAACTGTATATAGTGGAAATGCAGCACTAAAGTGTGGTGCTGAAAACACTCAACCTCCAAGGGGTGAGAAAGACAGTTAACATTTCAAGTCAATGACCATTCCTCATAACTTAATATCTATAGTACGTTGAAGAACTCCTCATAGTTTAGAATTATTTATGTCAGACATCAAAAGGTCAAGCCAACCTTTAAGTTCACCCTATTGAAGAGCAATTAATAAAATGTAAAATAAAATCAACGAAGCGCCCAGAACCAAGCAAATCTCTTTGTGACTTAAATGTGCAGTAGATGTTTGAATGCAATAATTGTAATATTGCCACAATTGTAGATGAAGGAACGGAGGAGCACCTATAAAACAAAATGAGATTGGTGCCAGGACTGAACATCCACTCAGACTTATGTCATAAACCTCATTTAGAGAGCAGTTACATCCTAGAAATCCAAAAGGTAATTCCGCAGTTTTATTGCGGGATGCCAGTGAATCAATTATCAGTTTGAATGTGTGCTTATTGGAGATATCAAGAGAAATTTGGTTTATTCCGCTGAAGTGAGGGACTCCCTGGAAACACCACTGCTGTAATGAAGTTGGCAGAGGGACAGGAATTTAAATGCTATCTGACTGTCTAAAGAGTAGCATATTATGTCCACTGTTTAGTTTAGTTTAGTTAAGTTTAGTTTAGTTCAGTCTAGAGTTACAGTGCGGAAACAGGCCCTTCGGCCTACCGAGTCCGCGCCGACCAGCGATCCCAGCACATTAACACTATCCTACACACACTAGGAACAATTTACACTTATACCAAGCCAATTAACCTACAAACCTGTACATCTTTGGAGTGTGGGAGGAAACCCACACAGGTCACGGGGAGAACTATGTACAGACAGTATCCGTAGTCGGGATCAAACCCGGGTCTCCGGCGCTGCAATCGCTGTAAGGAAGCAACTCTACCGCTGCACCACTGCTCAATTGTTTTAACATGTCTGCGACATATCCCTGCTTTTTGTATATAAAACCCAGAAGTTGACTACGCTGGTTGATTCTTTTTGTGATATAGTGCTTAGTTTCATGTTAATATGTACATCTTTCATGAATAGGTGTGACGTGCCTCTATGTATATCTTCTCCCTATTTAATTTCAGCAGTATTTTGTTGCAAGCATATATTTTTAAAGTGTTTCTCAGAGAATTAGACATCATTGACACAGCTTGCTTTTACCGTCCATCCTAACAGGTCTGAAAGATGGCAGGCAACTTCATCATGCCTACCGATACTATCTTTGGTAGACAAAAATGCTGGAGAAACTCAGCCGGTGAGGCAGCATCTATGGAGGGAAGGAATAGGTGACGTTTCGGGTCGAGACCCTTCTTCAGACTGAAGTGGAGGTGGGGGGGCGGGAAGAAGAAAGGAAGAGGCGGATTCAGCAGGCTGTGGGAGAGCTGGGAAGGGGAGGGGAAAGAGGGAGAAAGCAAGGACTACCTGAAATTGGAGGTCAATGTTCATACCGGGGGGGTGTAAACTGCCCAAGTGAAATATGAGGTGCTGCTCCTCCAATTTGCGGTAGGACTCACTCTGGCCATGGAGGAGGCCCAGGACAGAAAGGTCGGATTCGGATTGGAAGGGGTTGAAGTGTTGGGCCACCGGGAGATCAAGTTGGTTAGTGCGAAGCGATTGCCTAGCCTACGCTTGGTCTCACTGATTTAGAGCAGCCGGCACCTAGAGCAGCAGATGCAATAGATTAGGTTGGAGGAGGTGCAGGTGAACCTCTGCCTCAACTGGAAAGCCTGCTTGGGTCGTTGGATGGAATCAAGGAGGGAGGTAAAGCAACAAGTGTAGCATTTCTTGCGTTTGCATGGGAAAGTACCAGGGGATGGGGTGGTTTGGGTGGGAAGGGGCTAATTGACCACGGGTTTACGGAGGGAGAGGTCTCTGGGGAAAGCCGAAAGGGGAGGAGATGGGAAGTTGTGGCCAGTGGTGGGATCCGCTGGCGAAGGACAGAGGTGGCGAAAATGTCGGAGGATTATCTGTTGTATGTGAAGGCTGGTGGGGTGGAAGGTGAGGAGAAGGGGGACTCTGTCCTTGTTATGAGTGGGGGGATGGGGAGTGAGAGTGGAACTATGGGATATAGAGGAGACCCTGGTGAGAGCCTCATCTATAGTCGAAGATGGGAACCCCCGTTCCCTAAACAGTGAGGACATCTCCGATGCCCTGGTTTGGAACACCTCTTCCTGGGTGCAGATGCGGCATAGACGGAGGAATTGGGACTAGGGTATAGAGTCCTTACAGGAAGCAGGGTGGGAAGAAGTGTAATCCAGATAGCCATGGTAGTCAGTGGGTTTGTAATAGATGTTGGTCAGTAGTCTGTTACCTGCAATGGAAATCGTGAGATCTAGAAATGGTAGGGAGATGTCGGAAATTGTCCAGGTGAATTTGAGTGCTGGATGGAAGTTAGTGGTGAAATGGGTGAAGTACTATCTGAGGGGTTTATTAAGGATCAACATCTTAATAGGCTTGAAGTGTAAGGACATTTGTGAATGAATTTGGTCATTGTAATGCATCATTTGCCTCTTCCGACCATTCCTTTTGCTATTTAGTCTCTTCTATCTTTCACAATATCAGATCTGCCTTAGCAAAAACCAGACTGCTGGAGGAACTCAGCAGGTCGGGCATGATCAATGGAGGGAATGGACAGACGATGGTTCAACTTGGGACCCTTCTTCAAACTGAATTCACTCCATTCAGGCAGATGCTGCCTCAAGGGCTGTTCCTCCAGCACTTTGGTTTTTGCTCAGAATTTGTCATATTCCCCATTTCCCTTCCTCCATATTTGCTTGCCCTCCAAAGTCACTAACTTAAAGAAAGCCCATCAATGCCTCTACTTCCTCAGAAGGTTTGGGAGATTCGGAATGTTGTGACAGTTATATTGACTGGTTGCATCACGGCCTGGTTTGGCAACTCAAAGACCTAGGAATAAAATATATTACAGAGAGTGGTAGACACTGCCCAGTTCTTCAGAGGTGCTGACTTCCCCACAAAACAGTACTGGCAACAGATGACCTCAGGAAGGGTGGAGTCCAAAATGGCCCATTCTTGGCTGGGGAAGGTGTGCTAATAACAGGGATACAAGGATGAGACCAGGAGGTTGATTTGGGTGGGGAGGGAGGGAGCGAGGGGGGAGGAAGGAATGCAGGAGTTACTTGAAATTAGAAAAAACAACGTTCATGTATCTCTGTCATCAGCACATCTTCCCCAGCCAACAATGAGCCATTATGGACTCCACCCTTCCTGAGCGCATCTTTTGCCAGCTCTGTTTTGTTCTTGCCTTCTCTATCTTTCAATCTGAAGAAGGGTTTCAGCACGAAATGTCACCAATTCCTTTTCTTCAGAGATGGTGGCTGACCCGCTGAGTTACTCCAACATTTTGTGTTTATCTTCGGTGAAAACCAGCATCTGCAGTTTCTTCCTACACATTATGAACTTCTATGGACTGACTATGTTTTTGTTTTGCTCTGGTATTGTGGTTATTAATTTACCCACTACAGTTTGCGTACCACGAGAACATTGGGGTGGATGACACAGTCCTTTACATGCTGCACCGGATCTACTCCTTTTGGGATGAACCAGGTGGCTATGTGAGGATTATGTTCTTCGACTTCTCAAGTGCGTTCAACACCATCCAACCCCTGATTCTGAATGACAAGCTTAAGAAGATGGGGGTGGACTCCACCTTTATCTCCTGGATATACAACTACCTGACGGGTCGACCACAGTTTGTTAAGCTGGGGGCCTGTGTCTCTGGCACAGTGGTGTGCAATGTTGGAGCCCCACAGGGAACGGTTCTGGCCCCGTTTCTCTTCACCCTGTATACTGCAGACTTTAACTATAAGTCTGACACATGCCACATACAGAAATATTCAGATGACACAGCGATTGTGGCATGTATAAGGAACGGGCATGAGGAGGAATACAGGAACTTGACCAGTGCCTTCTGTGCCTGGAGTAAAGAGAACTGTCTCATCCTGAACACAACTAAGACTAAAGAGATGGTGGTTAACTTTGGCAGGTCCAAGCTCCCCCTTCAGCTGCAGGGGCTGACATTGAGGTGGTGCAGACATATAAATACCTTGGAGTGCACCTGGATAACAAACTGGACTGGTCTGTCAACTCTGACGCCCTCTACAAAAAAGGCCAGAGCAGATTCTTTTTCCTCAGAAGGCTCAAATTCCTCAATGTGCGTAATGATATGCTGCACATGTTTTACAACACTGTGGTTACAAATGTTATTTTCTACGCTGTTGTCTGCTGGGGCAACAGCATTAGTGCAAAAAACAACAAGAAGCTGGACAAACTGGTTAAACGAGCTAGCTCAGTGCTGGAGGGGAGAGTGGACTCTGGGATGGATGTGCTTGAGAGGCGTATGAGGCTCAAGGTGCAGGTCATCCTGAAAAACCCCAGGCATCCCCTCCATGTAATTCTGGAGAGTCAAAAGAGCACTTGGAACAACAATCGGCTCCTTTCCCTGCCCTGTAGAACGGAGCGGTTCAGGAGATCCTTCACCCCTGCAGCCATTAGATTTTATAATTCGGCTGTAGGGGGATGCATTTTTGCATTTTGTAATTTTTAATTGTTAATTATTGCTCTTTTTAAGTATTTATTGCTCTCAGGTATTGCTCCACATGGTATTGTATGTATTTTCCAACTGCGTTCATTTTGAATGTGTGGGTTTGTTGATTGGGGGCTTCTGGACACCTGAATTTCCCTGAGGGGATCAATAAAGTTTTTATAATAATTATAATAATAATAATAATAATAATAATTATTATTATTATTATTATTATTATTATTATTATTATTATTATTATTATTGCATTTTTAGTTATTATATATTATCTCTGTGTATTGTGTTTACAAGCCTGTTGTGCTGCTGCAAGTAAGAATGTTATTGTCCCATTGTTGGTACATTTGATAATTAAACATTCTTCACTCTTAAAGTTCTATTGATTTGTTTTAATGAAAGGTCATCGACCTGAAACATTAACTCTTTTGGCTCTGTTGTTGCTACCTGATTTGCTGTGCATTCCCAGCAACTCTTGTTTTTATTCTAGTGTGTATTTATCTACAAATGAATCCATTTTGATCCTCATGATGTAACCCTTGACATTCCAGTGAATCTGCAGTGCACAACTAAAAGTGATACACCAAGTGAGATCTAGCCAAGACTCGACGCAACTGCACATCACTTTCTCACTTTTACAATCCAATCTTCTGAGATAAATGGCAACATTCCATTTATATTTTTGATCGATCTTTATATTTGTTCACTTGCTTTAATGGTTTTGTTATATAGACTCTTAAATCCTTTTACTCTTTCATAGTGTCAGAATTCTTATTCTTTTCTAAAAATAACTATATTACTCAAAGAATAGTTGGATGGATAATTCTGTGCTCCATCAGTTGAAACATTATTGCTTGCTTAATCCGTCTGTCACTTTGTCGAGTTGTTCGCCTACCATCTCCAACCTACTGTGCCTCCTAACTCAGTGAATTGAATCTTCCCCTTCAGTTGAGTCCATTAAACACACAGAATGTAAAATGGGGATCCCAGAATATTTCAAGGAAGACGGCATGTCAAATCTTCCCAATCAATGATAGTTCTCTTCATCTCCAATCTCTATCTCCTAAGGTGGTCATGAACTGACTCTTCAACCTTATCAAACACCTTCTAGAATTCCATGTCAACAGTATCCATGCAGAGTCCCTTAGCCATAAGGGTAATTCATGTCTGACTTATCCTTTGTAAATTCATGATCGACCTCTTTTGAAACAAGTTCTGCTGCTTTTACATGTCATGTTCCATAAGTCTTGACTTTGCTTGTACTGTTTGACATGAACTTCCATGCTGTTTCATCTCCTAAACT
This sequence comes from Malacoraja senta, assembly GCA_038087875.1. Classification (NCBI taxonomy): domain Eukaryota; kingdom Metazoa; phylum Chordata; class Chondrichthyes; order Rajiformes; family Rajidae; genus Malacoraja; species Malacoraja senta. The sequence goes on from CM075977.1 coordinate 185,659,586, forward strand.
GGAGTCATTTTCTATACAAGAATCAAACTTGGAAGCTAATCTCAGAAGTCTACCAAGAGCTTGACATACCTAGTCTGATCAGGATGCTGCTGTCAAGGTGAGAAGTATCATCTCCTGCTGAAAAGACTGCAGGAGACACACCCATGATGTCAGTCCAATCAAATACTCTTCAAATTAACACTTCAGGCACGATTTCTATTTGGAAATCAGGCCTTCGCCTGCAGGAGAAGGAACTGCTGGGAATGCATGTTTGCATTTTGTTGAGTAAAAATCAAATTGAGGCTAAAATCTGCCTCTCCCCATGAAGTGGCACATTTCATTAATTATTCATTGTGCACCTGCAGAATGACTTTTGAAATGATAATTGCACATGCAATATGTAGCCTGCCAATTAAGGATGCAACGTAATATCTGAAATGACGTGAGATGCTCTATCATCTCACCAGACTTCCCCTGGGTCACTTTTGTCAAAGTTATAACACTGCAAACATGTTGCAATGGGTCTGAATCAACTTTATCTCTTCTCAGCTATGAAGTACCCTGGGTGTTGCTTGCCTATTTAAAAAATCTTTTTGCTTCATGTTCAGTGAACGATTTGCACTCAGTAACCAGACAGCCACAGTGATAGATTGGAAAACTATCCATTTTAATGGGTGGGAATGAAAGAACAGGAGGAACCATAACCTCCATCAAAGGAGAATATTACAGAGAGTGCCCTGGCCGAATGTCTTCTAGGTATTTCAATGCAAGCTTTGACTATGTCATTAGGGGAATGGGCAGTACACCGATCTCCTGCACTCAAAGTGTGACAGTTATACCTGAATGGATCAGCAACTGACACACACAGTAACTCTCCAAAAGCTGTATTTTTAGACTTATTTTCTCCGCTTGTTATGTGCTAAAAGCAATAATGAGATAATATGTCCATGGTCAGAGCTGTCTAGCTCTACAACCTCACAGTGCAGCTGAGTATAGCTACGTCAGTATGTAATACTGAGATACAGTGCTGGTGATTTTACTTCAGAGTCACGTGAGTGACTACGTGAAGAAGCCCGCCAGCCCGCATGCGCGTCAATACGTCTAACGCATTGCGCACGACTGGCTGGGAGGCGCTTCGCTCCTCCAGCGGTAGGTTTCAAACCCTGCAGGTAAGTTTTGAACTTATTTTCAGGTTGTATTTTTTGGTTGCAGGAATTTCTTTTACAGAGTTTCCTGCTGGATATGGAAATCCGGGGAATAATCTAGATAGGCCGCGGGGAAACTGGATACGGAGGACCACGGGAGTGCGGGTAGCCGTCGGCCGTCGGGTTCGCTACCCGAGTCGCTGACAGTGCGGTCAGCGACTTCAGACTTTGGCAACCCCGAAATGGGGCAAAGCCAAATAGAGTCTGAAGAGGCCTGTGGACTCGGACGAGTCAGGCCAGGAGGGTTCCCCTCCGACAAACATGGGTAACGTCCTCGGGCGTTTATCCCAGATGGAGCATGGAAAGCGTCCTCGGGCGTTCATCCCACAGAGGATGCTCCATCATGATATGCTCCGTGAAACGGTGCCAGATCAGCGCAGGTCTCCTCGGGGGCCTGCAGCAGCGCCTGTTTCAGGGCTGCTTACAAATCTCCCTCTCTGTGGAGGGGAGTGCCAGGGGTCAGTGTATGTCTGACTTCGAATTCAGAAGTATGTCCGTGGAGCATACTGGGATGCATCCCCAAATTTAAGGTAGCTCTTTCTTCCCAAAAACCCTTTCTGGCTTAAGTCCTCCCTCCACCACCTCCAGTTTAAATTCCATTTGGATTATTTTGGAGGACCAAGAAACCAAGAACCAAGAACCATGCGTGAGGTTCAAGAATTGTCTGCCATGGCATCAAGATTTGCGATACCCTTGCAAACAAAGGAGCCGCTGCAGGAAGAGTTGGCTTCCAGCATCAACTACCTCATGTCACATCATTACAGGAACAGGTGACGGCTGCAAAATACCATACACCTGTAAATTGTGCATTCCTGAAAGTGCCGGCAGTGAACAGCGCTATCTGGGGAGACATTGGAGGGGGCATCAAAACACAGGAAATTAAGCTCCAACAAATTTTAAAAATTACTGGCCTCAGCCTTCACGGCATTTGCCAGATCTGTGGATGGCGGGCTCTTATCGGACGTCCAGCAGGATGCCCTGGCATTGATGTGCAATGCACACTTCAAAATGAACTGTTTTCAGAAGAATGCCATCAGACCTGCCTTAAATCCCAAATTTGCAGGCTTATGTAAGGCCAGCAATGTCTAGCCGCCGAATCTTCTCTTTGGGGAAGACCTACCCAAACAGGTAAAAGACCTGGATGAGGAAGCAAAAGCTGTCGGACTAATCAAGGTACCAACGACGAGCAAAGCTTCACCGTTTCGGCGACAACACCCCTACGCCTCCATTGGCAGTAAGCAATTCACTGAAGCTGGTGGCAGCTCGAAAGCTGATTCTCTGGGCAGAGGTCTTCTAGGCTGAGGCCCAAGCCAGCCCTCAGGGAAAATGCGCAATCCACGCACCCCAGCAGTCCTACCCTCCAAATCTCGAGGACGGTATACAAGGGATCCAAATTGAATTTTCCTTTAACTCATTGCCACCCATACAATATACACCAAGTTGGGCATTTATTCATTCCAAACAAAAAGGTTTGGATATACAAGCAGATATCCAAACAAGTAAAAAATCTGGATGAGGAAGCAAAAGCTGTCGGGTTAATTAAAGCACCCACGACAAGCAAAGCTTCACCGTTTCGGCGACGACACACTGCGCCTCCAAAACAGAAAGATGGAGGATGTCGGATCATCTTTGATTTAACTTACACTCAACTCACATGTGCAGTATAGACATTTAAAAAATGGAAAACTTTGTTACTGTCTAACAACTGATTCTCAAAGGATGCTTTATGGCATGCATCGATCTCAAAGATACATACTATTCAGTTCCCATTCACAGGGATCACCGGAGATATTTGAAATTTAGCTGGATGGGGCAACGATAGCAGTTTAAAGCATTGCACAATGGGCTAACTTCAGCTCCCAGGTTATTTACCAAGTTACTAAAGCCGGTGCTTGGGCTGCTCAGAGCTCAAAAACACATTGTTATGGCCTAACTGGATGATATTCTAAAACACTGTATTTGGCTAAATTAGCTGTTTCAGCCGCGAAACTAATATTTGAGAAATTGGGTTTTCTCAACCATACTGTTAAATTTAAGTTGATACTAACTAGAGTTATTGATTATTTGGAATTTACCTTTAACTCTATTAATTTGTCTGTGACTCCGCCCTGGGGCAAGAGATTAGAATTAATAAGAAGCCTGTAACAACCTTGTTGTTATGAAGCAGCCTTCTATTCGTCAGGTGGCTAGTGTAATTGGCAATATAGTGGCTGCGCAATTTGGGCCTTTGCATTATCAGAACTTACAACGTGCAAAGGAGCAAGCTCTCAAGTACTATTTAGGTCATTGTTAACAGACTTATGCTATTACCAGCTGAAGCTATCAGAGTTACAATGGTGGACGAACAGTATTCAGCATTACTCCAGTAACATTTTTGGTCAGTAAACCTTCAGTTATATTACAAACTGATGCTCGTGCTCAAAGATGGGAAATTACTAATACCATCTCTAGTTACGGAGGCGGATGGGATGTGCATGGGTTACCAATTCTTCAGTTATATGGTATCAACTACCTAGAGACACTGGCGGCATTCTATGGGTTAAAGGCTTATTGTGCAAATATGTATAATCTGCATGCTCAACTACATGTTGATAACACCACGGTGATGGCATATATTAATCACATGGGTGGAATCAAGTCAGTATCCTGTGATAGTTTACCTAACCTCATTTGACGCTGGTGTATCATCACGTAACTTCAATGACAACACAGAATGGATGTTGGATCACAAAGTATTTAATGACATTGTTGCTCGATATGGAACACCGCATATCGATTTGTTTGCATCTAGGCTCAATCACCAGTTGCAAAAAAATGTGGCATGGCAGCCAGACCCAGGGGGGGCGATAGATGCATTCTCGCTACACTGGGGAGGAATGTTCTTTTATGCCTTTCCTCCATTTTGCCTCATCAGTCGGGTCTTGCAAAAAATCCAGCAAGATTCCGCTTCAGGCATTTTCATAGTGCCTGACTGGCCTATGCAGCCATGGTTCCCGCTGATGTTGGGAATGATTATAGAACCTTATATGGTTATCTCTAAACACAAAAATTTGCTGGTTCATCCCGTGACTCGGGAAGCCACTCTCTGCATGATAGAATTAATTTATTGATTTGCAGACTCTAAGAAGACCGTTCCTGGGGCTCGGGTTGTCAGACCGAACCAAAAAGCAGTACATTTCCTCATCAGGAGATGGGAAGTGTTTTGTTTAAATGCTAATATAACATATAATACGGCACGGATAACTGATGTCTTGGAGTTCCTTTCAAATGGTTCTTTGACAAAAAATTAAGTTATAGTGCCATTAACTGTGCCAAAAGTGCCTTGTCATCATATTTGCTGCTGGGATCAGGACCCACTCTGTTGGGTCTCACCCTCTGATATCCAGGTTTATGAAGGATATCTTTAAATCCTCTCAGGCCCAGGTACACGGTAGTATGGGATATTAACACTGTGTTAACACTACTTCATCGGTGGGCTCCAGCTACGTCCTTATCTTTGGGCCGGATCTCATATAAGGTAGTTATGCTCATGGCCCTGGTTTCAGCGCAACACGTCCAGTTGTTGCTTAAGCTACGGCGGAACAGAATGGTTATATCTGCCAACAAAATAACGTTCTATGTAAATGAGTTAATTAAACTAAGCAGACCGGGGGAGTTGGGTCTAAAGCTGGAATTTTCTGGCATATCCTATGGACCATAGATTATGTGTTGTCACACATATTCATCAACATTTTAAGGCTACAAAGAACCTTAGAGGCACTGAGGTGGCAATGTTTGTTAGCCACCAAAAAACACACAAGAGGTTTTCAGTGCACACCATCTCCAGATGGTTTAGATATGTATTGGCTTGTGCAGGAGTGAACACTGATGCTTTTAAATCTCACTCCACCAGGGCTGCGATAACATCAGCTGCAAGATTCATGGAGGTTCTGCTGGACCGCATCCTAGCGACAGTAGGATTGTCAAATGAGCTGACTTTCCAAACCTTTATAATAAACCGATTGCCAGGCTGGGTTCGTTTGCCAACTCAAGTTTAAGTTCTATTCAATAATTTGCTTATTATTTGCTTATTATTAGCATCAGCATGTTTTAAAACTATGTCATGTCTGAATGCATTATTAGTTTTTCAAGCATTTCTGGTCAACTGATGCAGTGTGTGGTGTGAACTCGTGTTCGCGGCTTGAAATCACAGAGCTTTGAAATCTTCATGTAGTCACTCACGTGACTCCGAAGTAAAATAGGAAGATTAAACGAGAACTTACCAGTTTGAAATTTGATCTTTATTTTATGAGGAGTTACGATGAGGGATTACGTGCCTTCCGCTCCCAACCCTCTTCTCAGAAAGGTCATGTGGTAGTTCTAGTTTCTCGAATCTTCCTATAATCAGTTCAACAACTGTTTCTGTGATTTCACACCGCTGCTTTGAATATTGACGCGCATGCGGGCTGGCGGACTTCTTCACGTAATCCCTCATCGTAACTCCTCATAAAATAAAGATCACACTTCAAACTGGTAAGTTCTCATATAATCTTCCTATTATATGTCATTACTGTATAACAGTGCTGGTCAGCATAGTCTGTCACTGTATAATAATAGGGTCCAGTATTGGTGAGTACATGTTTGTTGCTATAACACTGGTGACAGTAATGGTAGGTACAGGTATGTGCTATAAAATCTCAGGATACAGTACCAGTAGGTTGACCTCTGCAACTATAATACGAGGTACAGTACTGATAGTTATGGATCTATGATTGTAAAAGCCCTGTCCCACGGTACGAGTTCATTCCAAGAGTTCTCCCGAGTTTGCCCTGATTCGAACTCGGAGATTTACGGTAATGACCACTCGTCTGTACTCGGGGCTCTCGTGGACATTTTTCATCATGTTGAAAAATCTTCACGAGTCTTCCCGTGCTTACCTGCCATGAGCGAATCTTCCTGAGTACCTGCCGTTAGCGCTAAGAGATGTCCCCGAGCTCCGACGTACCCGCTACGTTCATTCTCCGTGCTTACCACAAGTTTGATTTTTTTAAAACTTGGGAGAGCTCTTGGAATGAACTCGTATCGTAGGGCAGGGCTTTAACATAATGGGGTACTGCACTGGTCAAAGCCCTGTGTCTGTGGAGCACTTGGATGCCATCCTGGTGGGCACAGGTTTGGTGCTGTATAGCAGTGATACAGTACCGGTGGGAAGACATGTTTCCCTGTTTAACACGAGGGAACAGTACTGGTGGTCAAAGGTTTGTTGTTATATGTTACTGAGGTACATAACTGATGGGAGGAACTGTAAATGCTGGGTATGGTGCTGTGCTGATGGACACAGGTTTAATGCTGTTCATAAATATGGTTCAGTATGAGTGGACATAGTTCTGCCACTACAACACTGATTAACAGTAATGATTGCTACAGAGTGTTTAAGAAGGAACTGCAAATGCTGGAAAATCGAAGGTACACAAAAATGCTGGAGAAACTCAGCGGGTGCAGCAGCATCCATGGAGCGAAGGAAATAGGCAACGTTTCGGGCCGAAACCCTTCTTCAGACTGATGGGGGGTGAGGAGAAGAAAGGAAAAAGGCAGAGGAGGAGCCCGAGGGCTGAGGGATGGGAGGAGACAGCCCGAGGGCTGAGGATGGGGAGGAGACAGCAAGGGCTAACAGAATAGGGAGAATTCAATGTTCATGCCCCCATGATTGCTACAGATCTGTACTGCACACTAATATTGTAACAGATTTACCTCCCTGCCACAGCCTCCCACCCAGATTCTACTTTTGTTGGAGACAATCATATGTGCGTGAACCTAGATAATCCCCACATTCAGCATTGGTGTGATGTATCCTAATTGTGGAGGACTGTCAGCAAGTGAAGTGTTGAGCATTCTGACTAAGGGGAACCAGTATGTAGGAAGGAACTGCAGATGCTGGTTTACACTGAAGATAGACACAAAATGCTGGGGTAATTCTACGCGACAAGCAGCATCTTTGGAGAGAAGGAGTGGGTGACGTTTCGGGTCGAGTCTGAAGAAGCGACTCAACCCGAGACCACCCATTCCTCATCTCCAGAGATGCTGCCTGACCCACTGAGTTACTCCAGCATTTTGTGTCTATCTGCTGAGAGGAAGATGTAACTAGATGGTTTAAAAAACAACACTTTACAGTCATATTTTTTTTAAATGGCCAGGTGTGTTGCCTAAAGAGTTTACATCTGAATGTCTACTATTTGGGGCCAAATTGATTTCAAAAATCATCAGATATTTTTATGAATAACTCCAGATCATGCATATATTTTCATTTTCTTCTTTAATTATTTAATATAATTTCATGCAATATCCACGGTTATAGATGATAATTTGACCTATAGAAACTGTGGTTCTGCTGTGAGGCTAAGTTACACACTGCATCTTGGTGACATTGTCCACAACTCCTGCCTACAACAAGCCTAATCCACAGAGGAGAATTGGGGCTTCCAATTTGTCCATGGTCCCAATAATTCTTCATACCTATTGCATTAAATGGTACAATTGCATTACTTTCCAATGTCATCGGTGCTCTAACTTTTAATACTACCTGTAGAAGTCAGAAAGAAGGTGTCCAACACTAGCTTGCTGGGGTCAAGGAAAGAGCGTTCACGTCGCGGCCCTGTTCCACCAATCTTTCCACCACCCCGCACAAGAAGCACAAGAAGCACAAGACAGACACCATTGTATGCAGATGCCGAGAAGTGTGTTCAGCTCTGGCCGAAAACGTCTAATCTTGTGTGGGGCCTCGATAAGAAGACTAGCTTGCTGGGAACATGGGAACATGGCTCATGGGGGATATTATCAAGGCATTCGAATACCATAGTATTAAATCTCACATAGCCTTAAGGCAAAATAATAATTAGATGGCAATATTTATTTCAGCTGGCCAATGATTTAATTTAACAATTCACATCATTGAGTAAACCCTCTTCGGCTTCAAATCATTCAAACTCTGTATCTTCCTTTGGCCCTGCTGTTCTTCTCTGGTTCCAGCCCTTCACTGATGTTCAGTGCTCCAACGTTGGTGGCTGCGCCTCTTAAATCCCCTGGTTGTGTGCTGTGGAATGTCCTCCATCCATTACCACCATCGCCCCCCACCTCACCCCCCTCCCCACCCTCCACCTCTCCTCTTTGTCATAACCTTCAGATGTGCCTCTCAAGTTACGTTTTTTGATTAGCTGTCTTAATATGAATTAACCTGACTCAGTGTGGAAACATTCCTGTGGAGTAGCTCACTACTCTCATGTTGCTTTATAAATATATATTGTTTTGCTACATGAACCTGATTGGAATACTACTACAGTATGGCAAAGGTGAAAGGTGATCAGCACCACTTGTGAGAATTCCAAATGTACAAATTTATGATATTGTCCAGTGTGACCAACCGAGTCACCTCCACAGTATTCTCAAAAAAATTAATGAGAAAATCAGTGGGACTTTTGCAAACATGGGCCAGGATTCCACAGCGCAGTTATTCTAATTCTCACCAACTCTTTATATGGGATGAAGCATTTCAGTTATTTCAGTTATGTGGCAGACTGGTTGGAATGAGTTTATTATTCTTGGAGTGGAGGAGGTTGTGCGGTGGGGGGGGGGGGGGGGGAGACATAATATAGAAAAATTATGAGGTATGATGGAGGGTAGGAAACTATTTATTGTAGCGGAAGGGTCAAACGTGACAGGACCGAGTTAAGCTCAAAAGGTCTAGAGGGGATGGGGGTTTTTTTGTAGATGAGATCTGGCATGCAGTGCTTAAATAGGCAGTGATGACAGGTACTCTCACAACATGTAGGGAAATATTTGGCTGAGCACTTGAATTGCCAAGGTCTAGAATGCTATGGTAACTGAAAATAGAGTCATAGAGTCATAGTCATACAGCATGGAAACTGGCATTCAGCCCACTTGCCATGCAACCAAGATTCCCCATTTACAATAGTCCTATCTGTCTGTATTTGCCCCATATCCCTCTGAACCTTTTCTTTCTGCTGCACGCAAAGTGAGCTTCTGCTGTAAGCAAGCTGAAAGTGTGACAGTTATATCTGAATGGATCAGCAACTGACACACACAGCAACTCTCCAAAAGCTATATTTTTAGACCTATTTTCTCCTCTTGTTATGTGCTAAAAGCAATAATGAAATAATATTTCCATGGTCAGAGCTGTCTAGCTCTACAACCTCACAGTGCAGCTGAGTATAGCTACGTCAGTATGTAATACTGAGTTACAGTGCTGGTGATTATATATCATTACTGTATAACAGTGCTGGTCGGCATAGTCTGTCACTGTATAATAATAGGGTCCAGTATTGGTGAGTACATGTTTGTTGCTATAACACTGGTGACAGTAATGGCGTAGGTACAGGTATGTGCTATAAAATCTCAGGATACAGTACTAGTAGGTTGACCTCTGCCACTATGATACGAGATACAGTCCTGATAGTTATGGATCTATGATTGTAACATAATGGGGGACAGTTGTGGTCAAAGCCCTGTGTCTGTGGAGCACTTGGATGCTATCCTAGTGGGCACAGGTTTGGTGCTGTATAGCAGTGATAAAATGCTGGGTACAGTGCTGATGGACACAGGTTTAATGCTGTTTATAATTATGGTACAGTACGAGTGGACATAGTTCTGTCACTTCAACACTGCTTTTTGAGATTTAAAAAATCAAGTCTGCAATTTATCCCATCAGATAAAGCATAAAAATAAGTTTAATGTGACACCTAATTCACTTTCATATCTTCAGTATTAAACAGTTATGGCCATTTTCATGCTCGGAAATTAGCATCTTGTTCCCTATTGCTTTTCTATTGACTTAATACAAAAGCTGAGATCGAGGACTGTCAAAAGCCCATAAATTTCTTAAAAATTAAGAGAACTGAATGAAATTTTCAGTTATTATAGATTGAAGCATTCTGAAACAAATATAAAACATCTTACTTGGATGACCTGAAATTAAAGCATGTAATTAGATTTGGCATTGTATATTGTTTTGCTACATGAACCTGGATTGCTACTACAGCATGGAGAAGCAGATGATTCTTCTCGGCAAAGGTGAAAGGTGGTCAGCACTACTTGAGATAATTCCAAATGTACAAATTTATGATATTATCCATCATGACCAACCGAGTAACTGATAATAGAGTCATAGTCATACAGCATGGAAATTGGCTTTCAGCCCACTTGACATGCAACCAAGATTCCCCATCCATAATAGTCCCATCTGTCTGCATTTGCCCCATATCCCACTGAACCTTTTCTTTCCATATAACTGTCCAAATGTCTTTTTAAACATAGAAACATAGAAAATAGGTGCAGGAGTAGGCCATTCGGCCCTTCGAGCCTGCACCACCATTAAATATGATCATGGCTGATCATCCAACTCATTATCCCGTACCTGCCTTCTCTCCATACCCCCTGATCCCTTTAGCCACAAGGGCCACATCTAACTCCCTCTTAAATATAGCCAATGAACTGGCCTCAACTACATTCTGTGGCAGAGAATTCCAGAGATTCACCACTCTCTGTGTAAAAAATGTTTTCTCATCTCAGTCCTAAAAGATTTCCCCTTTATCCTTAAACTGTGACCCCTTGTTCTGGACTTCCCCAACATCGGGAACAATCTTCCTGCATCTAGCCTGTCCAACCCCTTAAGAAATTTGTAAGTTTCTATAAGATCCCCCCTCAATCTTCTAAAATCTAGCGACTACAAGCCGAATCTATCCAGTCTTTCTTCATATGAAAGTCCTGACATCCCAAGAATCAGTCTGGTGAATCTTCTCTGTACCCCCTCTATGGCAAGAAAGTATTTCCTCAGATTTGGAGACCAAAACTGTACGGAATACTCCAGGTGTGGTCTCACCAAGACCCTGTACAACTGCAGTAGAACCTCCCTGCTCCTATACTCAAATCCTTTTGCTATGAATGCTAACATACCATTCGCTTTCTTCACTGCCTGCTGCACCTGCATGCCTACTTTCAATGACTGGTGTACCATGACACCCAGGTCTCGTTGCATCTCCCCTTTTCCTAATCGGCCAGCATTCAGGTAATAGTCTACTTTCCTGTTTTTGCCACCAAAGTGGATAACCTCACATTTATCCACATTATACTGCATCTGCCATGCATTTGTCCACTCACCCAGCCTATCCAAGTCATCTTGCAGCCTCCTAGCATCCTCCTCTCAGCTAACACTGTCCCCCAATTTTGTGTCATCCGCAAACTTCGAGATGTTGCATTCAATTCCCTTGTCCAAATCATTAATATATATTGTAAATAGCTGGGGTCCAAGCACTGAGCCTTGCGGTACCCCACTAGTCACTGCCTGCCATTCTGAAAAGGACCCGTTAACTCCTACTCTTTGCTTCCTGTCTGCCAGCCAGTTATCAATCCACATAAATACTGAACCCCCAATACCATGCGCTTTAAGTTTGTATACTAACCTCTTATGTGGGACCTTGTCGAAAGCCTTCTCAAAGTCCAGATATAACACATCCACTGGTTCTCCCTTATCCACTCTACTAGTTACATCTTCGAAAAATTCTATAAGATTCGTCAGACATGATTTACCTTTCATAAATCCATGCTGACTTTGTCCAATGATTTCACGACTTTCCAAATGTGCTGCTATCCCATCTTTAATAACTGACTATAGCAGTTTCCCCACTACCAATGTTAGTCTAACTGGTCTGTAATTCCCCGTTTTCTCTCTCCCTCCTTTTAAAAAAAAGTGGGGTTACATTAGCTACCCTCCAATCCTCAGGAACTACTCCAGAATCTAAAGAGTTTTGAAAAATTATCACTAATGCATCCACTATTTCTGGGGCTACTTCCTTAAGTACTCTGAGAAGTAGCCTATCTGGCCTTGGGGATTTATCGGCCTTTAATCCATTCAATTTACCTAACACCATTTCCCGGCTAACCTGGATTTCACTCAGTTCCTCCATCTCATTTGACCCCCGGTTCCTGCTATTTCCGGCAGATTAATTAAGTCTTCCTTAGTGAAGACAGAGCCAAAGTAGTTATTCAATTGGTCTGCCATGTCCTTGTTCCCCATGATCAATTCACCTGTTTCTGACTGCAAGGGACCTACATTTGTTTTAACTATGCTTTTTCTCTTCACATATCTATAAAAACTTTTGCAGTCAGTTTTTATGTTCCCTGCCAGTTTTCTTTCATAATCTATTTTTTCTTTCCTAATTAAGCCCTTTGTCCTCCTCTGCTGGACTCTGAATTTCTCCCAGTCCTCTGGTAGGCTGCTTTTTCTGGCTAATTTGTATGCTTCATCTTTTGTTTTGATACTATCCCTGATTTCCCTTGTTATCCACGGATGCACCACCTTCCCTGATTTATTCTTTTGCCAAACTGGGATGAACAATAAAGCTAGTTAATAGAGATAGGTACCTAATGTCCAGTATAGGCATGGTGGTTTGAGGGGCCTACTTCTGTGCTTCCCTATGACTCTTACATAAATCTACTAGAACTCATGATAAATCAGTGGGGTGAGGCCTGTTAACCTTACTTTTACAACAGAAGAGACTTTGCTGACCATTAGGTGACTCCTAGCAAATAAATGCCATTAGTCACTTTCCCCTTCTTCTTATTTCCCCTTGCTAAATGTTGTAGGTGTGCTGGTTGTTCTTCAGCAAGTTTCTTGAGAGTCGCTGCTGCTACACTCATCCGTACAGGTAGAGGATACTCGCTCACACTTCTGGCACATTGCCTGGTAAATTGAGGAAAGATTTATAATGCAAGATATGATATCCAGTCGCCGGCTGGTTTATGTAGCAGGAAAAATGTTCCCGATGTTGGGGAAGTCCAGAACCAGGGGGCCCAGTTTAAGAATAAGTGGTAGGCTGTTTAAGACTGAGATGAGAAAAAACGTTTTCACCCAGAGGGTTGAGAATCTGTGGAATTCTCTACCACAAGAGGCAGTGGAGGCCAATTCACTGGATGTTTTCAAGAGAGAGTTAGATTAAGCTCTTGGGGCTATGGGGATAAAGGGATATGGGGAAAAGCAGGAACTGGGTACTGATTTTAGATGATCAGCCATGATCATATTGAATGATGAAGTGCCAAATGGCCTACTCCTGCATCTATTTTCCTATGTTTCTATGAGTATGGGTGGTCCAATTGTGTTTTTTATTAATAGTGCTTCCCAGGATGTAAATGGCAAGGAACTCAGCAAAGGTGTAACTTTGAATGTAAAGGATAGTTAAAAGAATCTGCCGTGTTAGAAATGGTCATCATCTGGCAGTTCTGTGGCATGAATATCAGTTATCTACTCATGCCTAAATATTGTCCAAAACCTAAGGCGTGGACTACTTTATTTGCTGAGGAGCTGCAAAAAGTAATTAAACATTTTGGAAACATCCCTACTTCTGACCTTTTGATGGCAGGGTCCACATTATCCAGCATGCAATCTGAATCATTCTTGATTCAATTGAAAGATTAATGATTGAATACAATAGATGAATTTAGGTGTTAAAGAAGGAACTGCAGATGCTGGAAAATCGAAGGTACACAAAAATGCTGGAGAAACTCAGCGGGTGCAGCAGCATCTATGGAGCGAAGGAAATAGGTAACGTTTCGGGCCGAAACCCTTCTTCAGACTGATAGGGGGTGGGGAGAAGAAAGGAAAAAAGGAAAAAGGCGGAGGAGGAGCCCGAGGGCTGGGGGAGGGGAGGAGACAACCAGATGGCTGATGAAGGGGAGGGGACAGCAAGGGCTAGCAGAATTGGGAGAATTCAATGTTCAGGCCACCAGGAAGGATGTAGACTGCCCAAGCGGAATATGAGGTGCATTTCCTCCAATTTACGGTGTTGCTCGCTGTGGCCATGGAGGAGACCCAGGACAGAGAGGTCAGATACGGAATGGGAGGGGCAGTTGAAGTGCTGAGCCATTGGGAGTTCAGGTTGGTTATTGCGGACCGACCGGAGGTGTTCGGCGAAACGATCGCCAAGCCTCCGCTTGGTCTCACCGATGTAGATCAGCTGGCATCTAGAGCAGCGAATGCAATAGATGAGGTTGGAGGAGATGCAGGTGAACCTCTGTCGCACCTGGAACGACTGCTTGGGTCCTTGAATGGAGTGGAGGGGGGAGGTGAAGGGACAAGTGTTGCATCTCTTGCGGTTGCAAGGGAAAGTACCAGGGGAGGGGGTGGTATGGGAGGGAAGGGAAGAATTGACAAGGGAGTTACGGAGGGAGCGGTCTTTGCGGAAGGCAGACATGGGGGGAGATGGGAAGATGTGGCGAGTGGTGGGGTCACGTTGGAGGTGGCGAAACTGACGGAGGATCACTTGTTGTATGTGACGGCTGGTGGGGTGAAAGGTGAGGACTAGGGGGACTCTGCCTTTGTTGTGAGTGGGGGGATGGGGAGAGAGAGCAGTGTTGCGGGGTATGGCAGAGACCCTGGTGCGAGCCTCATCTATGGTGGAGGAGGGGAACCCCCGTTCCCTGAAGAATGAGGACATTTCAGATGCCCTGGTGTGGAACGCCTCATCCTGGGAGCAGATGCGGCGTAGACGGAGGAATTGGGAGTGGGGGATGGAGTCCTTACAGGAAGCAGGGTGGGAAGAAGTGTAGTCCAGATAGCCATGGGAGTCGGTAGGTTTGTAGTGGATGTCGGTAAGGAGTCTATTACCTGCGATGGAGATAGTGAGGTCAAGGAATGGTAGGGAAGTGTCGGAAATGGTCCAGGTGTATTTGAGTGCCGGATGGAAGTTGGTGGTGAAGCGGATGAAGTCAGTCAGTTGTGTGTGGGTGCAGGATGTGGCACCAAAACAATCATCGATGTAGCGGAGGTAGAGGTCGGGGATGGGGCCCTGGTACGCATTGAACAAGGATTGTTCTACGTACCCGACAAAGAGGCAGGCGTAGCTGGGGCCCATGCGTGTGCCCATAGCTACACCTTGTATTTGGAGGAAATGGGAGGAGTCAAATGAAAAGTTATTAAGTGTAAGTACCAGCTCCGCTAGGCGGAGGAAGGTGTCAGTGGCCGGGTATAGATTGCTTCTACGGTCGAGGTAAAAACGGAGGGCTTCGAGACCATGAATTTAGGTGCCTCAAACCACATAAAACATACAATCTGATTGCCTGACTCTGGAATGATAGCAGAACAACAGATTGGAGATAACAGCAGAATAACTATTGATTGTAGAATATGGACAAGATGATTCAGAGAGTTAAGGAAAAAACAATTGACTTCAGAATAGTGATGAGACAGTTAACACAGATTAAGTAAAGCCATTGACTTCAGAGCAATGGCAAGACAGTTACGACACCTAAGGGGAAACCATTGAGTTTATTGAATAACTATCTAGAGGTTGGTGAAAAACAATTTGTGTCTGGACTAGAACAGTAAAAAGATTGTGCTCTAGAGATCAAATGCACGCTATGTGAGCTGTTACACATTCTACTCAGAGGCACAGGGTACTATTATTTTACTATTCTGTAAACAGCATAATACAGAAACTTTTAATAGCCATGTGCTTATAATAAAGATCAGATGTCTCTAATTTGATATCAACTATCGCAAACTTACAAAAAAAAGTTATTTTCAGTTTTCTGTTTGATTCTTTTATCTCTGCTTCTTAAATGTACCTGCTCTCCAAATCTTTACTTTTTCTCCTGCATATGATTAGAATATAATTTCCATTTTCTGCAGCCTCATTTTCTGCTTCAAACTCTACTAGTCTCAGTGAGGACAGCTCAGACTGTTCAAAGAATCTCCCTGATCACAAGCAGCACAGGTGTACTGTAGAGCAAGGATTCCCAAACTGGGGTATATTTCACCTACCCAGGGAGTAAATTTGTTGATTCTGGACTTGTACATTTTTTTTTTCATTGACTGACTGTGTTTAGTCAATGAAAATTTGTTTCACTTATTTGCTCATTAATAAGTGAAATAACATTGCTATGTGCTATTAAACTTGCCACAGGTAAACATATATCAGTGAAACAGGAAAACTGCACCTCAGATTAGTAAACCTTGTTCCTGGCCTGCTTTTCAAATAGAGTATCCTAACAGGAGTGAATGCAATCGGTTGCATTTCAAATTTCAAGTTCTTAAATCTGGAATAATTGTGCCGTATGAAACGTGAGATTTGTAATTAATACAAGAGAAGAACTTCCTTGTCCTGCAATTCCATGACTGCAGGTTACTAAGAAACTGTGGTTAAAATGGATGACTTTGACACTCTTTATTTGTATGATAAAGCTCAAATGTAGGTTTAAATATTCTTTGCTGAGGTCCATTACGAGGTGAAGGCGAAGACCACTGTGTATATGTGAAACAATCCCGAGTGGTAAAAGAAATCTCGCTGCAATCTTCGCAAAGCCGTCAGGAATGAGAAGTGATAATACCAGACAAACTTGAGTCCCAGTATAATGACTCATACATCTGTCGACTGTGACAAAGCTTGAATACAATAACAGGCTATAAAATGAAGCCAGGCAACATCGCTGGTGAAAGGGCAGCACTCCCAGACGATCTTAATGCATTCTATGCTCGCTTTGAGCAGAAGATCAACACGGTGATGACATCCGTCCCAAAAGACTCAAGTGTGCCTTTTCCCATGGTCACCATTGCAGAAGATTGGCCTTCGTGAGTGTGAACTCATGGAAAGCAACTGGCCCAGATGGAATACCTGGCCTTCGGATCTGTGCGGACTAACCAGCAGGAGTGTTCATGGAATATTTAATCTCTTCATACTCCATTCTGAGTACCCACCTGCTTCAAGAAGACCACTCTCATCCTGGTGCTAAAGAAAAGCAAAATCTCATGCCTTAACGACTACTATCCTGTGGCCTTGACATCTACCATCATCGAAGGCTGGTTATGGAAGAGCTCCATCCAAGACTGCAAGAAATTGCAGGATGATGTGGAAATAGCCCAGACCATCACGCAAGCCAACCTTCTTTGCATTGAATCCACTTACACTTCACGCTGCCTCAGCAAGTCTGCCAGCATAATCAAAGACCAGCCTCACCATGATCAATCCTTCTTTGCTCCTCTCCCATCAAGCAAGAAGTACAGAAGTTTGAAACCAACTGAACATCCACTCATCAGCTAGAGTCTGATCCTGACCTTCCATCTACCTCATTGGAGACCTTTGAACTATTATTAATCAAACTTTAACAAACTTTATCTTGCTCTAACTGTAGTACCCTTTATCCGTTATCTGTGCATTATGGACGGCTTGATTGTAATCGTCTAGTCTTTCCATTGACTGGATAGCATGCAACAAAAAAAGTTTCATTTTGTAACAATAATAAACTAAATGAAACTAAACTAAATTAAGTTAGTCAGATTCTTGGACTAATGCATCAATAACCAAATTCAGTTACTGTAAAACTTTACTAGCTCCTTGCACATTTTGGGCTAACTTTATGAGGTAGTGTACTGATTAAGTTACTGAATCGGTAGCCAGAGATCTGAACCATTGCTCAAGAGCATAAGTTCATATCCCAACTGAGGCAGCTGTGAAATTTTAATTCAAGAAATGAAATAAACCTAGATTTAAAAAAAAAATCATGGCTTCAGTGATGGTGGCTTGAAACTAAAAAATGATAACCAAAAATATCTGCTTAATAAATGCCCATATAAGGAATGAAATCCACATTCATGCCCAGTTTGTCTGTTTAAGGTACAAAACACAACAATATGGTTGGCTCTTAATTGCCTTCTGAGTTCAGTGGCAATTGGGGATGGTTAATAAATGCTGGCATTCCCAGTGACGCCAATATACCTATGACCTCTCATTTTCGCAACTTATTCTTCCATATTTCTTCTCCCTCTCCCCTGACTCTCTGTCTGAAGAACGGACTCGGCCCAAAATGTCACCCATTCCTTCTCTCCAGAAATGCTGCCAGTCTCGCTATTTTGTGCCTACCATAATGTTACATTTTGCTGTTGAAATAAGTCAAACTGCAGCCATGGCATGCATGTGGTGGAAGTCCATTCTGACCACGAATCATTGACCTAAAACATTAACTCAATTTCACTTTCCATATATTCCGTTGGACCTACTGAGTGCTTCCAGAATTTTCCGTTTATATTTCAGATAGACTCATAGTCAATAGATAATAAGTGCAGGAGTAGGCCATTCAGCCCTTCGAGCCAGCACAGCCATTCAATATGATCATGGCTGATCATCCCCAATCAGTACCCCGTTCCTGCCTTCTCCCCATATCCCCTGACTCTGCTATCTTTAAGAGCCCTATCTATCTCTCTCTTGAAAGTATCCAGAGAACTGGCCTCCACTGCCCTCTGAGGCAGAGAATTCCACAGACTCACAACTCTCTGTGAGAAAAAGTGTTTTCTTGTCTCTGTTCTAAATGGCTTACCCCTTATTCTTAAACTGTGGCCCCTGGTTCTGGACTCCCCCAACATCGGGAACATGTTTCCTGCCTCTAGTGTGTCCAAACCCTTAACAATCTTATATGTTTCAATAAGATACCCTCTCATCCTTCTAAACTCCAGAGTGTACAAGGCCAGCCGCTCCATTCTCTCAGCATATGACAGTCCCGCTATCCCGGGAATTAACCTTGTAAACCTACGCTGCACTCCCTCAATAGCAAGAATGTCCTTCCTCAAATTAGGGGAACAAAACTGCACACAATATTCCAGGTGTGGTCTCACTAGGGCCCTGCACAACTGCAGAAGGACCTCTTTGCTCCTATACTCGACTCCTCTTGTTATAAAGGCCAACATGCCATTTGCTTTCTTCACTGCCTGCTGTACCTGCATGCCTACTTTCATAGACTGATGACCAAGGACCCCAAGATCCCGATGTACTTCCCCTTTTCCCAATTTGACACCATTTAGATAGTAATCTGCCTTCCTGTTTTTGCTACCAAAGTGGATAATCTCACATTAATCCACATTAAACTGCATCTGCCATGCATCTGCCCACTCCCCCAACCTGTCCAAGTCACCCTACATTCTCATAGCATCCTCCTCGCAGTTCACACTGCCACCCAGCTTTGTTTCATCTGCAAATTTGCTAATTTTTTTTGAATCCCTTCATCCAAATCATTGATGTATATTGTAAATAGCTGTGGTCCCAGCACCTAGCCTTGCGGTACCCCACTAGTCAATGCCTGCCATTCTGAAAGGGACCTGTTAATCCCTACTCTTTGTTTCCTGTCTGCCAACCAATTTTCTATCCATGTCAGCACTCTACACCCAATAACATGTGCCCTAATTTTGCCCACTAATCTCCTATGTGGGACCTTATCAAATGCTTTCTGAAAGTCCAGGTACACTACATCCACTGGCTCTCCCTTGTCCATTTTCCTAGTTACATCCTCAAAAAATTCCAGAAGTTTAGTCAAGCATAATTTCCCTTCGTAAATCCATGCTGACTCGGACCGATCCTGTTACTGCTATCCAAATGTGTGGCTATTTCATCTTTTATAATTGACTCCAGCATCTTCCCCACCACCGATGTCAGGCTAACTGGTCTATAATTCCCTGTTTTCTCTCTCCCGCCTTTCTTAAAAAGTGGGATAACATTAGCTACCCTCCAATCCACAGGAATTGATCCTGAATCTATAGAACATTCAAGATTCAAGATTCAAGAGATTCATGAGACATTTATTGTCACATGTACCAATTGGTACAGTGAAATTTGGAAAATTATCACCCATTGGTACATTCCACGATTTCTAGAACCACTTCCTTAAGTACCCTGGGATGCAGACCTTCAGGCCCTGGAGATTTATCAACCTTCAGTCCCATTAGTCTACCCAACACCATTTCCTGCCTAATGTGGATTTCCTTCAGTTCCTCCGTCACCCCAGATCCTCTGGCCAGTACTATATCAGGAAGAATGTTTGTGTCCTCCTTAGTGAAGACGGATCCAAAGTACCTGTTCAACTGATCTGCCATTGCATTGTTCCCCATAGAGTCATAGAGACATACAGCAGAGAAACAGGCCCTATCGCCCAACTCATTCATGACGATTCATCCTAGCTGCTTTCATTTAGTTTTGTTTAGTTTAGTTTCATTTCTTGCCATGTGTATCAAGGTCCAGTGAAAAGCTTTTGTGTATTGTGCTATCCAGTCAGTACATCATTACAATCAATCCACCCACAGTGTACAGATACCGGATAAAGGAAATAAAATTGAGTACAGTTTGACTAAAGATAGTCCGAGGGTCTCCTATTAGGCAGATGATAGCTCAGGACCACTCTCTAGTTGGTGATATGATGGTTTATTTGCTTGATGACAGCTGGGAAGAAACTGTCCCTGATTCTGGAGGTATGTGTTTTAACACTTCCGTACCTCTTGCTTGATGGGAGAGGGGAGAAGAGGGAATGTCCGGCGTGAGGCCGGTCCTTGATTTTGCTGGTGGCCTGAGATGGAGCATGAAGTATAGATGGAGTCAATGGCATGGAAGTTGATTTGCGTGATGGTCTGGACTATGTCCATAATTCTCTGCAATTTCTTGCTGTCTTGGATGGAGATATTCCCAAACCATGCTGTGATCATTCCCAATAAAATTATTTCTACGATGCACCTTTAAAAGTTGCTAGAGACATTCCAAACCTCCTAAGCCTTCTAAGGAAGTAGAGGTATTGGTGTGCATTCTTGGCCATTACTTCGATGTGGCTAGTCCAGAACAAGTTGCTTGTGATATTTAGTCCTGAGAATTTGAAGCTTTCAACCATTTCTACTTTCACGCCATCAATGTACACTGGAGTATTTGTACCACTTCATTCCTGAAGATGATCACTATCTCCTTTGTCTTGTTGACATTGAGAGAAAGGTTGTTGATTTCACACCAGGCTAGGCCCTCCTATATTCTATCATCATTATTAGATATCCGGCCCACTTTTGTTGGCAAATTTGTAAATTGAGTTGAATTTGTTTAACTGCTTTTGATACTAAATTTTCTAAATCTTTCTAGCATCAGTTTCTTTTAATTTTCAACTTTTAATCCATGTTGCTTTAATGTGGCATCAATATTAAACGTGCAAAAAAAATCATGCTGCCTCATAAACTGAAAAGTTTACATGGGATAGCCGTTGGCTTTGATGTCATTCAAGCCTAGATTTAAAAAGATGCCGTAACTCTTTGCCTCTACCAACTATTTCTCCTTCTGTGTTGAGAAAAACCGGCAAATGTTCAAAGATAGTTAGATTGTTTGCCTCTACAAGGGGAAAGGGAAACAACTTTAGCTGTGGTAATCACCAGAGTATATTTTTATTTATTATTACTGGTAAGATTACAGCAAGAACATTATTTTTTCAACACACAACTGAAAGACAATTCCAAACAGTTGATTTGTCTTGAGGAAGTGAATAGGCACAACCGATAGAATCTTCACATCACAATGGGTTTTATATATTTTTTTTAAACTACAGAATTCAGAATGTAGATAATTATTGCATAATGTAGATAATGTCCAGAGACAAAGCTTCTGGTAAATCTGCCCTTACATTTATTTAATCCATGACTGTTTGAATATTAGAAAGTGTGAACATTAACATTCCTTATCTGCACAGTCACTAACGGATAAGGAGTACAGTAGGAGGCTGAGAACATCCTTGTGGGACACCAGTTTATAGTATTTTCATAGAGGATGATTTGTCACCTAAACTCACTGATTATGGTCTGTTGGTCATGAGATCGAGGAGCCAGTTGCAGAGTGAAGTGCTGACCCCAAGTTCCACAAGTTCGGAGAAGAGCTTGGTTCGGATAATGCTATTGAAAACAGAGCTGTAGTCTATGAATATAAGACTGACATGTGTTCTTGCTATCCAGGTGTTCCAGGGTGAGTATAGGGTCAGACACATGGCATCAACCGTGGACCTATTGTGGGAGTAGGAGTACTGTAGTGGATCAAGACTGCTTGATAGGCTAGAAACATAGAAACATAGAAAATTGGTGCCAACATAGGCCATTCGGCCCCACAAGCCAGCGCTGCCATTCAATATTATCATGGCTGATCATCCAAAATCAGTGTGCTGTTCCTTGCTTTCTCCCCATATCCCTTAATTCCGTTAGCCCTAAGAGCTATATCTAACTCTCACTTGAAAACATCCTGTGAATTGGCCTCCACTGCCTTCTGTGGCAGAGAATTCCACAGATTCACAACTTCTCTGGGTGAAAAAGTTTTTCCTCATCTCAGTCCTTAATGGCCTACCCCTTATTGTGACCCCTGGTTCTGGACTCCCTCAACATCGGGAAAATTTTTCCTGCACCGAGCCTGTCCAATCCCTTAAGAATTGTATATGTTTCTATAAGATGCCCTCTCATCCTTCTAAATTCCAGTGAATATAAGCCCAGTTGATCCATTCTTTAATCATATGTCAGTCCCATCATCCCGTCAATTAACCTCATGAACCCACGCTGCACTCGCTCAATAGCAAGAATGTCCTTCCTCAAATTAGGAAACCAAAACTGCACACAACACTCCAGTTATGGTCTCACAGGGTCCTGTACAACTGCAGTAGGACCTTCTTGCTCCTATACTCAAATCCTCTCACTATGAAGACAAACATGCCATTTGCTTTCTTCACTGCCTGCTGTACCTGCATGCTTACTTTCAGTGACTGATGTACAAGGACGTCCAGGTCTCGCTTTAGGACCCAGGGCCAGATTTAACATGTACCATAACCAGCCTCTCAAAGTACTTCATGAAGGTGGATGTCAAGGCCACTGGATGGTAGTCATCAATGTATGAGATTTGGCTTTTCTTTGACACTGGGATGATTAAATCTCTAAGATTTAAACATCTTTCAGAATCAATAGGTGGTTCTCCAGGCTTGGAAGTCTACAAAGGGGATTTAGATGAGGAGATTTTTTTTCATTCTGGGGATGGTGAACTTTTGGTATCTTTAGCCTGAGGGCTCGGGAGGTCAGCGTATTGCATCCATTCAAAACAGATTTCTGGATATTAATAGAATAAAAGTAATGTGATTCTGAGGTCGATCAACCATGATCTCGATGAGTGGCTCCGCAAGATCAGTGGGCAAGATGGCTTTTTCCTGCTGTGATTTCTTATGTATTTTAAGACGTGAGACAAGGGCCAAATGGCCTACTCCTGCACCTATTGTCTATCATCTATTGTCTATTTGAAAAACTCATCTTGTCTGACATCTACAGTCTTGTAGTCCACTCCGAGGAAGATATATAAACCATCAGGATTAACTCTAATGGAATTTGTGCACGCTTGTATGTGGCCAACAGCCTTAAAATAGTGGTAAGTAATATTCGCCCTATCGGCTCCTGTATAACAATGACAAAGTGCCTTTCAACATTATTGATGACTACAGGTATAAGACATGAACAAATTAGCCAAATGTGGGAGCTCCTTCTCTCAAGAAGCACATGATAAAAGTAGCATTGTCTCAAAGTAGGCACCGGTTAAATGTAATGCATTTGGAAACAGGGAAGGGTGAAGTAGTGATCATTGCTTCAACCTGTTACCACCATGGTCAAGAGCAAATGAAAATGAGGAAGGGGTGTACACTGCTGATTAAGCAGAGCATTATGATGGCACTCAGAAAGGATATTCTGGCATCGGCCAATGTTGCTATATGGTTGAAATTTAGAAATAAGAAAGGGACGATCACTTTGATGGGTTTATATTATGGGCCTACAAATAGGCAGTGGCGATTAAAGGGGCAGATGTGTGGCAAATCACAGGAGGGTGTAAAAGCAATACCAATAGGTAGTGGTGATTTTAACATCCCCAATATTAAGTGTTGTAAGAGACTTGGATGGATTAAATCCATAAAATGCATTAAAGGTTGGGGTTTTTTAAACAGTATGTAAAGAGTCCTTCTGGGACAGGGTCTGTACTCAGCCCTATCTTAAGGAATGAGAATGTGCAAGTGGTGGAAATGTCACTGGAGGAACCCTTTAGAAATAGTGACCATTGTTCAGTAAGTTTCAAGGGAGCCATGGAAAAAGACAAGGTTGGTCCTCGAGTTAAGATCTATAATTGGCGGACGGCTGATTTTAACATAGAAGGTAGGACTTGGAGAAAGTAGATTGGGAGTAATTGCTCGAGGGATAAAATCAACATCCGATAAGTGGAAAGCATTTAAAGGCAAAATAGTAAGAGTACAGAGTCAGCATGGCTCTGTAAAGGGCCTGTCCCACTTGGGCAACCCTGGACTCAAACTCGCAGCATGGTCAACACAATGTCCTAGGAGGTCGTATAAGGTGGCTGGAACTCTCCTTCATGCTCGAGAGAGGTTCCCGCCTATTCGCGGCCTCAGCTTGGTCGCAGAAAATGTTTCAGGATATTGAACAAATTTCCGCGAGTAACATTTGGTCGGCATGGGTCTTTTTCACTCGTAGTGCAGTGGAGTGGGATCGCTATTTATACAGGCACTCGAGGGCAGCCAAGGCAATCTCCTTTGCTGACCGGGCATTTTGATTGGCTCATTGGAGTTTAACCACCTAGGAAGACCTACCTGTAGGTAAAATGCCCGCATTAACTTTATTAAACTTCTTAAAAGTGTCTCCACTCCTTCTCCCTCCCACTTCTCTCCCCTTCTCCTCCCCTTCTCTCCCCCTTCTCTCCCCTTCTGTCTCGCTTCTCTCTCCCTTCTCTCTCCTTCTCTCCCCTTCTCTCTCCTTCTCTCTCCTTCTCTCCCCTTCTTTATCAAAAAACCAAACAATTACATTTCGAGTTTGGAGACAAACCACAAAAACTATTAGCACGTCAGTTACGAAAAATGGAAGGGGAAAAAATAATTCATAAAATTAGAACAGATACAGGAGAATTATTAAAAATGCCCAAGGATATAAACGAGAGATTTCTCCAATACTATCATAATCTTTATTCAACTAAAACTGTAGTACAACCAGAAGGAATAGCAGATGTCTTACTAAAATGTAATTTAAAAGGTTTAGACTCAAACGATAGAGAATTATTAGAAGGGGAGATTATGATAAAGGATATTGAAGAGTCTATTGGTTCTTTAAAAAATGGTAAAGCAGTAGGACCAGATGGCTTAGGCTCTGTATTCTATAAAAAAATTATGACTTGCTCTCCCCACGTTTACAAAGGCTGTATGAGCATATCTATACAACAGAAACTTCCAGATACTTTAAATGAATCTATAATAACACTTATTCCTAAAGTTGATAAAGATCCGGAAGATGCGGGATCATATAGAGCAATTGCACTTTTAAATACAGATCAGAAAATATTAACTAAAATACTAGCGCATAGATTAAGTACAGTGATGAATAAATTAATACACCCTGACCAAACAGGCTTTATTCAGAAACGGTACTCATATTATAATCTAAGAAGATTATTTAATATTATATATTCAAAGAGAATTATTAATGAAGATCTAGCAATAATCTCACTTGACGCTGAAAAAGCTTTTGATCATGTTGAATGGTCCTATTTATTTTCGGTGATGGAAAAAATGCAGCTAGGGGAGAAATTCTGCACATGGATAAAACTGTTATATACAAACCCTACGGCTAGAATATTAACAAACCAAAGGTTGTCATCTAAATTCAGCCTATCTAGAGGTTGTAGACATGGATGCCCGTTGTCTCCATTATTATTTGCGCTTGCTATTGAGCCACTCGCAGAAAGAGTTAGGGGTCATCCGGAAATACATGGGTATAACACAAAGGATACAGTGAATAAAATTTCTCTATACGCAGATGATGTACTAATTTACATTACAAAACCAGAAATTAGTGTTCCAAACTTATTAAAGCTAATAACCCAATTTGGTTCACTCTCAGGATACAGAATAAATTGGAATAAAAGTGAAATTATGTCAATAAGGGAACACAACAAACATATAATACAACAATTTCCATTTAAAATAGTAAACGAAAAATTCAAATACCTAGGCATTTACGTAACTAAGATATATACATCATTATTTAAAGCAAATTTTCCCCCATTACTGAACAAACTACATAAGAATATTCAATATTGAAAAACACTTCCTATCTCAATGGTTGGCAAAATTAATGCCGTAAAAATGATTTTTTTTTACCGCAAATATTATACCTTTTTCAGACAATTCCGATATGTTTATCAAAAAACTTTTTTTTTAAATTGGATTCCATTGTTAATGATTTTATCTGGGATTATAAGAATCATAGGATAAACAAAAGACATTTGTGTAAATCAAAAATAAATGGAGGCTTGGTTTTACCAAACTTTCTGTATTATTTTTGGGCAGTTAATATTAAAAATATGAATTTCTGGTTGGAAGAAATAGATCAACAACCAGATTGGTTAAAAATGGAAAAGGAAGATTGTTTACCTTTTGATATCGGCTCGATATTATTTGCTACGTCTAAATTAAACAAAAACATTTATATGGAAAACCCTATAATATTTAGTGCTATACGAATTTGGAAACAATTAAAAAAGACATTAAAATTAGATAATTTACCACTATTTCTTCCAATTGTGAATAACCCTTTGTTTAAGCCCTCATGGTTGGACAGGGGTTTTACACAATGGAAGAATTATGGAATTAAAAATATGGGACAAGTTTACAAGGAAGGCACTTTTCTTACATTCCAGGAGTTGCAACAGACTTATGGACTTCGAGGAAATGATTTTTTCAGATATCTTCAACTCAGAGATTATGTAAAATCGAATACTCAAAATTTTCGAATTAGAAATTCAGAAATTCGACTTCCGGTGGCGTCATGTTGGACTAACAGACGTGCACCTAGCTCCACTCCCGAAAAACTTCACGATTTATCGTGTAAAACGGGTCCAGAAATCGGGATTGTTTTTAAAAACCTTACCGGAGCTTCTGGTTACCGCGCTGATGACGTCATCGTTAAACGCGATGTTTTAAACGGTGGTTTGAAGCCCTTTAAATGAGTAAATTGCCTCCAGCTGTGAGCCCTCAGAGAACAGTGAATAAGCTGCTGAAAAAGTCTGAAGCAGAAGTTACCTCTGAAGTCTCTGAAGTGGCTGCAGAATTGGATACAAGATCTAAGAACGACTTTGATGACTTGAAGAAATCAATGAAAAATTTGAAAGATGAGATTTCGGATAATAGGGTGGAAGATAAGAAGGAAATAAAGGAAAATTCGGCAAAAATGATGGAAGGAATGGAGAAGATGATGAAGGATTTAAATGCTGGTAACCAGAAGAATATGACGGATTTACTGGACATTATGAATAAACGAATTGATGAGGTGAAAGATGGACTATCAGAGAAAATGGATAAGATGGATGTAATTACTACGGATAAGTTCACGGCTGTACTTGAAACAGTAGCTGCAAGTATGTACACAATTACGGAATTGGAGAAAAACACGGCTCGACTGGTTGAAGACATGGCGAAATTGAGGCAAGAACATGAGCAAATGAGGCGAGAAAACGAACAAGCGTCACTACAAATGGGGACTCAATTAGAGAAAGTCTCAGTCAAATGCCTGGACCTGGAAGCTCGCTCTAGACGCCAGAATTTGAGAATTCTTGGTGTTTCAGAGGGGGCAGAAGGGGAACAGGTACGTGAATTTGCCATGGGCTTGTTGAAACAACTGTTGAATCTTTCCAAGGAACCGAAAATCGAAGTGACTCATCGTGTCCCAAGATTTGGAAAAAGATCTGGTGCGGGAAAAGCTTATCCACGACATATTATAGTGAAATTTCGAGATACTGCAGAACTGGAATATGTTATGAGCAAAATCAAATATGGTGTACAATTGTGGCTGGACAAGGACACTATTAAGATATTCAGGGACTACCCGTATGAAATTGTGCAAAAAAGAAACAAATTTGATAAGGTTAAAGATCTTTTAAGAGGGAGAGAAGGGGTCAGATTTGGGGTTTTTTATCCCGCGAAAATGCGTATTTCCTTTAATGGTCTTGAAAAGTCATTTGTTAAGCTGAAGACGCATTCAAATATGCCCAAATGATCGTTGAAAAACAGAAATGAAAGGGAGTCTTGGCAGATCCGAACCATTCTCAGCTATGTTTTGTCTGGGGATAGTTACACTGTTATCTCTGGAATGTTGAATCAAGGACATTTTCTGTTCAAAACGTGTAAACAACTTAACAGTTGGAATATAAATCAGAAAATAATTGCTTATTGATTAAAATATTATAACCAATTGTAAGAACTTATCCTATTAACAACTTAAAAAGTTATGCAGGTTAGATTAGAATACTAACAAAAAAAAATAATGAACTAACATACTAATATGAATTTTTAATAAATTGTAACCTTATCTATAAGCGGGAGGAGGGGATGAGAAACGAGTTCCTGGCTTATGTCCAGGAGCACGTCTCGTTAACCCCTTCAACCAACAGTTGATTCTTATTGAAATCAAAAATATTGGTTTAATAATTAAACTCCGATATATATATATGTTATAAGGAAATATCAGGGTAAAATTGTATTATATATCTGAATGTGAGGCCTCGTTTTAATATTTTAATATGTTATGATTAACTAAGAGAGCGGAGCTATTTGAGTAACAACGCAATGGAAGTCAAAACAAGGTTTTTTCCCACCTACAGGTGGGACACTCGCTACAGTGCCGACTATATCAGACACTGTAGCCTCACTTTATTAGTTTTTTTTTTACCACATAAAATCACTTGTTTGTGTTTTGTGTTTAGTGATAAGAGTAAAATGGACATACCAGCAAAAGTTAATAATTCAAAAACTCCCCCAATACCTAAAGACCTGGGACATGGACGCACCACAAGATTCAAAGGTACTATAATTATTCAAAATGCATGACACCACACAAAAGAACCTAGGAGGAATCTCATTTTGTAGTTGGAATATAAGAGGTATTAACGAACCTATCAAAAGGGGTAAGATATTAGCTCAGCTAAAAATGTACAATTCTGACATTACCTTCCTACAAGAAACACACCTAAAACCTCAGGATCAAGTTAGGCTGAGGGCGAAATGGATAGGTCAAACATACCACTCTTCATTTACTTCAAAATCTAGAGGCACGTCAATTATCATAAGAAAAGGTATACCATTTAAAGCAAAGAATATTATAACAGATATAGAAGGGAGATACCTAATAGTTAATGGAGAAATCCATGACACTCCACTTACTTTGGTAAATATATATGCCCCTAACTTTGATAACCCCCACTTTTTCAATAAAATCTTCAATATAATTGCAGAGTCAAACTATCAAAATGTTATAATAGGCGGAGACTTTAACTGTGTTTTAGATCCGTACTTAGATAAATCAAGTCAAAAACAGAGAGGGAATATGAAATCGAAAACTGGGGAACTCCTCAATACCTATATAAATAACACTAATATAGCAGATGTTTGGAGAATTGTGAATCCAACTGGCAGGGAATATTTGTTTTACTCAATGGTACATAAGACATACTCACGTATAGACTACTTTCTGCTGGATACAAAATTAATCCCCCAAACATCTAATGCAATATACCATACAAATTCAATTTCAGACCATTCTCCACTAACTTTCTTTTTAAAACTGGAAGGATTGTCTAAGAATAAATCATTCTGGAGATTTAACTCTCAAATTTTAAAAGATCCACAAGCGAGTATATATTTAAAAGAACAAATGGAGGTTTTTTTCAAACAAATGATACTTCAGATATATCGCCTACTTTACTTTGGGAATCTTTTAAAGCATACATTAGGGGTATTATAATTTCATATCAAGCTTTTCAAAATAAAAAGAATAAGAATGAACAAAGACAGTTAGAAGAACTTATTAGACAAATGGATATAGATAATGCTAAAGATCCATCAATAGATAAACATAATAAAATAATAATCTTAAAATTTAAATTAAATAAATTATTATCTGCCAAACTTATAAGACTTTTTCAAATTACAAAACAAGAGCACTTTGAATTTGGGGATAAACCGCATAAACTTTTGGCTCGCCAGCTAAAAAAACGAGAAAAGGAACATACTATACTAAAGATCAAATCAGATAAAGGGGAATTATTAACAACACCGAAGGATATTAATAAAAGATTTGCGCAATTTTACGAGAATTTGTATACATCTAAAACGATAATTGATTCCAATAATATCACAAAGTTCTTGGATACCTGTAATCTTCCAAAGTTAGAGCTGAAGGAACAAGAGGAACTGGGTGCACAAATCTCAATTAAGGAATTAGAAGATACAATAAACTCATTAAAGAATGGAAAAACACCAGGCCCTGATGGATTTACTAATGAATTTTATAAAAGCTTTTATGATAAAATAATACCAAGATTACAAAAAATGTACCAATACGAATACTACCTGATACATTAGCGGAATCAACGATTACATTAATACCTAAGAAAAATAAAGATTTAGAAGAACCTGGCTCATATAGAGCTATAGCATTGTTAAACACAGATCAAAAAATATTAGCGAAAACATTAGCTAAAAGATTAAGTAAATACATTAGTAAATTAATAAACCCAGATCAGACAGGGTTTATCCCTAAGAGATACTCTTCTAATAATATGAGACGTCTACTCAACATAATGCACTCACACAAATCTGAAGATCAAGAATTATCAATTATTTCGCTGGATGCTGAAAAAGCATTTGATCAAGTAGAATGGAATTATATGGATAAAATATTACAAAAATTTCAACTGGGAGAGAATTTTATTTTATGGATTAAGTTACTATATAACAAACCTACAGCTAGAATACTTACTAATAACATATTATCCTCGAAATTTCAACTATCAAGGGGAAATAGACAAGGATGCTCATTATCACCACAGCTGTTTGCTCTCATTATTGAACCGCTAGCAGAAAAAATTAGAATACACCCTGATATTCATGGATATAATACTAAAGACTCATATAATAAAATATCTTTATACGCGGATGATATATTATTGTATATTACAAAACCTCAAATCACTATACCAAATATATTAAATTTAATTGAAAACTTCGGATCTATTTCTGGATATAGAATAAATTGGAATAAAAGTGAAATTATGTCAATAAAACCGAAAGATTCAACACATCTTTTAAAATTCCCTTTTAAAATAGCTACAGAAAAATTTAAATATTTGGGAATCGAAATTACCAGAACATATCAAGGTATGTTCAGGGCAAATTTTGACCCCCTACTTAATAAACTAAATACATTAATTAAATTCTGGAAAACGCTCCCGATGTCTTTAATAGGCCGAATAAACGCAATAAAAATGATCTTTTTACCACAAATTTTATACCTATTTCAATCAATTCCTATATACTTACCTAAGAAGTTTTTTAAAAAACTCGACTCAGATATCACTAATTTTATATGGGGCTATAAATCACATAGAATACAAAAAACCCATCTGAATAAACCTAAAGTATTGGGGGGTCTAGCACTACCTAATTTTATGTATTATTATTGGTCAGTAAATATTAAAAACATGATTCAACTGATGGATAACTCCGCCCAGCAAGTAGACTGGATTGTAATGGAGAAAGAGGATTGCTCCTCTAGAAACATTGGAGCGATCCTCCTCTCTCCAATGAAACTGAATAACATAAACTATAATAAGAACCCAATTATTCATAGTACAATCCGTATTTGGAAACAAATAAAACAAAATTTAAAATTAAGAAACTTATCACTTTTATTACCTATAGTCAATAACCCTTCGTTTAGTCCTTCTATTATAGATAAAGCTTATACACAATGGGATAGACTAGGAATTAAAACGCTTGGTGACTTGTATGAAACTGGAAAATTACTTTCATTTCAACAATTACAAATAAAATATAAACTCGGAAATAATCAATATTTTAAATATTTTCAAATATGCGACTATTTGAAAAAAATACAAAAGATCATTATAATAATCCAGTAGATGTATTGGACGAGGCAATGCAGATAAAAGCGGAATCAGCAAACTTAATATCATATTTGTATAATATTATTTTAAATGTACAAATACCACCTACGGAGGGTATCAGAAGAGACTGGGAACAAGAGTTAGTTATTAAAATTTCAAAGGAAAGTTGGAATGAATACTTATTAAACGTGCATAAATGCTCGATTAATGTAAGACACACTTTAAAACAATTTAAAATTTTACATAGATTATATTATTCGAAAACTAAAATTCATAAAATTTTCCCAAACGTATCATCTATTTGTGATAAATGTCAATCCCAAGAAGCAACTATAGCGCACTCATTTGTCTTCTGTACAAAAATTCAAACATTTTGGAATTAAATCTTTACAAAGTTATTTAAAACAAGACTGATACCCAAAGCAGAATGGATTATCTTCGGAATAACGGAAGATGATCCAGAACTAAATGTGTTTCAAAAGAAATTAATGGACTATGGGTTAATAACTGGAAAAAAGCTAATTCTAAAATTTTGGAAGAAGGCTCCAATACCAACTATAAATATGTGGATTTCAAATATGTTTGAAACATTACACCTAGAAGAGATAAGACTCCTCCTAGCAGGTAAACCAGATCACTTCCACCTGACGTGGTCTGCATTTATAGAATTATTACAAACATAGGGTGCAAAAGTACTTTAAAAAAATAAAAAATTGAGGTCAGGTAAGGGGGGATGATAGTTGAAGAGTTGGTATGTCCTATTTACGTGATGCTCAAAAAAAAACATTTGTTTCTCTTTTTTTCTCTTTCTCTTTTCTTTTCTTAGGGCCTATTTCTTAACTCTTTTTCTTTTTGTTTTTAATTTCGCTCTTATAGGGTCTTCGTCCTTTTTTGTTGTTACATTTTCTACACTTTTCTACACTTGCACTTTTTCCTTCACTTTCTTCTTTCTTTCAATCTTTTCTTTTTCTAGTGTAAAAAAATAAATAAAGGGAGTACATTAATTGTAAGAAGATATAAATGACGAGTATTAATGTATGTGGTTGTAATGTAATGTACTTCTAATATATAAAAAAAAAAAATTAAAAAAAAAAAAAAAATCAGAAATTCTTGATGAATGTTGGAATAAACATCCTAATACAGAAAAATTAATATCTTATATATATAATATTTTATTAGACAGTGACATTCCATCGACGGACTTACACAGACAAACATGGGAAAAAGAATTAAATCAAATAATAATGAAAGATACTTGGGAAGAAAGTTTACAACACATACATCAATGTTCATTAAATGCCAGACATTCTTTAATACAATTTAAAGTAATGCATAGGTTATATTATTCAAAAACAAAATTACATAAAATCTTTCAACATATCTCACCTATATGTGATAAATGTCAACATTTAGAAGCTAACTTATCTCATATGTTTGCAAACTGTATAAAAATTTAAAAATTCTGGGTAAATATTTTCAGTATAATATCTAAAGTGTCCAGCACACAATTGGACCCGGATCCAAAATTAATAATACTCGGAACATTAGAATTAAATCAAACATTTACAACAACACAAAGAAACTTTATTGATTATAGTATAATAACGGGAAAAAAATTAATTCTAAAATTTTGGAAAGGCCCTATATAACCCCCACAATCAAAATGTGGATTATAGAAATGACGGAGACCTTAAACGTGGAAAGAATCAGATTTTCCCTGTTGGACAAACAGGAATTATTCGTTGGAACATGGTCTCCCTTTATTGATTATTTAAAGGGTCAGAATGATTCAGCACAAGAACCTGACTAACACTCGGGCTAAAGAATGGATGAAATGTTATACTCTGAAATGTACGAATATATCTCGAACGAAGTTTTTTATCTTAATAAATTTTTCCATTCTTCTTTAACTATCTTTTTCTTTACATTCTTTTTTTAATTTATTTAATTATTTATTTTTTTCTTTCTCTCTCTTTTCTTCTCTCTCTTTTCTTTCTTTACTTCATCTATCATTTTAGTTCTATCTAGTTTAAAAAAAAACAAAAAAAGGCAAAAGGTATTGGAGACAATGTAATAATAATTGACAATATTATCAATTTAAAAAAGCAAGACTGGTAATGATGTTAATATGTTATGTACTTATCTCCAATAAAAAATATTTTCAAAAAAGATCTATAATTGGGGGACGGCTGATTTTTGCATAGAAGGTAGGACTTGGAGAAAGTAGATTGGGAATAATTGCTCGAGGGATCAAATCAACATCCGATAAGTGGAAAGCATTTAAAGGCAAAATAGTAAGAGTACAGAGTCAGCATGGCTCTGTAAAGGGCCTGTCCCACTTGGGCAACCCTGGACTCAAACTCGCAGCATGGTCAACACAATGTCCTAGGAGGTCATATAAGGTGGCTGGAACTCTCCTTCATGCTCGAGAGAGGTTCCCGCCTATTCGCGGCCTCAGCTTGGTCGCAGAACATTTTTCAGGATATTGAACAAATTTCCGCGAGTAACATTTGGTCGGCATGGGTCTTTTTCACTCGTAGTGCAGTGGAGTGGGGTCGCTATTTATACAGGCACTCGAGGGCAGCCAAAGCAATCTCCTTTGCTGACCGGGCATTTTGATTGGCTCATTGGAGTTTAACCACCTAGGAAGACCTACCTGTAGGTAAAATGCCCGCATTAACTTTATTAAACTTCTTAAAAGTGTCTCCACTCCTTCTCCCTCCCACTTCTCTCCCCTTCTCCTCCCCTTCTCTCCCCCTTCTCTCCCCTTCTGTCTCCCTTCTCTCTCCCTTCTCTCTCCTTCTCTCCCCTTCTCTCTCCTTCTCTCTCCTTCTCTCCCCTTCTCTCCCCTTCTTCCCCCCCTCCCCCCCCGCTCTCTAAAGGATTTAACATACAGTGTGGCAGCCATTACCCTCTTCATCGCGCTGACAGTGCTCCAGCGCTTTCCCTGGCCCCCACCTTTGCGATGTGTTGTATGTGTGTGTGTGTGTATGTGAGCGGTCGGTAGATGCAGCTCGTGGTTTCAAAGCTGCCGGTCGATCCAGCTCGAGGCTTTCCATGAGAGTGCCCTCGAGCTTGAAGGTCGGAGGCACTCTTCTGGACTTGCGGATTAAAAATACCCAATGACTTAGCCTACACAGCTGTTTGTGGCAATGAATTCCAAAGATTAACCACCCTCTGATTAAATAAATTTATCCTCATCTCCTTTCTAAATGTATGTCTTTTTATTCTGAAGCTGTGCCATCTGGTCCTAGACTCTCTCACTGGTGTAAGCAGGGGAGGGAGTCGCTGTGGGTACAACAGAGATTTTAGCATTTTTACTAGCTTTACAGATGAGGTACCAGAAGACTGGAAGAGAGCTCATGCTACTCATTTATTCTAAACCAACAGTAGGGATTAGCAGGAAACTACATGCCAATGATCTTTGCATCAATAGAAGAGAAATTATTGGAAATAAATTCTTAGTGATGGGATTTTTATTTACTTGGAAAGGCTGAGACTGTTTCAAAGGATCCCTCATGTGTTTGTGCAGAGAAGCCTATGTCTCAGAAATGTTATTGAGGTTTTTAAGGAGATAACTAAGAAAATTGATAAAGGCAAGGCAGAAGACATGGTTTATATTGTCTAGCAAGGCTGGGTAGTGTTCATCACTTTTTGCAATCTTCTTCATTCCTGGGTGTTTGAGTTCTCTAACCAGGCTGTGATGCAAACAGTCAATATGTTCTCTCCTGTACACTGGAAGTTCAAGAGAGCATTTGTTGACATATGGAATCTCCTCAGACTTCCAAGGAAGTAGAAGCATTGATGGGCTTTCATTATGATT
Source organism: Malacoraja senta (assembly GCA_038087875.1). Lineage (NCBI taxonomy): Eukaryota > Metazoa > Chordata > Chondrichthyes > Rajiformes > Rajidae > Malacoraja > Malacoraja senta. Next base: position 185,695,396 of record CM075977.1, read on the forward strand.
GAATCAACGTGCTGGGTCCAGGACAGATCTTTCAAGACAAATGCATGCAGGAATTTTGACTGAAAGTTTTTGCCTTTCTGCACCATTGTCCGTTTGATGAAGGCCAGTTTGTGGATCCTTGGTCATCCTCATCCAAATTCAATAATCAGTTCCATGGTTTTACTGATGTTGAGACCAAGGTTGTTGGTCTGGCACCATTTGGTCTGTCGATCGATATCCCTCCTATACTCCGACTCATCGTCATCTGTAATTCGACCATCAATTATGGTGTCATTGGCAAATTTGAAGATGGAGTTGTAACTCTGTCCAGCTACATAGTCATGAATGAGTAGAGCAGGGGTCTGAGCACACAACTTGAGGTTCTCCTGTGCTGATGATTATCGAAGAGGAGGTGCTGCCAATTCGTACTGATTGTGTTCTGTTGGTGCAGAAATGCAGTTCCCTGAGCTGGGTGACCAGTTTGCAGAGGATGTTGGTGTTGAATGCTGAGCTGTGTCTATGAGGAACAACCTGATGTATGTGTTATTATTGTTCAAGCGGTCCAGTGCAGAGTAGAGAGCCAGCAAGATCAGCAAGACATCCTGTTAGGAAATGAGACAGGGCAGGTGGCAGAGGTATGCGTTGGGGAGCATTTCGGGTCCATTGATCACAATACCATTAGTTTCAATATAATTATGGAGAGGGTCAGAACTGGACCTAGGGTTGAGATGTTTGATTGGAGAAAGGCTAACTTTGAGGAGATGCGAAAGGATTTAAAAGGAGTGAATTGGGACATGTTGTTTTATGGGAAGGATGTAGAAGAGAAATGGAGGACATTTAAAGGTGAAATTTTAAGAGTAATGTGTGGCGGCTCCCAAGGGTCGTGCCATCATAGTGTCGAACCCCTCGGCACAGGAGTGGTTCAGTCCGGAGGCGGCCCTTAGCCGGAGGCTTTAAAGGCAGGGGTTTGGGTGCCATCTTCCTCTCGTTTGGTCTTCCCTAGAACTGGGAGGAACATAATAAAAAGTGCTTCTCGAAATACGACTTTGTGCTTCATTCAGAGACCCACGCACTACGTTGGTGACCCCCGACGCTCCATTGGCGTCATGATGGAGAGAAGACAAAGCCCTACCTCCTCACAGGCTGGCCCGGCCCTGTCTCTGGACGCGGTCTCCGTGAAACTGCCCAACTTCTGGACCACCCGGCCGCTCATCTGGTTCCAGCAGGCGGAGGCCCAGTTCAACCTGCGGGGCATCACGGTCGATGCCACCCGCTTCTATTACCTGGTGGGAGCCCTCGACCAGGATGCGGTTGAAGAGGTCACGGACTTCCTCGCAGACCCCCCGAACGATGATAAATACCTCGGCCTGAAAGAGCTCCTGCTCCACATTTACGGACTGAGTAGGATGGAGCGGGCAAGTAGGATCCTGCATATGGGGGGCCTGGGCGACCGACGGCCATCTACCCTCCTAAAGGAGATGGTGGCGCTACTAGACGGGCACACGCCGTGCCTGTTGTTCGAGTACACCTACCTGCATCTGCTGCCGGCCTACATTCGGTTGCAGCTCACCGACGTCTCGTTTGCCGACCTTCGGGCCCTCGGGAGGCGCGCCGACGCCCTGTGGATGGCGCGCCCTGATGACGTCAGCGTGCTGGGCGTCAGCAGAGACGGGGTCGCGCTGAGGTCGACGCGCCCTGATGACGTCAACGCGCTGGCCGTCAGCAGGCACGCCGATGACGTCACCCCAGCAGCTCCTGATTTCCTCCGGTGGGGCGGGGGAGCGGTGGAAGGAGTGACAGCTCCAGCCCGACGGCCCGTACGATCAACCCCAGCGGCAGTGAGGCGTACTGCACCTGCAGTCCAGCGTCAGCAGGCTGCAGGCACCACCAGCAGGAGCAGGCAAGCTCCAAGTAGCACCAACACGAGGAACTGGTGCTACTACCATCAGCTCTGGGGTGCTGCAGCACTACAATGCCGCCAGCCGTGCAGGTTCACGGGAAACCCCTGGGCCGGCTGCCAATAGTCCCCGCGGCGGCCGGCCAAATTCACCGCCTTTTCGCCTGGGAACGGCGCTCCGGGACCCGCTTCCTCGTGGATACTGGAGCGGAGCTCAGCGTCCTGCCCCCTTCGCTGGCCGACATTCGTTCCGGTAAGCAGGGGCCCGTCCTCACCGCGGCGAACGGCAGCCCCATCCGCACATATGGACTGCGCATGGTTCCCATCGTGCTCGGCTCCTGTCATTTCTCGTGGCGGTTCACTATCGCTGATGTCTCCCAACCATTGCTCGGGGCCGATTTCCTCCGGGCGCATTCCCTCATGGTGGACGTCGGGCGTCAGCGTTTGATCAACGCCACTACGATGGAGCCGATCACGTTGCATGTGGATCAACCGGTGGGACGGCCACTGGCGTCCGTGGACTCCCGATTCGCACGGATCTTGGCTGCGTTCCCGGACATTCTCCATGCGCAGTTTCAATCAGCAACCCCCAGCCACGGGGTGTTACATTATATCCCGACTACCGGCCCACCACTCCATGCACGAGCACGGCGACTGCCGCCAGATAAACTGTGTCTGGCACGGCGGGAATTCCGCACGATGGAGGCCTTAGGGATCGTCCGCCCTTCGAGCAATCCTTGGGCGTCCCCACTCCACATGGTCCCCAAGTCAAGCGGGGACTGGCGACCTTGTGGGGATTAACGACGGCTGAACGCTGCAACAACAGCGGATCGATACCCCGTACCCCACATCCAGGACTTCACGGCCCATTTGGCTGGGGCCACAATATTTTCCAAAGTGGATCTGGTACGGGGTTATAATCAGATCCCGGTTCACCCGGATGACGTGCCGAAGACGGCGATCATCACGCCATTCGGGCTTTACGAGTTTACTCGGATGCCGTTCGGCCTTAAAAACGCTGCACAGGCCTTTCAGCGCCTCATGGACGGGGTTTGTCGCGGCCTCGATTTCGTGTTCGTGTACCTGGACGACATCCTGGTGGCCAGCCGCTCGCAACAGGAACACTGCGCTCACCTTCGGCAGCTCTGTCAGCGGCTCAGCGAGCATGGTTTGGCCATCAACCTGGACAAGTGCCATTTTGGGGTGAGCGAAATTGACTTCCTCGGCCACTGCGTGACTGCGCAAGGCGCGGTTCCCCTGCCTGACAGGGTCGACGCCATCCGTCGGTTTCCCCGCCCACGCACGGTGCGTGGCCTGCAGGAATTTGTTGGCATGGTGGCATTTTACCATCGTTTCGTGCCATCCGCGGCCCACATCATGCGGCCCCTGTATCAACTTCTGGCGGGTGGGCAGCGCAAGAGCGTGGAGTGGACCCACGAGGCGGAGGCAGCTTTTGACGGTGCGAAGGAGGCCCTTGCTCAGGCCGTACTGCTGGTACACCCGCGGGGAGATGCCCCGACTGCTCTCACGGTGGACGCCTCGGAGTCAGCTGTTGGTGCTGTGCTGGAGCAGCTGACGGGCGGAGGTTGGCGGCCCCTGGCCTTCTTCAGTCGGCACCTCAACCGTGCGCAGACCAAGTACAGCGCGTTCGATCGTGAGCTCCTGGCTCTGTACCTGGCTGTGCGCCATTTTTGCTACTTCTTGGAGGGCCGCCCGTTCACCGCCTACACCGACCATAAGCCGCTCACTTTCGTCCTGCAGAAGGTTTCCGATCCCTGGTCCGCACGACAGCAGCGGCAATTGGCCTACATATCGGAGTACACGACATCTATCTGTTACATCAAGGAAAAAGAGAACCGGGTGGCCGACGCATTGTCCCGGCTCGCTATCAACGCCGTGTTCGAGGTGGCGCCCGGAGTGGACTATTCTGCTCTGGCAGCGGCACAGCTCACGGACGATGAGGTGCCCGCCTACCGGACTGCCATCTCCGGCCTCCGCCTTGAGGATGTCCCTCTCGGTCCTGGGGGAGTGACAATCCTGTGCGATGTGTCGTCCGGTCAGCCGCGCCCCGTCGTCCCTGCCACCTGGCGCCGGAGGGTGTTCGAGGTGATCCACGGACTGTCTCTCCCATAAATCCGGGCGACAACGGCACTAGTGGCCGCTCGTTTCATGTGGCATGGTCTGCGCCATTGGGCTCGCACCTGCATTCCGTGCCAGACGGCAAAAATCCAGCGCCATGTCCGTGCGCCTCTCCAGGAGTTTGGTCTACCTCACCGGCGGTTCGATCATCTCCACATAGACATTGTAGGCCCTCTCCCGCCATCCCGGGGCATCACCCACCTTCTGACAATGGTGGACCGCTTCACGCGGTGGCCGGAGGCCATTCCGTTGACCGATACTTCAACGGTTACGTGTGCTCGTGCGTTGTCCGCGCACTGGATTGCTCGCTTCGGGGTGCCAGCGCACATCTCCTCAGACCGGGGGCCACAGTTCACCTCCGAGCTGTGGTCAGCCATGGCTCACTTGCCTCGAGGGCGCCCCCCTTCACGGCTCCCTCCGCCTGTCACTCGACCTGTCCTCCCGCCGGTCCCTCGTCCTGTCCCTCCACCTATGCCTCCGCAAGCCCCACGAGCGGCTATCTTCCGCACGTGGGCCGGCCGGGTCGTTCGCCCGCCGGTGCGTTTCGTGCCTCTGGTTTTGGGGGGGGTCCTGTGGCGGCTCCCAAGGGTCGTGCCATCATAGTGTCGAACACAGGAGTGGTTCAGTCCGGAGGCGGCCCTTAGCCGGAGGCTTTAAAGGCAGGGGTTTGGGTGCCATCTTCCTCTCGTTTGGTCTTCCCTAGAACTGGGAGGAACCTAATAAAAAGTGCTTCTCGAAATACGACTTCGTGCTTCATTCCGAGACCCACGCACTACAAATGAATCTTTATGTCCCTGTTCGGTTGAAAGGAAATAGTAAAAATTGGAAAGAGCCATGGTTTTCAAGGGAAATTGGACACTTGGTTCGGAAAAAGAGAGAGATCTACAATAATTATAGGCAGCATGGAGTAAATGAGGTGCTTGAGGAGTATAAAGAATGTAAAAAGAATATTAAGAAAGAAATTAGAAAAGCTAAAAGAAGATTTGAGGTTGCTTTGGCAAGTAAGGTGAAAGTAAATCCAAAGGGTTTCTACAGCTATATTAATAGCAAAAGGATAACAAGGAATACAATTGGTCTATTAGAGAGTCAGAGTGGACAGCTATCTGCAGAGCCAAAAGAGATGGGGGAGATATTGAACAATTTCTTTTCTTCAGTATTCACCAAGGAGAAGAATACGGACTTATGTGAGGTAAGGGAAACAAGCAGAGTAGCAATGGAAACTATGAGATTCAAAGAAGAGGAGGTGCGGGCACTTTTGAAAAATATGAAAACGGATAAGTCTCCAGGTCCTGATAGGATATTCCCTAGGACATTGAGGGAAGTTAGTGTAGAAATAGCAGGGGCAATGACAGAAATATTTCAAATGTCATTAGAAACGGGAATAGTGCCGGGGGATTGGCGTACTGCGCATGTTGTTCCGTTGTTTAAAAAGGGTTCTAAGGGTAAACCTAGCAATTATAGACCTGTTAGTTTGACGTCAGTGGTGGGCAAATTAATGGAAAGGATACAGAGATAATATATATAAGCATCTGGATAAGCAGGGTCTGATTAGGAACAGTCAACATGGATATGTGCCTGGAAGGTCATGCTTGACTAATCTTCTTGAATTTTCCGAAGAGATTACTAGGGAAATTGATGAGGGTAAAGCAGTGGATGTTGTCTATATGGACTTCAGTAAGGCCTTTGACAAGGTTCCTCATGGAAGGTTGGTTAAGAAGATTCAATTGTTGGGTATTAATGGTGGAGTAGCAAGATGGATTCAACAGTGGCTGAATGGGAGATGCCAGAGAGAAATGGTGGATGGCTGTTTGTCAGGTTGGATGCCGGTGACTAGTGGGGTGCCTCAGGGGTCTGTGTTGGGTCCACTGTTCTTTGTCATGTACATCAATGATCTGGATGATGGTGTGGAAAATTGGATTAGTAAGTATGCAGATGATACTAAGATAGGTGGTGTTGTTGATAATGAAGTCGATTTTCAAAGTCTACAGAGAGATTTAGGCCATTTGGAAGAGTGGGCTGGAAGATGGCAGATGGAGTTTAATGCTGATAAATGTGAGGTGCTACATCTCGGCAGGACAAATCAAAGTAGGACGTACATGGTAAATGGTAGCGAATTGAGGAATGCAGTTGAACAGAGGGATCTAGGAATAACTGTGCATAGTTCCCTGAAGGTGGAATCTCATGTAGATAGGGTGGTAAAGAAAGCTTTTGGTGTGCTGGCCTTTATAAATCAGAGCATTGAATATAGAAGTTGGGATGTAATGTTAAAATTGTACAAGGCATTGGTGAGGCCAATTCTGGAGTATGGAGTACAATTTTGGTCGCCTAATTATAGGAAGGATGTCAACAAAATAGAGAGAGTACAGAGGAGATTTACTTGAATGTTGCCTGGGTTTCAGCAACTAAGTTACAGAGAAAGGTTGAACTAGTTAGGTCTTTATTGAGACTTCCGGTGGCGCTATGGAGTAGGAGAGACTCGCGCCGACTAGCTCCGGGAAAAAAACGTTGAAAACGGGGGAAAAAGACGGGACCTACCTCTAGAAAACGGCACCGAGTGTTTGCAACAGATCCGTGATGTCATCAGGCGCACGACACCGGCAGCATGTCGATTCAACATACCCCCCCCAAGACGAGAAAAACCGGTAAGGGAAAAGAGGCAGGCCCACCTGAAGCCTCGGGCTCAGTTTTAACAGCATCCCAAGAAGATATCTCAAGGAAGAAAAAAACAGATGTGGAAGAATCAAGAACCTTCCTGACACAAGAAATCTCTAAAATAATGACAGAATTTAAAAATCTTAAACAGGAGCTCAAATCTTTAAAAGATGAAATTAAAGAACAAATTAAAGATGAGGTTACAGCTTCTGTGCATGAAGTTCTGGAAGACTGGAAATTAACCATGGAAGAAAATATGCATCAAAATACTGAAGAAGTATATGATAAACTGAATTCGATGGAATCCAGATTTGATGCTAAGTTGGAGCCGATCCTCCAGACTTTAAATCAACACCACGAGGCTGTAAAGGAATTGGAGGAAATTGCTGAGACAAGCACCGAAACAACAAATAAACTTATTGCCGAGAACAAACGCCTATCGAAGTTATTACATCAAATAACTGAAAAATGTATTGACTTGGAAGGACGACAGAGACGTCAGAATTTAAGAATCGTAGGCGTCCAGGAAGGCAGAGAGAGGAATCGTGACCCTCGCGAATTTGCTGCAGATCTGCTGAAAAAAGTCTTGAATCTGGATCAAGCACCGTTAATTGCCCGAGCGCACAGAGTATCAAGACGTCGCCGAGGGGTGGGCGCCCCCCTAAGACAACTGATAGTGAAGGTGCAATATGACCATGTTTTGGATGATATGATAAAGATAATTGTTCAAAGCAGAAACCTCGCATTTGAAGGAGACAAGATAAGCATATTTAGAGATTATCCTGTGGAAGTCGCCAAGAAGAGAGCACTGTTTACAGAAACAAGAAGAATACTTAAGAATATAAACAATCTGAGATATGGACTGTTATATCCCGCAACATTAAGAGTGACCTATGAGAAGAAGGAACATTTCTTCGTCAAGCATACAGAGGCACTTGAATTTGCCCAGAGCATCGTGAATAAGACCGAAGATTAAATAATATTCTACACCCAACATTCACCTGAAGACAGTGGAAACTGTTATCCTGCAGAGAAGAGATGGAACTTTAAACTATAATTTTTAAGAACTGTCCCCATTCTTCTTGCAGATTTTGTCCAAGATCTGCGGGAAGAATTGGGCAATTATCTCGCTACTGATACATAAAATTTATATTTTAGTACTAATTTCTAACAATTAATTCTAATCACGAATACTAATCAATACTAATTATTGTTAACTGGACCAACTTAGAATTGATTAAAAGTATGAAATATAAGTAAAGTGTGATCCAAATAATTAATTAATAAAATATAGGAAGTTTTTTCCTTGCTATTTTGGATATTTGGATATTTTGGACTTTGATTACTCTTTAACAATGTTTTTTGATTACTCTTTAATAATGTTTTTTGATTACTCTTTAACAGTGTCTTCCCCCTTTTTTTTTAATTTAAAAAAAAAGAGGAAAAATATTTTTAGCTTGCTATATGATACTAACATTTTAATTGGAGACTAACAAATACTTCAATTATGGAATAAAACTATTGTTTCCCACCCCCCCATCAATTGTTTTCATTGTAATTGAAACTTTTCTTTTAAGGAAAGTACGGAGCTAGTAATATTTTTTTTTTTAACAAAAGCTACGGAAGTCTTTAGATGTTTAGCCACACTAGGGTGGCTATCACTAACTGCACTAATCATAGTTGTAGTTTTCTTCTTTTTCTATTTTTTACACGTTACTAATACAACATTTTATTACCTTTTCTATCTTATGTTATATTATATTTTGTATTTGGAATGGAATTATATGTTTTATTTAGGGAGATATGTCCGGATGAAAAACTGACAAGACTTAGAATTCATCTACCTGAGGTTCAAGTATAAGGTAGGGTTTAGTGCCCTGATCCAGCTGCTCCAACATAGACCACTTTAATCACAAGATGCAAGACGTTAATATGAAAATTGGGGGTGAAGGAATTAAATTTTGTAGCTGGAATGTTAAGGGAATTAATGAACCAATCAAGAGAGGTAAAGTATTAGCCTATTTAAAATCACTTAAAGCTGATGTAATATTTCTCCAGGAAACACATCTTAAAAAGGAAGCACAACATAGATTGAAAGCCAAATGGATTGCTAAAACGTATCATTCTTCATTTTCACATAAATCTAGAGGGGTTGCAATATTAATTCGTAAAGGTATACCCTTTAAGCATATATCAACGACAGAAGATATTGAAGGCAGATATATTGTAGTAGAAGGGGAGTTATACTCAAAAAAAGTGACTCTCCTTAATGTGTATGGACCAAATTTTGATAGCCCCCTGTTCTTTAAGAGAATACTTAACATTACCCCGGAATGTACACAACATAATTTAATTATCGGTGGAGACTTAAATTGTACACTGGATGCTTACTTGGATAGATCATCAAGTCAAAGAAAATTAAAATCTCAGTCAAGTGAATTCCTAAATTCATATATTAATACTACCAACATTAAGGATGTTTGGAGAATTGAAAACCCATCTGGTCGAGAATACTCATTCTACTCACCCGTGCATAAAACTTACTCAAGGATAGACTATTTCTTAGTAGACTCTAAACTTATCCCATTTACCTATAATTCGCAATATCATAATATTATATGCTCCACTAACATTTATGATTAAACTAAATGGAATGACCGAGACAAAGACACAATGGAGACTTAACCCCCAAATCTTGAAAGAAAAGCTATGTAATGAATACCTCGTAAAACAGATGAATATGTTTTTCGAGGCTAATGACAGCCCTGGAATCTCTGCCTCCCTTCTTTGGGAAACATTTAAAGCATTTGTGCGAGGAGCATTAATCTCCTCCCAATCATTTATTAACAAAGAGAATAGGGCCAAACAACAGTCTTTGGAAACGGAAATAAGGCAATTAGACATAGAAAATGCAATAGCACCATCTATGGTAAAACATAATAAAATTGCAGTACTGAAATATAAGTTAAACAAGATATACTCAGACCAAGTAATAAAACTATATCAACGTACAAAACAATTACATTTTGAATTTGGAGATAAACCACAAAAACTATAGGCGCGTCAACTTCGTAAACAGGACGGGGAAAAAACAATTTACAAAATTAGATCAGATAAGGGAGAAACATTAACACTACCTAAAGATATTAATGATAGATTTTTACAATATTATCAAAAATTGTATTCATCTAAAACAACAGAACAACCAGTAGGAATGAAAACATTTCTACAGAAATGTAATTTTACAGGTCTAGATCAGAAAGAGAGAGAATCACTAGATGTACAAATTACGGTAAAAGACATCGAGGAGTCAATTAGATCTTTAAAAAATGGAAAGGCCGCAGGTCCTGATGGTCTAAGCTCTGAATTTTATTAAAAAATTTACGATCTGATTTCTCCACTTCTACAGAGACTTTACAAACAAGCTTATACTCAACAGAAACTTCCAGAAACTCTAAATGAATCTACAATCATACTTATACTGAAACCGGATAAGGACCCTGAAGACCCAGGTTCATATAGAGCAATAGCTCTCTTAAATACTGATCAGAAAATATTAACTAAAATCCTATCTCATAGATTGAGCTTAGTGATTAACAAATTAATACACCCGGACCAAACAGGTTTTATTCCAAAACGTTACTCATTTTATAATTTGAGAAGACTATTCAATATTATATATACAAATAGAATTCCAAATGCAGATCTAGCAATTATTTCGTTAGATGCTGAAAAGGCATTTGACCAGGTAGAATGGACATATTTATTTTCGGTAATGAAAAAATTTCAATTGGGAGAGAAGTACTGTACATGGGTTAAATTGTTATACTCTAATCCAACAGCTAGAATATTAACAAATCAAATGTTATCAGCCAAATTTAATCTTTCTAGAGGTTGTAGACAAGGATGTTCACTATCCCCACTATTATTTGCTCTTGCAATTGAACCATTAGCAGAAAGCGTTAGCAACCATCTAGGAATACATGGATACAACACTAGAGATACAAGTAATAAAATTTCCTTATATGCAGATGATGTATTAATATATATTACAAAGTTAGAAACTAGTATTCCAAATCTATTAAATCTAATAACACAATTTGGTCAGTTCTCAGGATATAGGATTAATTGGAATAAAAGTGAAATTATGCCAATAACAAAATTCAACTTAAATACAATACAACAATCCCCTTTTAAAATAGTTAAAGATAAACTTAAATATTTAGGAATCTATGAAACTAAGACATATACCTCTTTATTTAAACAAAATTTTCCATCCTTACTTAATAAATTACACAAACATATTCAGTACTGGAAACCACTTCCTATTTCAATGCTTGGTAGAATTAATGCTATAAAAATGATTTTCTTACCGCAACTACTATATTTATTTCAATTAATTCCGATATATATTCCAAAAAACTTTTTCAAAAAAGTCGACTCCATTGTTACAAGCTTTATTTGGGATTATAAGAATCATAGAATAAGTAAAAAACATTTATGTAAGTCAAAGAGCCTTGCCAAATTTCTTATTTTATTTTTGGGCAGTCCATATTAAAAACATGAATTTCTGGCTGGAAGAAATGGACCAACAACCAGAATGGTTAAGGATGGAAAAGGAAGACTGTTTACCTTTTGAAATAGGTTCGATTATATTTGCTACCACAAAATTGCATAAAAAAACCTATAAGGAAAACTCTATAATACATAGTGGAATATGAATTTGGAAACAATTAAAAAAGGCTTTAAAACTGAATAATATACCACTATATCTTCCCATTGTAAATAATCCTTTATTCAAGCCATCCATATTGGATAGAGGTTTTATACAATGGAAAAATCATGGAATTAAAAGGATTGGACATCTTTATAGGGAAGGCATCTTTCTGTCATTTCAAGAGTTACAACAGAATCATGGACTACACTCAAATAACCTTTTCAGATATTTACAAATTAGAGATTATGTTAAATCCAATACACAAGTTTATAGGACTAGGGAACCAGAAATTCTTGATGAATGTTTGAATAAGCATCCTAACACTGAAAAATTAATAGCTTATATTTATAACATTCTCCTAAATAATGAGGTACCACCGATGGAACTATATAGACATAAATGGGAAAATGAGTTAGGTTATCCTATTATGAAAGATATTTGGGACGAAAGTTTACAACATATACATCAATGTTCGTTAAATGCCAGACATGCTTTAATACAATTTAAAGTCTTACACAGATTACATTACTCCAAAATAAAACTAAATAGAATGTTCCCACATATTTCTCCTATATGTGATAAATGCCTGCACCTAGAGGCCAATTTAACACATACCTTTGCAAATTGTATAAAAATTAAAAATTACTGGACTGATATTTTTCAAATAATCTCTGAAGTTGTTAATACCAAATTGGCTCCAGACTCAAAATTAATAATACTTGGGATATCAGAACAAAGTTTAACACTCACAACAAGCCAAAGAAACTTCCTTGACTACAGTATAATAACAGGGAAAAAATTAATATTAAAATTCTGGAAAGGCCCTACAACCCCCACAATTAAAATGTGGATTGTGGAAATGTCGGAGACCCTACATCTAGAAAGAATTAGACTTGTCTTAATGGACAAGCAAGAACTTTTTGTTAAAATATGGGCTCCATTCATTGCCTATTTGAAGGGATAGAGTGGCCCAGCGTGAAAGCCCGACTGAAGCTTGAACTCAGGATTAGATGTAATTATATTTCATAACCTACGAACTTATCTCCTATGATGTATTATAAGTTATTCATTCCACCTCTTTTTCTTTTTTGATATTGTAATTCTTCTTTCTCTCTCTTCTTTCTTCTTTCTCTCTATTTTTCTTTTTCTATCTATATTAAAAAAAAAACACTAGAAGCAGAATTAACTGACAATTGACAAATTTAATAATGTATGAGTGTGATGTATATGAAAAGTTTTTTCTTCTATTATAATATGTTACTCTACATTGTATTATGTTTGCTTCTAATACAAATTTATATCACAAGAAATGTTATTGAGTTTTTTAAGGAGATAACTAAGAAAATTGATAAAGGCAAGGCAGAAGACATGGTTTATATTGTCTAGCAAGGCTGGGTAGTGTTCATCACTTTTTGCAACCTTCTTCATTCCTGGGTGTTTGAGTTCTCTAACCAGGCTGTGATGCAAACAGTCAATATGCTCTCTCCTGTACACTGGAAGTTCAAGAGAGCATTTGTTGACATATGGAATCTCCTCAGACCTCCAAAGAAGTAGAAGCATTGATGGGCTTTCATTATGATTGAATCAACGTGCTGGGTCCAGGACAGATCTTTCAAGACAAATGCATGCAGGAATTTTGACTGAAAGTTTTTGCCTTTCTGCACCATTGTCCGTTTGATGAAGGCCAGTTTGTGGATCCTTGGTCATCCTCATCCAAATTCAACAATCAGTTCCATGGTTTTACTGATCTTGAGACCAAGGTTGTTGGTCTGGCACCATTTGGTCTGTCGATCGATATCCCTCCTATACTCCGACTCATCGTCATCTGTAATTCGACCATCAATTTTACTTCGGAGTCACGTGAGTGACTACGTGAAGAGCCCGTCCAGCACGCATGCGCGACATTAGCGTTCACGCAGTGCAACAGCGACGACCGGGAGTACAGGCGCTCCCGCTACACGTCGGTGAAAACTAAACAGCGGACCATCAGGTAAGTCTTACTCTGTGGTCGTAATCAGCAAGCTGTGCTCTGCTCAGTATTCCAGGGGAACTGGGAAAATGAGCAGCACGGCAAAGGAAGAAAACCGCCCCCGTTCGATTCCAACAGAACGGGAGTGTTCCATCAGTGGGGGGCGAGAGGCGGCACCTGGACTGCATATGCGGCGGTCCACCCTCATCGAGGCCGAGCCCAGTACCGCTAGCGCAGCCTGATGAGCGGCAGCGGGCTGGAGGAAAAGTTTTTTTTAAAAAATGTTTTTTTAAAATACGGCCGGTTATGTCTGACTCCGATGAGGACGGTCCGCCTTAGAGCGGCAGAACTAGCCGCCTGAGCCGAATGAAAAGGCTCATGGAGCAACTGCTCCAGCGAGACTTGCTTCAGGAGCTAGAGCAGTCTCGCCAGGGGGATCAGGCACTCCCACAGCAGTGCTCTACAATGCACTGGCCATCGCTTTCCCCTCAAAGCAGGGCAGCATTGGCGACCAGGGCTGGGCTGGTCAGGAACAGGGGTCATTGGCTGAAGATGTCGGGAGTACGCTTGGGGTACAGGATCAGGAAGAGCTGCTGGGTGTGGAGATTCGCTACGTGGTTACACCACGAGCAGGGCGGCCATTGGAGCCAAAACTGGCGGCCAGCATCAACCACCTGTCCCTCAAACCCCTACAAGACAGGTACTTAATTAGGCACTAGAGCTGGAAAACTGCAGTTCGCTCAATGTACCGGCTGTTACAGCCAAATCTGGGGGGGCGGGACAGAGTATCCGGAACCAGGAGCTAAAATCCTCAAGCTCCTGACGACAGGGATAACAGCCTATGCTCGTTCCGTGGATGGGGTGCATATGACCACAAACCAGCAAGACACACTGGCTCTGCTGTGCTACACCCAATATCAGATAAATAACCTCCGCAAGGAGAGAATAAGACCTGCCCTCAATCCCAGGTTTGCAGGACTGTGTAAAACACCGGCCTCAGAGCCGCAGATCCTGTTATTTGGAAGGACAAGTGAAAGACCTGGAGGAAGAGTCCAAAGCATTTGGCCTCATGAGGGCAGGCCCCGGAACGAGCAGACCCACACAAAAAAACAGACGGCAGTACCCCACCGCGTCCACCAGTCAAGGTCAAATCTATGGAACTGGTGAAAGCTCGGGGTCCGCATACTATCCCCGAAAGCCTTTTTAGGCCAGGGCCCAGAGCGGACCCCATGGAAAATGCGCCACCCCCAATCAGCAGTACATCCAGCAGTATAACGACGGATGAACAAACGGAAGAAAGGAACATTACCATAACTATTGAGGTAGGTGGGTCTGGTTCCTACCAGCATGTAAATGGGGGAACTGTACTAACAGGAGGTGTCTCACGAATGATAGTTATATACTTAACAGTATTCGGGGATACAAAATAGAGTTCATTCAAGAAAACATGCCACCAGTTCAGCACGTACCCCAAAGGGTCTTTACCCTCTCAGTCAAAGAGAATTAGAGGCTCAAGCAGAACTGGTGAGGTTACTTACAAAGGGTGTCATTGAGAAATCCAAACATGATCCTTTGGAATTTGTCTCAAATATATTTACCAAAAGCAAAAAAGATGGTGGATGTCGCATCATTGACTTAACCTCACTAAATACCTTTGTTAAGTATGTACATTTCAAAATGGAAACATTTGTAACTGCTAAACAACTGATTTCCAAAGGATACTTTATGGCAAGCATTGATTTAAAAGATGCCTACTATTCAGTACCCATTCACAAGGGTCATCGCAGATACCTGAAAATTTACCTGGATGGGGCAACTATGGCAGTATAAAGTGTTGCCTAATGGGTTGACATCAGCCTTAGACTATTTACCAAGATATTAAAACCAGCCTTGGCAACATTAACGAAACAAAGACATATTGTCATGGCGTAACTTGATGATATCCTAATAGTAGGCAAAACCATGGAGTTGGCTAAATCAGCTGTATTAGCTACCAAACAATTGTTTGAAACCCTGGGTTTGTCATACATCCAGATAAATCTAAGTTGACGCCATCCACAACTATGGACTATCTGGGATTCACAATTAACTCAATCCACATGTCTGTAACGTGGCCAAAAGGTAAAGCAGCAGAATTGGCACAGATGTGCAACAATTTAATGGTAAGCATTCGACCAACCATCCGACAAGTGGCAAGAGTAATTGGCAAAATGGTAGCAGCATTTTCAGCTACACAATTTGGACTCCTGCACTATCAGCACCTACAAAGGGCAAAAGTACAGGCGTTGAAACGACATGCGGGTCACTTTGACAGAACCATGAAACTACCCATTGAAGCAATATCAGAGTTACAATGGTGGATATAACACATTTGGCATAGTTCCAGCCCTATCATCATCAATAACCCAACGTTAACTATACAAACAGATGCCAGTGCTCAAGGCTGGGGAGCAACTAATACCATATCCAGCACAGGTGGTAGATGGACTTACCTAGACTTGTCTTTACTACAAACACTGGGCATAAATTATTTGGAAATGTTGGGTGCGTTTTATGGTTTTAAAGCATATTCTAGGAATATGCACAACTTGCATGTTCATTTACAAATTGATAATATCACGGTGGTGGCCTATATTAACCATATGACCGGAATAAAATCGATATCATGTGACAATTGGGTCAACACAATCTGGTAATGGTGGGTCGATAGACATATTTGGCTATCAGCAACTTACCTACCAGGTAAGCTAAATACAGTGCCAGGTCACGCAAATTCAATGATAAACACCGAATGGATGTTAAATCCTAGAGCTTTTGCTAAAATTACAAACCAATATGGCACACCAGATATCGATCTCTTTGCATCCAGACTAAATCACCACGTACCAATGTATGTCCCTTGGGAACCACACCCTGAGGCAGCAGCGATAGATGCATTCGCGCTGAACTGGGGGACCTATTTCTTCTATGCTTTTCCCCCCTTCTGCCTTAATCTGTAGAGTACTATGCAAAATACAGATGGACTCTGCTTCAGGTATTTTGATAGTACCAACAGCCATGGTTCCCAGTGGTCCTGGACATGGTCATCGAAACTCCTATGACCTTTCCCAGTAGCCCAGACCTATTGACGCACCCTGTATCAGGCATAAGTCATCCATGCCATGACAAAATTAACCTACTGGGTTGCAGATTATCAAAAGACCACTGCTGGGACTGGGATTGTCTGACAGGACCATCAACATGATGACACCGTATGTCCACCAGGAAACAATACCTATCGAGCATCAGGAAGTGGTAAAGATACTGCTCGACTACTGGGACAACGTACTCATCTGCAACCATAACCAATGTACTGGAGTTCCTGGGGGGCCTTCACCATAATGAAGGATTGAGCTACAGCGCCATCAATACTGCCAGACGCGCGCTGTCAGCCTACTTAAAACAGGTGCCAGGACAACAGGCCATAGGGTCTCACCCGCTGGTGATCAAACTCATGAGGAGTATCATCAACTCCAACCCTCTTAGACCTAGGTATACCCAAATCTCGGATGTCAGTGTGGTCCTCACCCTGGAAAAGCTAACCCTGAAAACGGTCATGCTGATGCCACTAGTCTCAGCACAAAGAGTCCAGTCCCTCCACTTACTGCGACTGGACAACATGGTTATAACACCAGACCGGGTCTCATTCACCATTCAGGAGCTGCTAAAGCAGAGCAAGCCAGGAACTTGAGTCCTCGTTATGGATTTCCGGGCATACCCACCTGACCTACGGTTGTGTGTCATGACTCACTTATTCACTTACATCAACACAACAAGAGATTCTCGAGGGAGAAAGGGAAAAAAAAAAGAAAAAAAAAGAAAAAAAAAAAAAAAAAAAGCCTTATGGGTCAGCCACAAGAAACCTCATGGTTGGGTGTCGAGCCAAACCATCTCGAGATGGCTCAAGCAGGTACTGGGAGCTGCTGGAGTAGATACTGATGTATATACATCTCACTCCACCAGGGCAGCATCCACATCGGCGGCTAAAAGAATGAACATGGAGAAAACGTTCCAAACGTTCTACCACAAGCCGCTAGCAGAACCTGTGTTATTTGCAGAAAGAGTTTTAAATTCTGCAAAAATATATAATTTAAGCCCGGGGGAGCATTTTGTCTTTTGTTATTGTTTAATAGATACCATTATTGTTTACAAACAGATTATGGTTGATTACGATAACATACTTCCTCCCTTGAATGACTTCGGCAGCGAGTGAAGTATGAACTGTTATACGGTTTGAAATCACAGAGCTTTAAAATCTTCACGTAGTCACTCACGTGACTCCGAAGTAAAATAGTAAGATTAAACGAGAACTTACCAGTTTGAAGTTTGATCTGTATTTTATGAGGATTTACGATGAGGGATTACGTGCCCTCCGCTCCCACCCTCAATTATAGATCAACAGGTATCTTAGTTCTCCTTTTATTTACTATGTTTATTTCAATTATTGTGTTTCCTGTGATTCCACACCGCTGCTTTGAAGAATGTAACGCATGCGTGCTGGACGGGCTCTTCACGTAATCCCTCATCGTAACTCCTCATAAAATACAGATCAAACTTCAAACTGGTAAGTTCTCGTTTAATCTTACTATTATGGTGTCATTGGCAAATTTGAAGATGGAGTTGTAACTCTGTCCAGCTACATAGTCATGAATGAGTAGAGCAGGGGTCTGAGCACACAACTTGAGGTTCTCCTGTGCTGATGATTATCGAAGAGGAGGTGCTGCCAATTCGTACTGATTGTGTTCTGTTGATGAGGAAGTCAAGGATCCTGTTGCAGAGGGATGTGCAGAAATGCAGTTCCCTGAGCTGGGTGACCAGTTTGCAGAGGATGTTGGTGTTGAATGCTGAGCTGTGTCTATGAGGAACAACCTGATGTATGTGTTATTATTGTTCAAGCGGTCCAGTGCAGAGTAGAGAGCCAGCAAGATCAGCAAGACATCCTGTTAGGAAATGAGACAGGGCAGGTGGCGGAGGTATGCGTTGGGGAGCATTTCGGGTCCAGTGATCACAATACCATTAGTTTCAATATAATTATGGAGAGGGTCAGAACTGGACCTAGGGTTGAGATGTTTGATTGGAGAAAGGCTAACTTTGAGGAGATGCGAAAGGATTTAAAAGGAGTGAATTGGGACATGTTGTTTTATGGGAAGGATGTAGAAGAGAAATGGAGGACATTTAAAGGTGAAATTTTAAGAGTACAGAATCTTTATGTCCCTGTTCGGTTGAAAGGAAATAGTAAAAATTGGAAAGAGCCATGGTTTTCAAGGGAAATTGGACACTTGGTTCGGAAACAGAGAGAGATTTACAATAATTATAGGCAGCATGGAGTAAATGAGGTGCTCGAGGAGTATAAAGAATGTAAAAAGAATATTAAGAAAGAAATTAGAAAAGCTAAAAGAACATATGAGGTTGCTTTGGCAAGTAAGGTGAAAGTAAATCCAAAGGGTTTCTACAGCTATATTAATAGCAAAAGGATAACAAGGAATACAATTGGTCCATTAGAGAGTCAGAGTGGACAGCTATCTGCAGAGCCAAAAGAGATGGGGGAGATATTGAACAATTTCTTTTCTTCAGTATTCACCAAGGAGAAGAATACGGACTTATGTGAGGTAAGGGAAACAAGCAGAGTAGCAATGGAAACTATGAGATTCAAAGAAGAGGAGGTGCGGGCACTTTTGAAAAATATGAAAACGGATAAGTCTCCAGGTCCTGATAGGATATTCCCTAGGACATTGAGGGAAGTTAGTGTAGAAATAGCAGGGGCAATGACAGAAATATTTCAAATGTCATTAGAAACGGGAATAGTGCCGGGGGATTGGCGTACTGCGCATGTTGTTCCATTGTTTAAAAAGGGTTCTAAGGGTAAACCTAGCAATTATAGACCTGTTAGTTTGACGTCAGTGGTGGGCAAATTAATGGAAAGGATACAGAGATAATATATATAAGCATCTGGATAAGCAGGGTCTGATTAGGAACAGTCAACATGGATATGTGCCTGGAAGGTCATGCTTGACTAATCTTCTTGAATTTTCCGAAGAGATTACTAGGGAAATTGATGAGGGTAAAGCAGTGGATGTTGTCTATATGGACTTCAGTAAGGCCTTTGACAAGGTTCCTCATGGAAGGTTGGTTAAGAAGATTCAATTGTTGGGTATTAATGGTGGAGTAGCAAGATGGATTCAACAGTGGCTGAATGAGAGATGCCAGAGAGAAATGGTGGATGGCTGTTTGTCAGGTTGGAGGCCGGTGACTAGTGGGGTGCCTCAGGGGTCTGTGTTGGGTCCACTGTTGTTTGTCATGTACATCAATGATCTGGATGATGGTGTGGAAAATTGGATTAGTAAGTATGCAGATGATACTAAGATAGGTGGTGTTGTGGATAATGAAGTAGATTTTCAAAGTCTACAGAGAGATTTAGGCCATTTGGAAGAGTGGGCTGAAAGATGGCAGATGGAGTTTAATGCTGATAAATGTGAGGTGCTACATCTCGGCAGGACAAATCAAAGTAGGACGTACATGGTAAATGGTAGCGAATTGAGGAATGCAGTTGAACAGAGGGATCTAGGAATAACTGTGCATAGTTCCCTGAAGGTGGAATCTCATGTAGATAGGGTGGTAAAGAAAGCTTTTGGTGTGCTGGCCTTTATAAATCAGAGCATTGAATATAGAAGTTGGGATGTAATGTTTGAAATTGTACAAGGCATTGGTGAGGCCAATTCTGGAGTATGGAGTACAATTTTGGTCGCCTAATTATAGGAAGGATGTCAACAAAATAGAGAGAGTACAGAGGAGATTTACTTGAATGTTGCCTGGGTTTCAGCAACTAAGTTACAGAGAAAGGTTGAACTAGTTAGGTCTTTATTCTTTGGAGCGCAGAAGGTTAAGAGGGGACTTGATAGAGGTCTTTAAAATGATGAGCGGGTTAGACAGAGTTGACGTGGATAAGCTTTTCCCATTGAGAGTAGGGAAGATTCAAACAAGGGGACATGACTTGAGAATTAAGGGACAGAAGTTTAGGTGTAACATTAGGGGGGACTTCTTTACTCAGAGAGTGATAGCTGTGTGGAATGAGCTTCCAGTGGAAGTGGTGGAGGCATGTTCGATTTTATCCTTTAAAAATAGATTGGATGGGTATATGGACTGGAAAGGAATGGAGGGTTATGGTCTGAGTGCAGGTAGATGGGACATGGGGGGAGTTAAATTAAAAAAATGTAGGTGAAAAACTAATTTCTCTCTCAGATTAATAAAACTTGACAATTTCTTCAGAACTTTTGTTCCATCTGGTCTGTAAAACATGTGTATCCATTTATTTAAAAAAACATTCCCTTCTTCTGTGTTTCATCTCTCTAGCATTTTAAAATGTAGCCTCTGTCTTTGTTTCTATTTCTAGTTGCAAGATTTTATCTTGAGCATATATTCTTCCAAAAACCGTCATTGTGGCAACTCTGTTTTAGATCAGGGAAACACAGACAGTACATTCATGACACACTGAGAAATGGAATTACTTCCACAAAACATGGCCGAGGAAGGTAATGAAGGTCATTTGATAAAACAAGGTCCCTCATGGCAAAGTTCTTGAAAGATTGCTGACTTGCCGGTTGGGAATGTATTAGGCCATGACTAGAGGGAATTCTCATGCATTTTGTTGGAGAGCTATGCACGTAAAAGAGAAATCTTCATGCTGATAAGTTTTGCATACAATTGAAAGAAAATGAAATCTAAGTGTAAATTTTCTTTCGTGGAATTCAATGAAGGAAATATGCTGATATAATTGATACTGGTATTGGTATTAGCTTCTTGTCACATGTGCCATAACATTTTATTTATGCTATCCAGGCAGATCACACCACATATGAGTGCAATCATATCATGATTGATGTATATATATGTACTTTGAAATGGAAGTAGCTGGAAATGTCATCACTTCCATGCAGAATTGCTAGGTCTACTACCACTAATGAAGTCCAGGACCCTCTCCTGTGAATTCCCAGTGCCAATACCATTGGCTCCAGGATCATCTTTGCAGTACTACAGTTTTCCAGTTGGCATATTTCTTCACCTTGTTAAATACCTTCATTACATGTCACAGTTGAATAGATAACCTTCGTAATACTTCTAATTCTATGATCAACATTTATTTTAATTTCAAGTCCTCCTGTTTCATGTCCCCTCCAGTCTAGTTTTTTCTGTGCCAGCTCATGCACATCTGCCAAGAGGTGGATCAGCCAAAACTAATTAGCTGCTGTCACACCTTTAGACGTATCACAGAGGACCAGATTTTTTCACTCTAGAAGCAGATGTTCTCTTCAGAGTGCTCCAGATGTGAAGACTGCCCGCATCCCAACTCATGCCAAATCTCACCTTAATTTTGACAATGGACAGTAGCGCACCCTCCAAGAATACTTCAGTTTTTAAATTCCTTTTCTTGTTTTCAAATCCCTTCCACATCTGAGACTTCCATTTCTCTATAACCTCCTCCAATGCTGTAAATCCTTTGTCACTTCAACTTCTTCTATTTTGGTCTCTGATGTTGATTGTAATATTAGAAGTGTTATGTGGGTTATCTGTTCAACTGTGACATCATTGAAGTATTTAACAAGGTTTTCTGTTGACGGATGATTCCAGGTTTGGGACAATTTTTGGACAAAAGATACAGGGATGAGGAACGTGTGGGAAAACATTTTGCTCGGAGAAGACCAAAGTGTTCCTGAAAATCTAAACGGCAGGGATAACAAGTATGGGAAATCCTGTATATCTTAAATTCCGAGCAAACCCGGGTCTCTGAGGCAGCAACTCTACGACTGTGCCTCCATGCTGCCTACATTAGCTTAATTTATGACTCATTTATGTTATACATACTTTTTAAGTACAATTTGATTCACACAGCACGGAACCAGGCCCAACTTGTCCACGCTGACCAATATGTCCCATTCAAGCTAGTCTTGTTTGCCTGTGCCTGAGCCATATCCCTCTAAATCTTTCAGTGGCATTGTGTAGCATTGGGAGTTCACTTACACCTTGAGCAATGAAGAGTAACGGTTTCAATGTTTTTACAGCCAGAGTTTTTCAGAAGTAGCCAACAGTTGTGCTCAGCACTGATTAATGCAGAATAAATACAAAGCAGAAGCTTGTGAATCACTAGAGTCTGTGGAACAGGATCATTAAGATTCCAATGTTAGGTCCAAGATGGTCATGTCAGTTTCAACGTGTAATGGTAGTAAATGCTGAAAAATGCACCATCAGTGCAACTGCTAAATCCTGGTCATAATTTTGTTGTAATTATATTGATTTGCTACCTACTTCAATCTTCTTCATTTCTTGCTTCCCTGAGTTTTGTTATGTTTCCTATTTTATCTAATATTTTGTTGCTTTACTGGGCATTTCTTTATCATTCTGGAGATTAGGTCTGCCCAGAGATGAACATCAAAGCTGATATGTCTCTGTGGATTAATCTTCAATTTGTGTGTAAACAATTGTTTATCCATTAGTTTCAAACCAGTGACATAAGCAGCCAATGAGTTTGATAGGTCGTCAATATTTTGTCAGTATCATATTTGTCTCAGCTGCCAGCAGTTTCATCTCCGGGTCCTGAAAGCTGTGATGTGTCTCGTGGGAAGATGAAATGGTGTCCTTTGAGTTCACTGTAGCCTAAGTTTCAACAGTGTAATAAACTAAAGTCAGGCTGTGGGAACATAATGGAGAATTTAAGTGACAGGCAACTGGAAGGATTAGGGTGACCCTTGTGATGTTTTACAAACAGCATTTAGTTTCACCCCTGCAGACAAGACCGCATTCTGAGCTCCAAATGCAGTAGATTGAAAGAGGTGCAAGTGTATCATTGTTTCACCTAGAAGCAATGATCCACTCTATGAATTAATCATATGAGTTAACATATGATGAGTGTTTGATGGCACTGGGCCTATACTCGCTAGAGTTTAGAAGTTTTGAAGAATGAGGGGGGACCTCATTGAAACACACTGAATAGTGAAAGGCTTGGATAGAGTGGATGCAGTGAGGATGTTCCCACTAGTGGGAAAGTCTAGGACTAGAGGTCATAGCCTCAGAACTAAAGGACGTTCCTTTAGAAAGCAGGTAGGAGAAATTTCTTTAGTCATGGGGTGGTGAATCTGTGGAATTCTTTGCCATAGAAGGCTGTGGAGGTCGTCAATGGATATTTTTAAGGCAGATATAGCTGGATTCTTGATTAGTAGAGTGTCAGGGATTGTGGGGAGAAGGCAGGAGAATAGGGTAAGCTAGCAGCGTTGGAGACCCGGGTTTGATCCCGAATATGGGTGCTGTCTGTACAGAGTTGGTATGTTGTCACCGTGCCCGCGTGGGTTTTCTCCTAGATCTTTGGTTTCTTCCCACACTCCAGACGTACAGGTTTTTAGGTTAATTGACTTGGTATAAGTTTAAATTGTCCATAGTGTGTGTAGGATAGCATTAATTAATGGGGATGGTTGGTCGGTGCGGACTCGATGGGCCAAAGGGCGTTTTTCCGCGCTGTATCTCTAAACTAAACTAAACTAAGAGGAATAGACTTGATTGGGTTGAATGGCCTAATTTTGCTCCTATCACTTATGAACATGAACTTTTTCACTTATTGGTCCTAACCTTTACCTTCCCATCATTCTTTCCAAATTCTGACCTTGCTCTTGTTCCCACCTCCTGCCTCTCTAGATTAAACCATCCCATCATGTTACATCATGTTATAGCTGTACAAGTGTTGGTCAGAACACATTTGGAGGACTGTGTACAGTTCTGATTGCTTTGCTACAGGAAGGATGCCATTAAACCGCAAAGGTCGAAATAAACATTTACAAGTGTATTCCCCAATCCAGATGGTTTGAGATATTTGAGCGACTGGATAGTCTGGGCCATTTTTGCCTGTAGCGAAAAGACTGAGGGGTGACCTCATAGATGTAAATGAAATCATGAGGGGCATAGATAAGAGAAACAGCCACAATATTTTTCCGAAGGTAGAGAAGTAAAAATATTGATGATAGAGGTTGAAGATGATAGGGGAGAGATTCAGAAATGACCCGAGAAACAATGTTTGCCTGCAGAATGTGATTTAATGGAACAAGCTTCCAGTGGAAATTGTAGAGATGGGTATAGTAATGATATTCAAGACACTTTGACATGTACATGAATAGGAACGGTTTGGAGAAATATGGGCCAGGTGCAGACAATTGGGACTACTCAGTTGAGCAATTTAATAAATATGGGCAGGTTGGGCCGAAGGGCCTGTTTCCGTGCTGTCTACGTCAATGACACCATTTTAGTAGTATTGTGATCATAAACTCCAATCCCAATATGGGGAATCTGAAAGTGATTCCAATACAATAGAGGGCTGGCAGAAGAAAGAACAACCAGAAAACCTGCTGATTGTTATACAACCCACTGGTACATTTACAATACTTCATGCAGAACACTGCCGGAGGCCACTGGGTTAATCCAAGCAAAACAGTAAAATAAGACAAGCATTTATGTCCTCATGTTTCACAACTTCATGCTACCACTAAAGGGCATGTCCCACTTACGTGTCCTTGGCATGCAAATTACGCGACCTCGTGGTCGCATTGAGGCGCACGGGCATCGTATGGCCGCGCGGGTACGGTCCCACTGAGAAGCACGGAGGGGTATGTAGTTGTGTGCGATCATTGCGCGGGGCTCCGAAATTTTTGTAGCGAACGAAATCTTCGCGCGCCAACGGCCTGTCGCGTAACTGACGGCCAAAGTGGGACAGGCCCAAGACCCTGGCACGACGCAACGTCTCACCTCCAACAGCAGCAGAAGCAGGCAAACAATCGCCGAACTCGGCCTGGGGCTCACGGCTGTTGCGGTCTGGATCCGCCCCCACTCCTACTCCCAGAGCAGGGCCAAGAAAATTGAAGATAGACACAAAATGCTGGAGTAACTCAGCGGGACCGGCAGCATCTCTGGAGAGAAGGAACGGGTGACTCTTTCAGACTGAAGAAGAGTCTCGACCCGAAACATCACCCATTGCTTCTCTCCAGAGATGCTGCCAGTCCCACTGAGTTACTCCAGCTTTGTTTCCATCTTCAAATGACGTCACGCGCTCCAGATGGCTGTGCGTACGCATGAAATCGCGCGTGACCTTCGCGGGACCGTCGCGGTTCAACGCGACCATGGGGTCGGGTAATTTGCGTGCCAAGGACACGTAAGTGGGACAGGCCCTTAAGGGTTTAACACAGAATCATTATAATCTGAGCTGTAGTCACTGTTTCAATGTGGGAAAGACGGCAGCCAATTAAGGCAAAGCAATCTCCCAAGGAACGAATAAACCATTTTTTGTAGTGACGTTGGAAGCAGGGCAATTGGTGGCCACGACACTGAGGAGATTATATGCTGCTTCTTCAGAACTATGCCATGAGATTGTGCGTGTCCCGGGGAGAGTGTAAATGGTGCATTGGTTAACATCTCCTCTGAAAGACCCCACATCAACAATGCTGCACTCCCTCAGTACTGTTCAGGAAAATCATACTAAATGTTATGGATACTTAACTGGACGAGACTTGACCCTACAAATGTTTTACTCAAAGGCAAGAATCCCAATGGTTATCTCTCCCGAAACGAACCCATAAATGGGGGCAAATCCAGATGGGGCACAGGGAAGAGAGGGGGGAAAAATAGGGGTGGGAGAATGGGGTGTTGTAGTTTTGTTACCTAAAATTGGGGAATTTAATGTTCATGCTATTAGGTTGTAAGCTACCCAAGCAGGTGAGGGGGAAAGATTTAATATGAACCTGAGTGGTTAATCTTTTACACAAAGGGTGATGGGTATATGGAACAAACTGTCAGAGAGTGTAAGGTACACAAAAATGCTGGAGAAACTCAGCGGGTGCAGCAGCATCTATGGAGCGAAGGAAATAGGTAACGTTTCGGGCCGAAACCCTTCTTCAGACCATAGTTGAGGCAGGTACTATTACAATGTTTAAGAAACATTTAGACAGGTACATGGATAGGATAGATTTAGTGGGATAGGGGCAAATGCAGGCATGTGGAACTCATGTAGCTGGGGCAAGTTAGTCAGCACGGGCAAGCTGGGTCGAAGGGCCTGTTTCCACACTATATGACTATGTTTGTGGAGCAGCTGCAATTTAAAAACAATTATCCTGTAATTTAGACAGTGGATTTAGCCTTGGTGATGTAATCTTGCAACCATCTAGAGAACTAAATATTTCTTCCAGGTAAAGCAGTGGCTAACTTGCACTTCTTCCAATGTTGTCTGCTACATTTGCTACATTATCTAAGTTCGACAAACCAAATGCATGTTGGGTGACCACTTTCTGGAACCCATGCATTCAGGCTGCAGGGGCAACTCTGACCTATCAGCTTCCTGTCACTTTAATTGCACATTGTCCTCCCATTTGCATCCCGTTAACATCCTGCACTGATCCAACAAAAGATTCCGTAAACTCAAGGCTAGTAGCCCATCTTCCAGTTGGGCACATTGCAGTCTTCACGATGTGATATTGAATTCAAAAATTCCAGATGACCAGCCTTTTCAGTTTGTGTCAAAACTGGCCAGTCCTCATGAACTGTCATAAGCATAATGTTAATTCATTGTTTCTCTCTTCACAGACGCTATCTAAACTCTTGGCTTCTTTGAGCATTTTTTATTTCAGATTTCCAACAAATACATTGTTTTGCTTCTCATAATTATATCTTTATTTGTCCTCTCTCCTGTTCTCTTTCATCTCTCTTTATGTATAATTCTTGATGGTGAAGCAGCTGTGATAAAAACACCTGCACCACAGTTCTTGTGTGATCCCAACTCCAGCCAACACTGCCATTTGTGTCATTCACACTCCCTTCATCTCCACTTTACCACAAATATTCCTTTTGTTCTCTCCACATTTGTTCCTTCTTCGTAACTTAGATCATCTTTGATTTTTCCTAGTCTGGTAAAGAGCGCAGCAGAATGAAACTTTAACTCTGTTTTTCATCTCCATTTGGTGCTACCTGATTTGCTGAGTCGTCAGCTCTTATTTTAGATTTTCAGCTGATTTTTGCTATTCCTTGATTGTCAAATAAATATGAGTAGAGTTTGAAAAATAAATGTAGACTTTCAACTTGATTTTGTTTTCTAAAGTACCCAGCTACTGCAAGCCAATATCTCTTCCAAAGAATGGATTTGGTGAAAAAGTTGACCATTTGATCAAAATGTTTGATAACATTTAAATTAGTGATAATGATAATGATCCATCACTTAAATTCTTACTTCCTTGTCACTGATCTCCTACATTGTTCTAACAAAGCCCAAAAGCAGGTGAAATGGTTTGTCACTACTTGAAAGCTTAATAATTTGCGACTTGTATGTTAAGGGCCCATTCAGGAAACATGGCCGATATAGGAGCAAGATCCCAAGGATGAAGGACCAGTTGTGGAGTGACAAGAAAAGTTATGCTTGTTTAAAACAGGAAAGATTGCGAGATGTTTAATGGGGATGTTTGAGATAATGATAGCATAAATAAGGAGAAGCTGTTTCTCATGACAGAAGAGTTGGTAACTGAATGGCACCTATTTAAAATGATTTGCAAGACATTGGTAAGGTTGGTGGGTATATGGATGAGGTGCCAGAAAAGGTAGTGGAGGCAGGTTTTCAAACAGCATTTAAAATATGCTGGGATGGGTACACAGATAGGAAAGGTTGGAGGGATATGGGTCAAATACAGGCAAATATAACTCACTTAGGGCTTATTGGTCGGCTTGGTAAAGTTGGGCCGAAGGGCCTATTTCAATGCTATACGACTGTGCATCTAGTAGCGAAAGAGATGATGTGAAGGAAGCCTTTGTTGTGATCTTGAAGACACTATCTGATAGAATAGTGGATGAAAGTTCAATGGTAACAATCTAACAAAAAATGATTGATTATTAAAGGTGGAACGCGTGCAGGACAATGGTGGAAGATTGGGGATCAGGGATTAAATGAGCTCCAGGCACAATAGCATTAATGACCTCCTGATGCCCTGAATGCTTTTCATTATCTGGAAATGCATATTCTTAATCTATATGCATAGGGTATGTCATTAAAAATCAAATAGGTTACATCTCTCTACAATACTTAAAACATGATAAATTTAATATACAATGTAAAGGGCCTGTCCCACGGGCATGCGACTCCATGCGGCAAGCGCAACCTAACCGCAAGCGGGTGCCGTGCGGGTGCCGCGTGGAGGTCGCGGGGCCGGTCCCACTTCGATCGCCAGCGCCGTATGGAGTTGTGCGGATCTGGTCCCGACATCGCGCGGGGCTCCGAAAAACTGACACTGTTCAAAAATTCCGTGCAGCAACGGCCTGCCGTGCGCGCCGCCTCGACGGCCGTGCGCACCGCCTCCTCGCCGTATGCACCGTCTTGACGTCACTTGACCTCCGTGCGGCCCCCGCTTCCGATTTGGTAGCGCTTGCCGCATGCGGCCGCATGCTGGTGGGATCGGCCCTGTACGGGGATCACTCGACCTCCGCGCGGCCCCCGCTTGCGGTTAGGTCGCGCTTGCCGCATGGAGTCGCATGCCCGTGGGACAGGCCCTTTACACTTTTCCTTGCTGCATTTTCTCCAATGTAAACTCTTGGGAATTCAATAAATTCCCTGCTCCATGCAGAGCCTGATGTTGAAGCATAGCTGTAGCTGATCAACCCTGGCAACAAGTCTGGGATTTGTATAAGAGTTGCTGACCCACCAGAGGTTGTTAGTTTTCCATGTAAATGCCCAAACTTCCCAGCAAGTGTGGGTTGTAGCTTTGCTGCCTATTGTATCCATTGGATATGTTAATAATACATCAAAAGTAACATCACAGGATTAATTCTTCCAATGAATGAGAAGGTAAGTCTTACATTCTTTTGTCCCCTGGCCAGTATGTTTGCATTAGGTTTTGAGAAAAGGTGGCGACGCATTCAAGATCACCATAGACTTTGGTTGCATAAAAGGGGAGAAACTTTAGATAATTAGTGGTCAGAGCACCTTGAGGATGATTAGCAGCAGGAACTGAGCGAGAGATGCTAAATGTTTTCACCCGTTATGTTGCTGTGGGCATTAGAAACAGATTCAACTGGAACATCCAAAGATAATTGAATAAGCTTTGAAGGAGAGCAATTATGAGATTTGTGGGGGAGAAAGGGGGAATTTGATTAATTCGTGATCTTTTTGGCCTATATAGTAATGATCTCCTCTGCATCTGTTTGACTCAATGATCTATGATTTCGACTACTGAATGTATTTAACAGTATTACTTTAAAGAATTTATGTGTAAAATGTAGTCAGCTGCATTCAGAGACATGGACTCCCTCAGTCATTTATTTGATATTTGAAGGGCATAAGTTAGTTCCGTATTGCTGTTCCACTCTCCCAGGCAAGCTCTGTTCCACTCTCCCAGCCATTACCTCAGTAAATGTTTTATTAGTGAACTAGCTCCACAGATTTAGTGTTATGAATATAATTCCTCATCATGTGCACGCAAAATTTTAATCTAAGTATTAGCTCCAAATATTAGCAGATAACCTACATTGTAAAAATAAATTAAATGCCAATGAGCATCATGTTTAGCTAAACTAAAGTTTAGATATTCTAAATTTGAAAATATTCTAACTGTTTAGTTAGTCATTACGCATGTTGATGAGTCTTTTTAGACATTTATCACAAAATTACTGAAAGGATTTGCATTAGTTGCAATCTCATAAATCGCACCACATTTTTCTTGTAAAATGCAGTCCAGATTTTATTTGAAAGCACAGTATTGTGCAAGTGACTTTCACCTTAGTTATCTGAGGTTCTTAGTTATCTTAGTAGTTTGAAGAAGGGTTTTGACCTGAAACGTCACCCATTCCTTCTCTCCAGAGATGCTGCCTGTCCCGCTGAGTTACTCCAGCTTTTTATGTGCATTGTCAAGATCTAGTCATTTATGTGAATATAGATTTAACCTTCAAATACATAATTGGGAACTTTTAGTATTAATACATTAGATCAAGATGTAAATTAATATGTAGCTTATCGTAACATCACCTTTCAAAGAGATTTTGAGTTTAACTGATTCTGCAGTAACAGAGCCACAGTAAAAAAAAAAGGTCAATGATTGAATTGAAATTGAAGGAGAACTGTTCAAAGTTTCAGATTCCACTTGTACATTGTAACCACCATCTTGAAGTTGATCAGTAAACGTGTGAAAGTTTCCAGTAGCAACTAAACTCAAATAGAGATCATTTTCTTCTTCGGTGAAGCCAGAACATTGGCAAAATCTAAGTAGCTGGGGGCAGAATATTGCACGGGCTGTCATTTTGCTGGCGTCAACATTGATCGTTACTTTTTGTGGGAGATTCCAATGAAAGTGACATTAGTGAATTTTATTCCTTTAAAAATATAACATCGAGATCAAATTTTAATCGCAGGAAAATATTATTCGTTGAACTTCCTGCAATTCATGCTGTGGCAATGTGGGTGCATGTAACTCCAAAACACTCAGCGGCACTGAGCTATTTCTGCAGGCCTCTAGAAAATATGTTTAAGGCTTATATCCCATCCGACATTACTCCCCGAGCCATTACGGTGTTCCCTGCTGAATGCCTCTCTCTGTTCTGCAGATAATCCGGCAGTGAGATCTGTAGTAATCACAGCCCATCTGTCAAAGGCTAAACCCATACTGGATGCAAGTGGTGGCTTCTGCACAATGAGATAATGTCATGGTGTCATAGTGCTAATCAGTATGGAAACAGATCCTCCAGCCTAACTCATTCATGCTGACCAAAATGTCTTCCTGAGCTAGTGTCATGTGTCTGCTTTCAACCCTTATCATTCTAAACCTTTTCTATCCCTGTACTTGTCCAAATCTCTTTTAAATATAGTAATTGTATCCTCCCCTTTCGCTTCCCTTGGCAGCTCTGCCACCTATACAGGTCCCTTTTAAAGTCCCCCCCCCCCCCCCCCTCACCTTAGATTTACAGCCTCCAGCTTTAGACACCCCTATCCTGGGATAAAGTCTGTGACCATCTATCTTATTAAAGCCCCTCATGATTTTATTTATCCTTTTAAGGTCTCTTCTGAATGTCCTATACTCCAAAGAAACTATCCAGGCCTGTCCAACTTCTCCCTATAACACAAGCCCCCAGTCCTAGTAACATCCACCTGAATCCATCCATCAAGTGCACATAACCTTGAGGGGCAACCAGTGTTAAGGGTCAGGGTGGAGTAAATGTTGTGACCACTTCTAATCGACTGAGATCTGCTGGTCAAAAAATCCAGAAGCCTGTTGCAGATGGGGACTTCCAAGGCCAAGCTCCAAAAGTTTGGTGATGAGCTTATTTGGTGAGGTGGTGTTGAAGGCTGAAATCTAGTTAATAAATAGCATCCTCACAGATGTGTTCTCATTTTCAAGGTGATCCAAAGCTGAATGTTGTGCAAGAGATATAACATCCTCCATATTGCAATGTATGCTATTGCACATGCTCTAGGTTGTCTAGAAGATTGGTACAGTCTTGGTACAGTTGTAGGCCATTACTAACCTTTCAAAACATGTCAGCAATGTCTATATCAGAGCTATTAGGTGATGGCCATTGAGACAGATTACTTTACTGTTATTGATTAAGGGCCAAACACAGGAAAATGGGACTAATGTCAGTAGGCACCTTGGTCGACATGGACAAATTGACCTGAATGACCTGTTTCCATACTGTGTAGCTCTACGGAGCTATTAACATCAGTGTGGGGAAATTTGATGTTTCAAAATTGACCAAAATACGATATCCCTTTCCAAATAAAAAAATGCAAGACTGGAATGGATTTTATGCCATCATCTTTGATGCCGTCATCGTTGTCTCTTGACAATGTATCTGGGAATACTTTTAGCATGACAGCGTGATCAATAGCACTGTGATTGGCACTCTTGTCAGCATGAGCGTGCACCTCGTAAATGAGTCTTATATGGCAGTCTGGCTGATTACGTGAGGAGCTATGGAGAAAGAATAGTAAAACTCTTTTGTTCAGCCAGCTTGTGCCCTGGAGAATTGGTTCCAGTAAACTGAAATATTATTAATATGTTTT
Source organism: Malacoraja senta (assembly GCA_038087875.1). Classification (NCBI taxonomy): domain Eukaryota; kingdom Metazoa; phylum Chordata; class Chondrichthyes; order Rajiformes; family Rajidae; genus Malacoraja; species Malacoraja senta. The sequence goes on from CM075977.1 coordinate 185,727,845, forward strand.
CCTAGTCAAGGGATTCTTCAAATGATACATTTCTGAAGCATTGTGATACGGAAACTCATGACTTGTAAAGTACCTGTCAAGCTTTCGAGTATAATTCCTGGCCTGTGCCCTTTCACATTTAAACAAAAGAGAGAAAGGAAGCTCTGCTTTTTTTTTAAAGTAGGATTGAAGTAGTTTCAGAATAAAATCCTCAATATTCTGTGTCAAAATGTTTTGTCCAGCATGAAGTGGCAACAAGAAAAGGCAGATAACACATCTGTATGCCGGGGCAGCATTTATATGGCAACAACAGAAGAAGTCGAGAACAACATATAGGGATGTAGCATTCTCAGCTTAGTAATGAACTCCCAAGATGTTTTACAATAATATTAGCAAAGCAAAACGGACATCTTTGGCAGTGCAGACAATTAGACTCAAGCAGTCTATGCCCCTGTTTTGGCTGCATCCCAGCTTAAACCTCTCTTTCATTACTGTATCTGCTTAATCCTCTTCTCCCTTCTAGCTCATTTGCTCATCTATTTGTCCTTTAATGACATCCATACTATTCAATTAAAGAAATGCTCATATAGAAACTACCACTTGTTGGGTAAATTAATTTATTTTAAATTGCATGCTCGATTCTTTGGTCGCTATTATTTATAGGTGATTTCCACCAGTTGAAATGCACCCTTTCACTCCACGCTCCCATCAGTGCATCTTTTAAAAACACATTTTTCAAGTGAAAATGGATCCAGCCTATTTCTCTATTGTCTAATCTAGCATCCAATTTCTGGTAGATTCCTCTAATTTCTTTCTCTACCACACCATTGCCACTACCATTTAAAAAAAAAAAAAAGATCAGGATTGTGGACAAAACTAAGTGCAATTTAACTTATGTTAGTAGAAACAAAATACTAGAGTAACTCGGCGGGTTAGGCAGCATCTCTGGAGAGAAGGACGAGGCCTTTATTTAAATAGTTAACATATATTCCAGAATAAGTATATTTAGTAAATAGAAAATATGATTCTTTGAGAAGAATTCTTTCTAAGTTCTCCCTGTGATCCACGTGGGTTTCTCCATGATCTTCGGATTCCTCCCACACTCCAAAGATGTACAGGTTTGTTGGTAAAATGGCTTGGTATAAGAGTAAATTAGCTCTAGTGTGTAAAGGATCGTGTTAATGCGAGGGGATCGCTGGTCAGCGTGGACTCAATGGGCCAAAAGGCCAGTTTCCACGCTGTATCTCTAAACTATACTAAACTAAAAGAGGTCTGAGATGCTAAAAGATCAGTTAAAGGCTTATAATGTCAAAAAGAGTAGTAAATCTAATTAGTTTAGTATTCAGCAAAGAATGGCGAAGGAATTGGTAAGTAAACAGAAAGTAGGAAAGGTGAGTGATAGCAAGAAATGTAAAAAAGGCTGTAAAAGCTTCTCTGAATACTTAAGAAGAATATGAAAAGCAAAAGTTAATGCGAGTCCCTCAAAGGACAAAGGACATTTATTGTCACATACACCAATTGGCGTAGTGAAATTTGAGTTATAATTTGAGAAATAAGATAAACACAACACTATAGAATTTAACAAAGAACATAAAAACATCCCCCACACAGCCTAATCAACATTTCCTATTGTGAGGGAAGGCAACAAAGTTCAATCCTCTTCCTCTTGTTCACCCGTGGTCCCGGCCTATTGAGGCCTCCGTAGTCGGCGCAACAGCGGCCTGATGTTTCAGGCCCTCTCGCCGGGATGATCGGATGATTGGATGATCGGAGTTCCGGTGTCAGAACAGAAGAACACTCTCAGAGGCTTGGAGTTTCCGAATCGGCCGCTTCCTACCGGAGACTCTGCCTTCTGAAGTCCACAAGCCGAGCTGGGCAGAGCTCCAAGACTGGCGATCCTCGGCGAACGATCCCAGGTCTCCGCGATGTTAAACTCAGTGCCACCCACAGCTGGAAGCTCCGCAGACCACAGCTCCATGGTGTTAAAGTCGGCAGGCCCAACACTCCGGAGCTCCAACACGGTGATCCCGGAAAGGTATCACCCGCTCTGCCCACCCCCCACATAAAAAAAGACTAAAAGACCTCCAAAAACAAACTTTTAGACAGACCAAAAATAACAAAAAGGATGATAGGACAGACAGCTTCTGGCGAGGCTGCCACACTCGATGGCACCACCACTCAAGTTGAATACAGGTAAAATAGGTTAAATAGGTAAAATAGAGAAATAAAACAATTATTCGTATCTGTTTTCACAGAAAAAGTAATGGAAACCATAAATAGTGGAGAATAATAGGTACAGAGAGAAAGAAATTAGGAGATTGAGAGAGGATCTTATAGAAACGTACAAGATTCTTATGGGGTTGGACAGGCTAGATGCAGGAAGATTGTTCCCGATGTTGGGGAAGTCCAGGACAAGGGGTCACAGCTTAAGGATAAGGGGGAAATCCTTTAAGACCGAGATGAGGAAAAACTTTTTCACACAGAGAGTGGTGAATCTCTGGAACTCTCTGCCACAGAGGGTAGTTGAGGCCAGTTCATTGGCTATATTTAAGAGGGAATTAGATGTGGCCCTTGTGGCTAAAGGGATCAGGGGGTATGGAGAGAAGGCAGGTACGGGATACTGAGTTGGATGATCAGCCATGATCGTATTGAATGGCGGTGCAGGCTCGAAGGGCCGAATGGCCTACTCCTGCACCTATTTTCTATGTATCTATGTATCTAATAGTCTTGAAAACAGTAAATCCCCGGGACCTGATGATCTGTGTCAGAGGGTTTCGAAAGAGCTGGCTATGGAAATATTGGAGGCACTTATTGACAAACATTGATACTAAATAGTTATCACAGATTAGGAGATAGCAAATGAAAGCCCACTTTTTAAGAAATAAAGGAGAGAGATAACGGAGAATTAAGGAGCAGTTTTGCTTGACATCAGTTGAGAATTTGTTGTTATGAAAGTGAAAACAGGACCTTTAAGAATATTAATATTAACATTGACCAATCTGTTAGTATTTTTTGAAACTGTTACAAGCAGAGTAGATATGGGCAAACCAGTTCATGTAGCAATGTTACAAAATTTTGAGATTTAAAAAATCAAGTCTGCAATTTATCCCATCAGATAAAACATAAAAATAAGTTTAATTTGACACCTAATTCACTTTCATATCTTCAGTATTAAAACAGTTATGGCCATTTTCATACTCTGAAATTAGCATCTTGTTCCCTATTGCTTTTCCATTGACTTAACTCAAAAGCTGTGATCGAGGACAGTCAAAAGCCCATAACTTTCTTAAAAATTAAGAGAACTGAATGAAATTTTCAGTTATTATAGATTGAAGCATTCTGAAACAAATATGAAACAATCTTACTTGGATGACCTGAAATTAAAGCATATAATTAGTTACCTAATTGTAGCTAATTACAATATTCAATTACTAGATCTAAACATCTATCCATTTCTTAAGAAAAGGTTAACTTTTTAAATAGCCTGTGTCCAAATAACATTCACACAAGAAATCACAATATAACATGATTTTTAAATCACATTGTCATGAATTTATAGGCCAAATGGACGGAATTTAATGTTTAATTCTCGTAAATTAATGGGCATTTAAATCATCTTGCAAGTGGGTTTTTGTGGAACGCGATCAATTGGAATGTTGCGGTTGCGGTGAATTTGAACCCCATATTGGCAGGAAAAACACTGCCGGTTCGTAAGGGGCCAAAATCACATTTTCGCCAATTAAATTTGGATTAAAGTCAACCTAAGAAGCAAGTTTATATGTAAAATAGACGACTTACATTATGTTTTGTCCCCTACTTGAGATCCGTCACGTTGTAGGCGTTGAGGGCGTTAGAAGTAGCTTTTTATTTTACTCCAACGATTAAATTGTACCGCGATTTATTTTTAAACTTCAGAGAACGGAATCCGGTCGATTGTTCTGCAGCAGCTGGCAGCCCAAGGAAATCCGCCTCCGACAGGCAGGAGAAAACGGCATTTTAACCCCCCCCCCCCTCAAAGGCGCCAAAGACGCGCACAGGGCCAGTGGCAGAACTGCAGCGCCGCTGAAGGTAAGTTTTGTAACATCACTAGTTCAAGTGCTTCATTCGGAATGCTGAAGGCCTTCACTGAGGTACCACGGAAAGGTCACTAAACTAAATTAGAGTACAAGGCATTGGGTGGGGGTGCAATAAAGGAAGAAATATCCATGCAGTGGGAGTGAATCTTTCCAACCATGGATACTCAGTATCAGTATACTCAAGACAGAGATGAATAGGATTTTGGACATTAATATACTCACTAGATAAATCAGCACTACCCCCTACCCCCCTCCGTTAATGAGTCTTTCTCAAAACTCCAGCACTTCCCTTCTACTCCCTTTTGGCCTTCTATCCTTTCTTGAACTTTCCATTTCTAATGGCCAACATGACATTAGCCATCTTGATGACATCACCTCCCTCATCAACAGTGCCCCAACAATGCACAACCCACTTATATCTCTTATTCAGATTCAGAATAATCTGCCCAAGTAGACCCATTGTATTTTCCTGCCCTTGCCCTACCAAACCTTTCCCTTTATCCGTTGACTAAATGGGACTTAGGCTTGGTCCCCAACGCAATATTCCACTACTCACCCAAAGCCCCCAACTGTACAGGCACAGCTCATTTCCACTCATCCCCAGCACTCTCTCCCCCTCCTCTTCACCCTTCATCTTGAACAGTTTAGATTTAGGGTGGTGAGCTTGGAGAAAAGACAGGGTAAGAGCAATGGGCGAGGGGGAGTATCTTGGGAGAGGGGAGCAAAAGCCAGTGAAGGGGACCAGAAGGGAAGGGGCTGGAGCTGCGGGGCATTGTGATGGTGGTGCTTTTGGTACTCACAGCGGGCGCTGGATCATTTCCTCTGCCAGGATCAGACTCTCCGCCTTCCCTTTGGTAACATCTCAGGCCACGCCGGGCCACTTCCGGTCCCTCCAAAAGTTGTGTCCGGTTGGAGACCTCCGCCAGTCATCCTCAGCTCCAGTAAAGACACAATAGCGCAGGAAGGGGCGGACCGTCTCAGAAAATGATGGGAAAGAGACCAATCCGCGCGGCGCTGACTGGCAGGAGAAGAGATCGATCTGCGCATGCGTGATTTTTAAGGTTTTTAAACCTTGCTAACTTTTACAATACACTACCAATCGGAATGAAACTTGTTGCACTCACAGCACATGAGAACGAAAAATCATAGCGCTATCGTTTTGCGCAAATAGAAAAACCGTGCAAACCGGAAGAGCACAAGATCAGAGTTTTAGTTATGTTCTAGACTAAGTGGGACCCATTGGGTCCTAGGTTCACACAGGAGGGCTGGTCCCCCAACGCAATATTCCACCTCCCGATCAATTCCAATATTGGTGGGCAGTGGGGGGGGGGGTGTTCTTGAGAGCTAGCATGGGTGTTGTGGGTCAAGTCAAGCACAGTGAGTGCAGGGCCAACAATCCATTTCAATCCATTTCATGTCAAGTCAATCCATTTCAAGTCAAGTCAAGCACAGGGCAGGCGGGGCCAGCCAACAATACAATCCATTTGCTTTCATTTCAGGTGAGCTCAAGCAAAGCAAATGCAAAGCAAAAGCAAAAGCACAGGGCAGGTGGGGCTAGCCAACAATGCAATCCATTTGCTTTAATTTCAGGTGAGGTCAAGCAAAGCAAAGGCAAAGCAAAAGCAAAAGCACAGGGCAGGCAAAACAACTCATTTCATTTCAATTTCAAGCACAGGGCAGGCCAAACAACTAATTTCATTTCATTAAGGGTTAACAAATCATTTATTGCAAGTACATTAAGGGTTAACAAATCATGATTCATTGCAGGCATATTGCAGGCTAACAAATCATTTATTGCAAGCACATTAAGGGTTAACAAATCATCATTTATTGCAAGCAGATTGCTGGCTTACAAATCATTTATTGCAAGCACATTAAGGGTTTACAAATCATCATTCATTGCAAGCACATTGCTGGCTAACAAATCATTTATTGCAAGCAAATTTTTGCAAGCACATTGCTGGCTAACAAATCATTTATTGCAAGAACATAAAGGGTTAACCACATAAGGCACATAACCACATAAAGCACATAACCATATAACCACATAAACCACATAACCACATAAAGGGTAGACTCACAGTTCAGTAGACTCACAGTTCAGTAGACTCACAGCAGAATCACAGAGTGACTGGCTCACGTCCAGGTATCTAGGGTATTATAGTCCTGCCCTTGCCCCCTGGAAGGGGTGTTACCTTCATCATGGTGATTGACAGGCGAGAGGACCAATCAGCTGATCTCAAGATTTTAAAAACATTCATAACTTTTTTTATTTTTCATCGATCGGAAAGATCCTCAGAGCTGCCTCAGCGAGGGGGAGGACTGTGAGTAAAATGGCCCAAAATCATAGCAATATATTGTGGCATTTTTTCTAAAATCAATATACAGCGCAGATAGGAAATGGTCAAGATGAGACGTTTAGTTAAATAGATAGATAGAAAGATAGATAGACAGATAGATAGACTGATAGATAGATAGACTGATAGATAGACTGATAGATAGATTGATAGACTGATAGATTGATAGACTGATAGACTGATAGACTGATAGACTGAAAGATAGATAGATAGATAGATAGATAGATAGATAGATAGATAGATAGATAGATAGATAGATAGATAGATAGATAGATAGAGACAGAGAGACAGAGAGACAGAGAGACAGAGAGACAGACAGACAGACAGACAGACAGACAGACAGACAGACAGACAGACAGACAATCAATCACTGGATAGGCCTTGAAATAGTAAAATCCAATGAATAGGCTCTGTGACAGCGCCCCCTTCCTCGGATGCCACTCTGATCCATATCACTGGCTGACATGCCAGGAGCATCATTGTTAACAGCTGGTTCTAATTAACTGATTTGATTTGGCTACCTGAACTTTGTCGGCCTACTCCTTATAAAATCCTGGCATTCTAGCAGAGGGGAGAAGGTAGCGAGGGAGGAGGGGAGGAGGGGAGGAGGGGAGGAGGGGAGGAGGGGAGGAGGGGAGGAGGGGAGGAGGGGAGAAGGAGTGAAAGGGAGGGAAATGGAGGGAGGGAGAGAGGCAGAGGGACGGGAGAAAGAGGGGCAGGGGTGGAGGGGAATGGGGGAGAGAAATGGGGTGTGAAAAGGATGGAGAAGGGGAGGGGGAAGGGGAGAGGGATGGGAGAAAGTGGGAGGAGAAAGGGGGAGGAAGGGAGGGAGGAAGGGGGGGAGGAAGGGGGGCAGGAATGGGGGAGAGAAGGGGGGGGAGAAGGGGGGAAAGGAGGAGCGAAAAGGGGGAGCGTTCCCTGTTAACCGTGTTCCCCTGTCACAGATTTGAGGAAGACTGAGCCACTGGGACAACCCTGAGACCACCAGTGATATTGTGTGGTCAAGGCTGAGTTGCTGGGCCATTGCCTCTACTGAGGCTAAGACTGATTGGCTGTGGCAAACCTGAGATGCCAGTGTCTCTTCCTGCCGATGGACAATGAGGGATTATGCCCACACACACAGAGGTGAAGACTGAGCCACCAGGATAACCCAAAGACTGCCAGCGCCGCCTTATCAAGCCACAAAGCTGAGCCAGCAGGTCAAGTCTGAGACCGCCAGTGCCTCCTCTCAAGGCATGTGTGAACTGCAAGGAGAAGCCTGAAGATCACAATGCCTCCTCCCTCGTGGACAGAACTGAGCTGCCGGGAAAATCCCGAGATTGTCACAACCACCACACATGTGCCCTGACGGCAGGCGACGGCACCCCCATGCGGACCTGGACTTTCTTACCGCTGTAAATAAAACTTATCACGTAAGTTCACCTTATTGCAAGTGTCACTGTGGTAATTGCCGAACCTGGCATCATCCCCAATGCCACAGTTTCCATCCACTTATTTAATAATAAGTATCTTAGTTATAAGAAAAAAACCAATACTTTAAGATGTCATAAGATAGAACGGGAATGGAGGTTGCTAGGCTAGGTTAGAAATAATTTTCCTAACGTTCAGCTCATTGTCTTATGTTTGCTTCATAACACAATGCAAGCTATGATCCTGGCCTATGGATCTACACCAGACATGATCTCAATGAAGACAAACAAGGTTGTTCCATTTTCCTGACATTTTTTCAATCTTCCTCACTATTTTACTTCATCTCCAGCAAACCTCCCAGGGGAGTGAAGCTAATCCTCAGATTGAATGGGAAACTATTCAACCTGTGGTGAGTATGCTCTTGAACCATGAAATATATCCCTCTGTAGTCAAACTGCAGAATGCAGATGAGACTTGCTTTTGGAAATGCTGGGAGGCTATGCTCCAAGGCATCATTGATCCAGTCACTGAAGCTGACAAGTGGATAGGCCTTTACTAATCTGACCCCACTGAGTAATCCTGTTCTCTAACACTAACAGCTCACAGAAAAATCCTGTAAAATATAGAATGTGTAATGCAGCAAGTGAGATACCACCTCACAGCACCAGTGAACCTCATTCAATCCTGACCTTTGGTATTGCTCTGTGAAGTTTGGGGGCACTGATGGCAGCTGAAGGCAGACAAATTACTGAGACCTGATGATCTACGGTTAAAGATTCGCAGTCATATAGCATGGAAACTGTCCCTTTGCCCCCACTTGCCCATGCTGACCAAGATGTCCCATCCTGCACTAGATACACCTGCCTACATTTGCCCCGTATCCCTCACAACCTTTCCGATTCATGTACCTGTTCAAATGTCTTTTAAATGCTGTTATAGCACCTGTCCCATCTACCTTATCTGGCAGCATGTTCCATAAACCTACCACACCCTGTGTGAAACAGTTGCCCCTCTGGTTCCTATTAAATCTTTCTTCTCCCACCTTAAATCTATGATCTCTGATTCTTGATTTCCTTCTGGGTAAAATAATCTACCCTATCTATTTTCCTCATGATATTATTCCTGTATATAAGATCACCCCTCATCCTCCTGCGCTCCAAACAATATAGTCCTAGCCTGCCAATCTCTCGTTATATCTCAGGCTCGCATGCCTTGTCAACATCCTCATAATTCTTCTCTGCACTGTTTCCAGCTTAGCAAAATTTTTCCTATAGCAGGGTGATGAAAACTGAACACCGTATTCCAAATATGGCCTCACCAGCATCTTGTAAGACTGTACCATGACGATCAAACCTCCACACTTAATATCCTGACTGATGAAGGCCAATGTGTCAAAAGCCTTCTTGACCACGCTAACTATCTGCAGTGCCATTTTCAAGGAACTGTGTACCTGTCATTCACTGTCAAGCTCCTGCCGTGGTCTGACTTCCTAAAATGCAATATCTTGCAATCTGCATTAAACTACATTAACCATGTAGGGGCTAGTGGAATCAAGGGATATGGGGAGAAGGCAGGCATGGGTTATTGATTGGTGATGATCAGCCATGATCACAATGAATGGCGGTGCTGGCTCGAAGGGCTGAATGGCCTCCTCCTGCACCTATTTTCTATGTTTCTATTCTTCTGCCCACTTGCCCAACTGATCAAGATCCTGTGTAATTTTTGATAACCATCTTCTCTTTCTACGATGCTACCCACTTTAGCACTTTAGTGTCATGTGCAACTGTCACCTATCAGCTTTGGTTTTAATGGAAATGCTGTAAAGATAGATTTCCAACCTCACTAAATTCCAGGAAAGTATGAGAAAATATCTAATATGAGTAGGTTGTTCAAAAGGGGAAAAAGACAGAAGGTGGGGAACTATGTCAGTTACTTTGACATATTTTATTGGCAAGATATTAAAGTTAGTCATCAATGATAAAGTGTCTAATCATTTGGGAAAGATGAACACAATCAAACCTGGTCAACGTGGTTGTAAGAAACCTAAGTCATGGTTGACAAAATTTGCATGTCCAGCAACTCACTCATGAAATAAACATTCTACTCCAAGCTCTGTCATGGGAGGCTGGCAAATGAAATGGTGCAAGGGTGTGCTCAACAGAACTTGGGAATCCAGGTCTATTTCTGTTGAAAGTGAAGGAGGGTTCTATTTGGTATTGAGAATCTTGAATCCATGCATCAGAACTCTCTGAGATCCTACATAATGAAGGAATTAATGAACTCCTCGCGTGCTATGCACCCACTCCATCAGGTCACTCCTGCCCATCTCTGAAAACAAATGGAGTTACCACCTTAAACCCTACAGAGAAACAGGCCATCCTTAATCCTGGGGTCTGGCAAGGAAATGTTAATCATTCACAGTGCGAAAACATGCATTTGCATTAAATCTGGACTTGCATTAAATGTCCCCGTGCCTCCACCACTTCTGCAAATAATGCTCCAACTTAAAATATTCCTCAGGATTAATATTTCCAATTCAATTTTTCATTTGGTCAGAGATGATCAAGAAGAAGATTGAAATATATTGTGCAGTCTAATTGCAGCATGACAAGAGTAAAAGTAACTAATAAGAAAGAACACAAAAAATAGATTTAAACATTCATCAATTAAGCAGAAAAAGTGCTGACAGATGTGGTAGTTGTGATGCAGATGATGATTGTGATAAATATATGACAAGATATAGCAGCCAATGTAAGCTGTACTGCGTTGATTGTAAAAAAGAAGCTTGCTTGTCTTTTAAGCAGTAACTGAGCACAATTGGATTGGCAGGATGGATACAAGAGGCTATTTATAAGGATGGAGTCTCAGGAAAAGATGATGGTTAGTTAGGACTGAGATGAGGAGATATCAGTTGTCTGTCCAGACTTGCAGACCAAATCTTAACAGCTTTATCTTGGCTATAGATGGAATCTTGCAGATTCAGAACCAGGGTTACTTGACAGCAGCATGCTTGCAGTCAATTATTTGTTTCCCTGAAAGCTCAATTACTAAATTAATGCCAAGAAGCTACAAATGACAGCTGAAATAACTGCTGAAAAGCTGAAACTGGGCAGCACGGTGTTATAACTGATAGAACTGCTGCCTCACTGATCCAAAGACCAAAGTTTTATCCTGACCTCGGGTACTGTTTGAGTGGAGTTTGTGCTTTATCTCTGTGACTGGTTTAAAAAAAAAAGTATTTGATGCACTGGTTTCCCCTCTCATTCGAAATACATGCAGGTTTGAAGGCTAATTAGCCCCTGTAAATTAGCCCCTGTAAATTTGTCCCTGATGTGTAGAGGGTGGTGAGTGTAGGGAGTAAGAACATGTCAGTGTGGACTCAGTGGGCAAAGAGCTTGTTTCCATGCTGTATCATTCAATATGCCTAAAACAATATATGTACTCAGCAAGCAGGGCAGGATCATTTCTTACCTGAAAGGTAACCCTAATCTGAGGAATGACATTCTTGCCATAGAGGGAGTACAGAGAAGGTTCACCAGACTGATTCCTGGAATGGCAGTACTTTCATATGAAGAAAGACTGGATAGACTCGGCTTGTACTCGCTAGAATTTAGAAGATTGAGGGGGGATCTTATAGAAACTTACAAAATTCTTAAGGGGTTGGACAGGCTAGATGCAGGAAGATTGTTCCCGATGTTGGGGAAGTCCAGAACAAGGGGTCACAATTTAAGGATAAGGGGGAAGTCCTTTAGGACCGAGATGAGAAAAAACATTTTTCACACAGAGTGGTGAATCTGTGGAATTCTCTGCCACAGAAGGTAGTTGAGGCCAGTTTATTGGCTATATTTAAGAGGGAGTTAGATGTGGCCCTTGTGGCTAAAGGGATCAGGGGGTATGGAGAGAAGGTAGGTACAGGATACGGAGTTGGATGATCAGCCATGATCATATTGAATGGCGGTGAAGGGCCGAATGGCCTACTCCTGCACCTATTTTCTATGTTCTATGTTTCTATGTTAACTCTCTCTCTAACTGAAGTATGTTATGATTTTATTTATGTATAAGCACAACTCTAATTGTAGCACTAGCAAATTTATAATGTAGCCCAATGTTTCCATTTTAAACAAATTCCTGCAGGTCTAGGAAGAGCGTATAGGTCTAATTCATCTGGGCTGTAGAGATTATTGTATGTTGCCATTAATCACTCTCATTGGGAATGGGATGTCCAAAGGACATTGGTCAAGAATGTGATTTACCTATGTGTTACATTTAGTATTGTTGAATCTTCTAATTTAGTGAGAATTATATGACCAATATGCTGATTTGGCTCATTCCCCACTATCCAACTTTCTGGTATGTTATGGGCAAAAACAAAGAGGAATGGACGAACCTTCATCCCCTGAAATGTACTGTAAATATGTACTGGTGAATAAAGTTTCACCTTACCCAGTGCTTTAAAGGCCTGTCTCACGAGTCTGCAGTCATTGGCGGCGAAACAGGAACAATCTATCGCTCCTGGGCCGCCATGGACCGCACACTCGGTCAAACGCATAATTCCGGGGCCGTGCGGTGTTGTTCCCAACACCGCATGGTGCTAAAATAAAATGAACACTGTTCAAAAAACATTTCCTACCGCACAGCCTCCGCCAGTGAGGCACGAGTGCGGCATGGCCGCCGCCACAGCCGCCGCCAGTGTGGCACGAGTGCCATGCGTCGAACTTGCATCGCCACAGCCTCCGCCAGTGAGGCACGACCGCCGCCACAGCCGCCGCCACAGCCGCCGCCACAGCCTCCGCCAGTGAGTCACGTGTGCGGCACGGCCGCCGCCACAGCGCCGCGATCAGCATGGCCGCCGCCACAGCCCCGCAGATACGAAATGACGTCATCGCAGTCGGCCCGCCCTTTTTTTTTACTTACCGCAAGCTCCTGGAACCAGCCGCACTTAATCACTCGGCCCCCGCGCAGCACCCGTGCGGCGCTCCCGTGGCATAGGCTCGGCGCTCTCGCCGTTGCCGTGCGGTCCCCTCTACCGGCGACGCCGCGCTTCACCGCCGATGACCGCAACACCGTAAGACAGAGCCTTTAGAGTTTGTAATGTCTGGAATGACATGAGAATTATTGAAAATAGACTGAGAAAGCTATGTCCATAAATAAGCAGGGAAGGCACAGCCAGAATTGTAGCAAAGCACGAATGTAACTGCCCTGCTTCAATAGCACATTACAAATGAACATGTGGCGAATGTAACACTTCACCAAGAAGTCTCAGGTCAGGCAAAGCTGTTCTTTCTTCTGTAGGAAAGAACTGCAGACGCTGGTTTAAATCGAAAATAGACTCAAAATGCTGGAGAAGGAATGGGTGACGTTTCAGGTCAAGACCCTTCTTTAGAATCTGAAGAAGGGTCTCGACCCAAAACGTCACCCATTCTTTTTCTCTCCAGAGATGCTGCCTGCCCCGCTGAGATGCTCCAGCATTTTGTGTCTATCTTCTGTTCTTTCTTTCTTCTTTACGTGCTATATATTAAACCTTTTGCTGAGTCTATCATGAAAAATACAGGCATAACAACGAGATTATTCATATCAAAGCCTCTCTGATCATAAACGATACCGTCTTCTTCTGCTTGAGTCCAATCTCATTCCACAGACTCATCGACATCTGTGACCAGTTTCAACAGGTCTCGTGGGCCAGAGACAATCACAACAAAAAGCAAGCCCCTGACTTTTACAATTGTTCTAACTGATCCTCTCTTTGTCAGTTTTCTCCACCTTACCCCATCAACCTCTCAGAACTTTCAGGCACAACCAGAGTTTCAATCCCACCACACACTGCCATCGAGGTGGCTGCAGTGAAGATGAGATGGCCATCCATATCCTTGTAAATGTGTTTTTGCTAAAGAATCTTCCAGCATAAAAAATGTCTGTGACAGAATGTTGCCTTTTGACATATCCAAAGGCGCTGGAGTATGGGGAAAGCCCACAATAACAGGTCCAGTTCTTGAAAACTGCGTACTGGTTCCAGTGTAACAGCCTCTACACATTTCACCAATTCAATGCTTATTTCTATATTCAATGCTATATTCAATACTTATATTCAATGCTATATATATATATATATATATGTATATGTATATAGAATGCCATTATCTTCATTCACTGTACAAAACAACTGAATATATTCACAGCCAATGCTTCAATGTTTTATCCCCAAGCATTGAATTTTTCTTCAAAGATATATCTTATTCATGAATACATTGAAATCCATATAATATATATGGATATACTAAACATACTAAAAGTGACTTAAATGTCATGATAGGAGTGGCAATAAATAGATTTAGGAAGTCTTTAGATTGCAAGGTATAGCTAGCCGGAGTAAAGATAATCATAGAATGTTGTAAACCAAGCTGAGAGCAGTAAAACTGACTATGCTATAAGAGGAGGACTTTCTGACACCCATTTGCAGGACAAATAGGATAAATGGTTTTCTAAGCAACAGGAAGAGAGGTCCTAGATGTGAGCAACAACGTGAGCAGAAATAAAAGAAGGAAATACTACAAAGAAGCATTTATTACAGATGAATTATTTCAAAAATGCAAAATTCACATGTAGCCATAGAATTGCAGACGATAGAGGACTAAGTGCTGGGAATAAGTGTAATGCTTTGGTCCTCTCAGAGAGTTCCCCAGTATCTACTAGGAATGCATGTTAACATCTACTGTTAATGCATTGAATAAAATGCCTTGTTTGACAATCTCATGACTGCTCTATTGGATTTGCTCCATGAGACTGGACTCCAAGTGATAGCCAGATTTAGGGTACAGGCCGAACACAAACTTCCCTCCAAAAGCATGCACCAAGATGCTGGAGAAATGGTGTTTAGTGCAGTAGCCACCAATGGTCTGTGGGAACAGCCCTTAGTATACAGCCCTCCTACATCTGAAAACAGAGGGCCTTATGCATCACCTCCCAAATTTATTGCTGATGGAATAATTGGCAGTAAAAATTAAATTGCAAATTGACATCAAATAAATGTTGGAAGCAAATATGCTCGATGCAGTGCATAAAGACAATGCAATGTCCAATGTTATATAATTGTATATTTTATGAATAAAGTTTATTTGTGTATTTTGAGGGGAGGGGGGGGGAGGGGGGGAGGGTGGTTGGAATGAGCTTGTGGCAAGAATCCCATGTTCATCTCTGTTCCTTCTAGGAACTTGTGGGAATTGGTATACTACTGAATAAGGAAACATAATCGTGCAAGCTGAAAGTTTAAAACCATTATCTTGCAGGCATGGAGGTGACATTGCAGTTGTTTATCAGCTAAATATGGATGGAGGTTTTCACAATGAAGAGACTGTGATAAATTTGGAAATTGGCTTGGTTACATGGAAGCTGATGGCTGCCATCTGCATATGTTTGCAATTAGTGAGAGTCATTTAGCAGGGCTGAATGAGATTTATGTAAGCAGATGGATTTCCATATATTCAAGGTGGCCAAGATAATTAATATGGGCATGTTGTTTTCCTTCAGGGAAAACAGGTAATAGTTTATTATGCGTCGGTGAGAGATAGCTTTGCCTTGAGATATTGAAGGTTGGCATATACTGTATATATTTACCACACATAAACAGTGACAAGGAATTGAAGAATGTATTTTTTTAATCAGATGCTTGCATGCAGCTTGTTGCCCAGGCCTGATGTGATTTCAGTACTCGACATCCTGCATGCCAAAGTAGGAAAAAATCATAACTCAACAGCGAGCTGTCAAGGTGATCATGCAGAATATTTATGCAATCACCTGAATATTAGCCATCAGAAATTTTGGCAATCAAAAATAGAAAATAAAAAGCAGGTGCTGATTCACTATCAGGCAGTATCCATGGAGAAAACTAACATTTCAGGATGACATCCTGATGAAGTGGAATTCTCTGCCACAGAAGGCAACGGAGGCCAATTCACTGGATGTTTTCAAGAGAGAGTTAGATTTAGCTCTTAGGGATAAAGGAATCAAGGGATATAGGGAAACAGCAGGAACGGGGTACTGATTTTAGATTATCAGCCATGATCATATTGAATGGCGGTGCTCGCCAAATGGCCTACTCCTGCACCTATTTTCTATGTTTCTGTGAAGGTTCATCAATGTGAAAGGTTAACTTGGTTTCTCTCCCCCATTGACGCTGCCAGTCTTGTTGAGTATTTCCAGCATTTCTGTGTTTATTTCAGAGATTTTACATTTTTCTTGCACTGTATGATTGAGCCGTATGTTTTGACACACCACGCATTCCTACTCTATTTATTACAAAATGCAATGATTTTTTAAGAGTTCATCTGCCATCAACATCCCACATAACCATTACACTTTATTGATTGATTGCTTGATTAAAAGATGCAGTAGAGAAACATGCCCTCAAACCACCGTCCATGCCAACCATCGATCACCTATTCACGCTAGTTCTATGTTATCCCATTTACACATTCACTCTCTACACAGGAAAGCCAATTTACAGAGATCAATTAACCTAAAAACCTCCAGATCTTTGGAATGTGTGAGGAAACCAGAGCACCCAGAAGAAATCCATGCATTCACAAGGAGAACGCACAAACTCCACACAGACAGCACGCTTGAACCTCGGTTTTTGGTACTGTGAGACAGCAGGTCCACCATCTGCACCACTTACCTCCCTATTGCTCAGATTGTTATGTATGCATAATAGAATTGGACTGAAAAGTAAAACCAAACCTAGGGACAGTAATACATCCAATAACGAAAACAGAAGAGCTATCATTATCAACAAGTCAATAAAATCTAGAACTTGTTGTGCATGAAGCAGTTGAGACCCTTGCTGCTTTCAAATAGAAGGCTGAAAATTTGATACAATATAGCCTCCAGTCAAAATGCATGCTATCTGCTTATTAGCATAAGTGTCAAGTCAGGCTAAAACAAAATGCATGTTTAAATTGATTGGTCTGGTTGGGAAGGAACAGGGGATGATGGTTGAAAGAGGATGGTTGAATCCAGGGGGTACTGTGGAGGAGGAGATAGAACATTTTGAGTGTACCTTGAATCATCAAAAGCCAGCCCACATCTTTTAAAGGGGAGTGTATTGGGTCATAAGGTGCTGGGAATTTATACCAGTTCTTTACCCTTGGACATAGATATCAAACTCTAGGAGTCATTTAGAACTTAGATACTTTTCAGTTGGGTGATTTATCTGGAGACAATGCGATTGAGGCTTTGAAAATTTACAAAGCAATTTGCAATTTCTGCCGATGTGCCATTCTAATTCACTGAAGTCTTCATAATTTCTTCCAGATAGCAGGAAGTACAAGATTTCTGATTCTATTGCTTAATACAGTCATGAGCAAATTATCTCAGTAAATGCACAATTTTAATTAGCTGTCACTGGATGAACCCATATCCCTCCAACTGGTAATTGAGGAAACACAATAGAATTTTTTAAATAACAGATGTTGCTTTACTTGCCACTTTTGATTGAGAATTTTGACAATGAAACAGGAGCTTGGCGAAAGTGATGCTTTTCAATTTTCTGAAGAAGATTGCACATCGACTCCCAGAGACAATGCTAACATTTAAATTAGTCAAAGCCTAAAAGCAATTCATCCTTAATAGAGACAATGAATAAGCCAAATTAAATTTTGATTTTTAACTAGCCAACAATGCTCATCCAACTTCAGCAGAAGAGCCAGCTAAAATTAGGGTGATGTCTTTGATGTATCAACCCTTTGTGGGAAGCTGGAAGCGTGAGTCAGTTTGACATGACATTGCAACCAAGGAGTAATCAGTATGGCAAGAGAATAATGAAGTATTTACAGAGATATGTTTCAATTTATTTAGGCATAGCAAAGATGATGTCAAAGCACGATCTTTCTTCTCAATATATTTTTCAAATAATAAGCTTTGTTATATCAAGGATATTACTGCTCGGTCTTCCAAATTACTTTAAAGGGTTGGTTGCCATAATAAATAAGGAAAGGCAGGAATAGGTTATAGTATTTCTGATAGAAATGTTAAGATCTTTAGTTCGGAGAGACAATTTCCAGATCCTTGTGGGATTTCTTTCTCTGGCTTTTCCTGGAGATTACTGTACATGTCCGTGAATGTCCCAACTCAAGGCAGTGCAGCCACCATGGGCAGACTGTATAGGACACTCCTGACTGTCAGACATTGTATGCTTTTATATGTTACAGAAATGTTGTCTTTCTTCATATGGACTTAGCTGACTGGAAAGTTACAACTCTCTATGACATTAGAAGAAGAGTCCTGACCCGAAACATCACCTATCCATGTTCACCAGACATGCTACCTGACCCACTGAGTTACTCTAATGCTTTGTGTCTTTTTTGGTAAACCAGCACCTGCAGTTCCTTGTACCTATATGGGATTTGTAAGTGACAAATGGATGCCATGGGTATGCAGAAGCAAATTGACCCAAATTGTCTGTGCAACCTCTTTCAAAAAGCTTCCCAATTTATTCCATGAAGTGTGCATGTTTGTGTGAATGCTGCAAATCTGTACGTATATCATGGGTGGAATCATGACTTATAAATGCTTACTCACTCTCTGTCTTTTGTATGAATCTGATTATGACAGGCTGACTCACATTGTTCTGTGCCACAGGTTTCTGTAACTTCATGTGTTTTTGGAAGCTGGGGATGTCCCAATATAAAATATTGAAATTACAATTTTGTACGGAATTCAGGGTAAACAAAAATGTGAGAGGACCTATAGTAGCAGATCAAATAAATCCTGGTGGCAGAAGGAAATGTATTAAAGTTTTTGATGTATCTTATTTAGTGTTAATAATTGGCAGAATAATCAATGCAAGAAGGTGCATCATGCAAAATGATGGAAGTTCAAATGCATTGCAACCAAAATGAAGGAGAGGAAACCTTTTCCAATATGAACTAAATCCCTATTTAAAATACAATGAGCTCTTAAGAGGCTGCAATCAGCAACTTGGACATCGACATTAAGTCTATAAGAAAATTGGCAGGGCTTTATTTAGCTGATAAAATTGGCACATACGTTCTTTTATGCACAAAATATCACCTGGAGGAATTTCCAGTTCACATAATTTTGGAAACTGAAAAGGACCAGGAGATGAGAATGAAAGGAAGGCTCAGCCTAGCACCCCATTAATGTATGTCACAGAGTCAGATACTTCTAGCAAGATGTTGAAAATATTAATGGAGGGAAGCTGAGAAGGGCGTGTGAAGGATTTTGTTAAAACTGAATTCAACCAAAACCCAAAGAAAGACGTATTTGTATTGTATTTGTCATATAATTTTAAGTAGGGCCCGAAAAGCTTTATGTTCATGTACTTTCCACCTCTGTTTATAAAATCTAAAATCCCTGATGCTTTTGCAACAACTTTCTCAGTTTGATCTCCCATGTTAAATATACAATGATTGTATATCTACAGATCTTTGTGTATGGTAAGCCTTTCTGAAATGTGTTCTTTAAATTGTATGACTTTGCCTTCTTTGCAAAACGTGATATTGCACATTCCACAAGGACGATGGAATCAAACTCCTTAAGGGCTGCAGTTTGTAGTTGAGGACCAAAGGACATAGGTTTAAGGTGAGGGGGAAAAGATTTAATAGGAATCTGAGGGGTAACATTTTCACACAAAGTGTGATGGGTGTATGGAGCAAGCTGCCAGTTGAGGCAGGGACAATCCCAACGTTTAAGAAGTAGTAGACAGGTCCATGGATAGGAGAGGTTTGGAGGGATATGGACCAAATGCTGGCAGGTGGGACTAGTGTAGTTGAGTCATGTTGGCCGGTGTAGGCAAGTTGGGCCGAAGGGCCTGTTTCCACATTGTATCACTTTATAACTCCATGACTCTGCTATCATTAGCACATAGCCAACACGTTAGATGGAATGAATAGTCTCTTTCTGTATTCTATCATTGAAATAATGTATCGTTCAAGCCAATGCAACTCTTTGAAAAGCTGTCATTTTTGTCTGAATCTCTCGAACTGTGCATGTAGCCATAAAAATGTCTTTTTTCTTTAAATCTGATTTACTTATAATTATTATCCGCTCACTTACAAATGTCAATCATAGCTACATCTGCGTTAGCTGTCAGGGTGATGCTTTGCATCAAGTGAGGCTCTTGTCTTTGCTGCCTACCATAACTCATTCATCTGACCTTGAGTCCCCTCTGACTTCCAAAGCTCTTTAAAATATTAGTCCCAACTAGTATCTTTCAGGAATTCCTTATCTGGAGATCATCTCACCTTAAATAAAGAAGCACTGAGCAGTTGTAAGAAATAAAAGTATTTTCCAGTGTTGGCAGGTTCATACCATCTAGATCATATTAAGTGTCTCTATAATAACATGTTAGAAGATTTAAGAGCAGGAATTGGTCATTCTGCCATTGACACTATTCTAATTGATTTATCTCAGTGCTATTTTCTTGCAATTTCTCCACATCTCAGTGCTAAATGACCTTTGGCTTATTCTGAAACTATGACCCCTGCTTCCAGATGCCAACCCAAGAGAAATATATTCCCTGCATTCAGCCTGCCAAATCCTGCACACCTTCAACATAGATCTCCTGTTCCTTAAGAACAAATGCCGTGGATTATTTTTCCTCTAGTAATTGTCAACCGATAACCAGGATGACAGAATGTTAAGCAGATCTTGAAAACAACCTCTCTTACACTGACAGAAAAGGGACATCATTCTTTAAATAAAAGCTTCCACTTTGCTAATACAAATTTAACTGCTTTATCCCAGTGACAGTAAAGAGCTTCTAACCTAAACAACAGATGAGGGAGAAACTTTGACAAGTTGATTGAACACTCCATTATTTTACAATGTTTTCAAACCTGCATATGGGCCCACATATGCCATGTTGCAGATTTTCATTTCAAAAACCATTATTGCACTTTGCTGTGTATGAAGGTGACACCTCCATTGCAATGATTTATGGATTTGCAAAGAAGCTCTGAAGACTTGTTGAATTCTTTGCAATATTTATCTGCTGGCATTTACAAAGTCATCAACTTCTGCTTGATAATATTTTATGACAATTTTAAGCTTTGGTATTGCTTTAGGAGAGCAGAAAAAATAAAGCAGAAACTAAATTGTTTGCCTTAACATGCTGCTTGGCATGCTTCTGGTTGACAGAAATGGCCAGTAGCTATTTAGCCTCTCAAGCCTCTTCGTCTACTCGGGCAGATCAAGATCAATTTATATGTTCACTCCATCTGCTCCCCTTGTGTGTGTGTGTGTGTGTGTGTACATAAACACACATCTAGTCTGTACTCTCCAATAAGAATTAAAAAAAAGGCCTGAACTCCTGTAATCATATTAAATATCTCAATTAAGTCATCCCTTCTAAATTCAAGGGATGATAGACTAAGTCTATGCAGCTTCACCCATGTTGAGGTGCTGAATTTACATGAAACCCTCCAAACCCAATATATTTATCTCAAAGTAAGGTGTTTAGGACAGAACACAGATTGCCAAATACAATCTCACTGAAACATGAATTCCATCTCTTTAATTTATCTTCCCACTGATATGTCGACCTTCCATTAGCTCTGTAATTACTTTTCCAGAGCCATTCATTAGCTTTTTATTAATATTTGTGTATGGAGTAGTGGTTAACACTAGAAATGGGCAGAGACACGGGCTGTTGTTCTGATGATGTGAGTGCAGTTTTACTCTGGCTGCTGGATGTTTAAATTCACTTCATTAATTAGGATTTTTATAAACTTTAGTAATGACTAGACCAAGTGCAGACACGTTGGGTCTGGTCCCCGAACGTGCTTTAGACGCCGGGGTCTGGTTCCCGAACGTGCTTCAGCGTCTTGACGGCGTAGACATCATCTTGAAGGCCTTACGCAGCGTCTCGACGTCGTACGCAACGGCTGACGTCGTACGCAGCGTGTTGACAGCCGCTGGTTTTTGGTGTCCTCGGAAAGAGGACGGCGAAAAGCAGAGGGGGAAGAGCCGGTGTTTGGCTTGAGCCAGCGTGATTGAGCCGGCCCGGGAGGGGGGAGGGGGTAGTGGAGGAGAGCCGGGCGGCAGCAGTGAAAATCGCCAGCGAAAAAATTAAAATGTCGGCGTTTTTGGAGGAGAGCCGGGCGCTTGAGCCAGCTTGAGAGAGCCGGCCCGAGGGGGGGGGGGGTAGTGGAGGAGAGGCGGGCGGCAGCAGCGAAAATCGCTAGCGAAAGAAAAAAAATGTTGCCGTTTTTGGAGCAGAGCCGGGTGGCAGCTGCCGTTATGGTGGCTGGCCAGCAGGAGGCGACAAAATGAGTGAGTGGGGGGGGGGGGGGATTTTATTTTAAAATGTGTGCATAAAAATGTCTAAATCTAATAAGGAGTGTGTTAGAGTATGTAAAAGTGTAATGTCTAGCGAAATGGAAAAAATCTCAGAGTTTTCGCGTGTGGTTTTGGCAGAGCAAGGAATCAAAGGCCAAATCTGACACCCACAAATAAACACACACACACACACACAGAATTTTAAAAGTATAGATATAGTTTTTTTAGTTTTAGAGATGCAGCGTGGAAACAGGCCCTTCGGCACACCGAGTCCGCACCGACCAGTGATCCCCGCACATTAACACTATCCTACACACACTAGCGGCAATTTTTACACATGCACCAAGCCAATTAATCCACATACCTGTACGTCTTTCGCGTGTGAGAGGAAACCAAAGATCTCGGAGAAAACCCATGCGGTCATGTGGAGAACATACAAACTCTGTACAGACAGCACCCGTTGTCGAGATCGAACCTGGGTCTCTAGAACTGCAAGGGCTGTAAGGCAGCACCTCTACCGCTGCACCACTGTGGCCGCCCATAGTGGCAGCCCGTGGCTGCCCAATAGTTACCATAAAACTCCTGAATTAAAAAAAATATCTAGCAGTGAACCAAGATATAAGGGGTCAGATGGGCGAGGGCATGTGAGCCTAAGAAAAGTAAACTGCAGAGAATATTGAAGCTGCTGGGTTGAGGAACAACTGCATTTTTGCAAGAACAATGGATGGAGGCCAGGGATGGAGATGCATCAAGTGGCACTAGGGTTGCTATGTAGTGCCCACTTTGAGATGAATTGTTTCAGGAAGTATGCCATTCGGCCCATCATCAACCCCAAGTTGCAGCAACTCTGTAAAGCCCAGCAATGTGCAGTCATTCAACTTACTCTTCAGAGAAAAAACCTCACGAAACATGGGAAAGAGTTGGATGATGAGGCAAAAACAACAAGGTTGATCAAAACATCAATGGTCGGCAAGTCTGTGAAGAGGAGGTATCCTTTCAGACATCATACAAAATCCTGGCCCTACACCAGGAACAAGTCGACCATTGAAGCAGGGGCGCAATTGGTGTCCTGCAGCGGGAACATGAAAAAGCATGGGTTTTTCCTGCCAGGAGCCAGGGACCACAGGTCACTCAGGTGACAAAGGAGGTAGGTGGACCTGGTTCTCATGGGAACATATTAAAGCAAAAACAGCCAAATATTGGAAGCAAATTACTTCAGATTTATTATTCTGAGTATTATTCAAAGGTTTCGAATTGATTCGTTCCAAATAGTGATTTGCCATCCAGCATGTTCCTAGCAGAACACTCCAATTTCACAAAAAGAAGTGATGGAGGTTCAAGCTGAATTTGAAAACTTGTCTATAAACAAGTAATTGAAAGGTTTGTTTATCAAAACCACCAAATTATGTTTAAATTTTCTCGACCTAAAAAGGTGAGGAGTATTTTAGATCTGACAAGTCTTTGAGACTTTGAGACTGCCAAACAACTTATTTCAAAAGATGTTATATGGCACCTATAGATCTGAACGATGTATATTACTTAGTGTCTGTTCATTTGTAAGATACAAATATTTGAAATTTATCTGAATGAACAATTATGGCAATTCAAAGTTCTGTCTAATGGGTTAACTTCAGTTCCTAGAATTTCACTAAATTGGTAAAACCAATTTTTGGGGCTAATTAGAGTCCAAGGACAGATGTTGATGGCTTACCTGGATGATGTCCTAATTAAGACGAACAAGAGAATTAGTGAGTTATTTCTCTCAATTGTTCAATCCACTTTTGAAAGTTTTGTGTTTAATTCATCCAGAGAAATCAAGGTGAACGCCACTTACAACAATTGATTAATTTAATTTCACAATTGATTCAATTGACATGGTAGTAATTTTACCCAGGGTAAAGGGTAGAGCTGATTGATGATTGCATTAAGCTGTTGAAAAAGCAACAATCTTCAATTAAGACAGGTGGCCAGCTTGCTAGGAAAATTAGTGTTATTTCCAGCAAAGCAATATGGGCCATTGTACTACCAGCAGCTACAGACGGAAAAAAGAAAAGGCACTAAGATGCATGGTGGCCATTTTTGATAGGCCATGCAGTTAAACAACAAATGCTGCTTCTGATTTGCAGTGGTGGGTTTAACATGTCTCCAGTAGTTCAAGCAAGATACTGATTGAACAGCTTTCCATGGTCTTACAGACTGATGTCAGTGCACTAGGATTGGTGCCACTGAGATGGTATCCATCTGTGGACAGATGGAATATGGAAGAGGCATTATTTTTGCAGACATGGAGAATCGACGTTTTACAGCTATTGGAAGGCTTATGAGCTCCAAGCTTGTTGTTAATACAACTAATCTGCATGTTCAGCTTCAAATTAACAATACTACAGCAATGGCACGTATTAATTGCATGGGTGGAATTAAGTTTGGGTCATGTGACAAATTGGCTAATCAAATCTGGACTTGGTGTGTTGACAAATATTTGGTTTCAGCTATTTATCTACCAGGTAGATTCAATATAGTAGCAGACACCAGGTTATGGGAATTTCCATGATAACAAAGAATGGATGTTGAATCTTAAGATTTTAATGATATAGTAGTCAGATTTGGGAAGCCAGATTCGACTTGTTTCCATCCAGACTCAATCACCAGTTACAGAGATATGTGTTATGGGAACTACATCGGGAGACAGTAGCGATTGATGTTTTCTCGCTACATTAGGGTGGTATGTTTTTATATGCATTTTCCATCATTCTGTCTCATAAACCAGTGTCTGCTTAAAATGAAGCAGGATGCTGCCTCTGGGGTACTGGTGGTACCGGACTGGTCTACGCAGCCATGGTTCCCTTTGATATAGGAATTAATGACACAGTTTCTGATAAAAGTTCCCAAAAGAAGGGATTTACTGGTGTATCCGATAATTGGAGAGTAACATCCGTTATATGCCTGTATGGATCTGTTAATTTGCAGGTTTTAAAAAGAGAATTGTCTGGGTATACTGTGGACATGCTTACAGCAGTCTGGCGGAAGAGCACTCAAAAGCAGTACATTTGCGAATCTGAGGTTGTGACTCTGTAAATGCTGCTTTCCAATTATGTAAAGAATGGGGAACATTTTCTGTGTACAAAAGAATATGGAATGTTGTACGGCACATGTCTCAAATGTCTTAGGTTTTCTCAACACTCTATTTGAGGGGTTGAGTTATAGTGCGATTTATTCAGCCAGAAGTACATTGTCCTCGTTTTATATTGATGAGGTCGGAAAGACATCCTGTTGAGTCTCGTTCTTTCATTTCCAGATTAATGAAAGGAATTTTAATTCCAGATCTTCTAAACCTAGGTATGGCAATCTGGAATATAGAGTGGTTTTAAGCTACTTCAATGGACTCTTGGTACGATTCTGATTTGGCCAAGTTCAGCATGAAGGTAGTTATGCTTATGGCACTTGTAACAAGTACAGAGAGTGCAGACATTACAAAAGTTACAGATACACAGGATGGAAGTACCTCAGGATTATGTTATGTTTTACATTTGATGACCTACTCAAATGAAGTAAGGTCAGGTGTGATAGGATTCAAGAGTGTTTTATTAACATATTCCATGGATCCATGTCTATGTGTTAAGACATATTTGTTGCAATACATTGAGGCTACAAAGGTCTTATGAAATATGAAAACAAGATTGTTTATCATTCACGGAAAACCATACAAGATAGTGTCAGTTCAGACTATTTCACGATGGTTAAAACAAGTCTTGGTTGCTGCAGGTGTGAACAGTGATGTTTTTACATCCCATTCGATTTAGCAGCAACATTGGCGGCCAGGGCGAAGGACGTCCCGTCGACTATATTTTCGCAGCCACCGGGTGATCTAATAAGTTGGTGTTTCAACACTTTTACCATCGGCCTATTGCCAATACGGGGCTGTTTGCAGATACTATATTAAGTTCTGCTTAAATTACCCTGGGTTAAAGGGGATACTGTTAATTCTATTATTCAAATAAATGAATGACTGCATTTGTCATGCAAATGTCATTATTAATGCATTGTTGATTATTTCTCGTTCCGAGTCAATCAATGCAGTGAGAAGCCGGGATTTGTATCTGCGGCATGAAATCACAAAGCTTTAAAATCTTCACGTAGTCACTCACATGACAATAGTAAGATTAAACGAGAACTTACCAGTTTGAAGTATGATCTTTATTTTATGAGGAGTTACGTTGGTTATTACGTGCCCACCATGCCCAACCCTCTTTCATAAAGGTCAGATTGAAGTTCTAAATCTACTCGTTTTTACTATGTTACTATATTACTTCGTTCTTGTTGTTTGTGATTTCACACCGCTGCTTTGAAGATTGACGCGCAGGCGCCCTGACGGGTCTTCTTCATGTAACTCCTCATAAAATAAAGATCAAACTTCAAACTGGTAAGTTCTCGTTTAATCTTACTAATTTATTCCACCACTTAATTCCTGTAACCTATTTTCACACACACATCCATCAACCCTCTCATTATTCTCTCACCTAAATATGGGGTTAGGTACAGTAGCCCAATTAACATAAGCTAGTACATCTCTGGGACATGGGAGCATTTGGATTTGGATGGTCACTGTGAGAAATACAACTTCCACACAGACAGTACCAGAAGCCAGGATTGAACCTGGGTCCCTGGAGCTCATATTTTTAATCCAACCCATGCTCCCCTTCCTGTGGTGGCTTTATTCTTAGCCTCAGTGGGTTTTATTTTTGGCCATTATCCATAGCTTCTCTTTATGTGTTTTTGCTATGTATTTTTTTAAAATAATTGAATTAAAACTTCAAAAATAAAAAACTTACTTGTTCTCGGCATAAGGGACAATGCCAGCCCCTGCAGGACCTACCAGGCATGGAAGGCCTCCAGTGAGTCTGAAGCTACTATGTGCTCCCGCTCCAAGGACATTTGGGCATGAACTTAACTTTGGCAAGTGGTTGGCTTAGATGGCCTTTTGCCTGGGCCTGTGAGTGCCAAAAAGGTAATCTCCTGTTTTAGAACAGCTTGGTGGTCTGCTGACTGACCTGCCTCTTGTAACACAACCACCACCACCTGTCGTTCCTTGTATGAAGTTACAGTACCTGAAATAGACAGAAGTCAGGAGCCTGTGTAGGAAGGAACTAAAGATGCTGGTTTAAACCGAAGATAAACACAAAATGCTGGAGTAACTCAGCGGGACAGACAGCATCTCTGGAGTGGGAATGTGTCAATGAATGGGTTATATGTCTAGGAATCGCAAGGAATGGGTGACATTTCGGTTCAAAACCTCTCTTCAGAGGTCAGGTCGGTCGAGACCCTTCGTCACCCATTCCTTCTCTCCAGAGATGCTGCCTTTCCCGCTGAGTTACTCCAGCATTTTGTGTCTATATTAGAAGTCAGGAGCAAACAGAAATCTAAAGTAGCTGGCAAACAATTCAAGGCAGTGGTTACACTCAATTTTTTCTCCAGAGAAACACATTAAAGTAATTCATGGCAGAACAATGCAGTGCGAGCTCTCACATCCCAGAAAGAATATGCAGAGGGCCATCATATGACTAATAGTTATGGAGGAAACCACAATATACAAATCATGAGCACTCATTATGGCATAGCCCCATTGCATTTTAAAATTAAATGTAATGAGGCATAACTTTGTTTTCTTTTCCCCTTAAATACTGCCTTTCCATCTTTTCTGACGTTCTGTATACGATAATGTAGAAAGGGTTTTTATGTAATACTGAAGGAACGTGCACCTAGAATTTCATCTCTGATTCGTTAAATGCACAATGAATTGACAATTGTGCGTCCTACCCTGTTTCTGAAATTCTGTTCCTTTGGTTTCAATTGTGTTCGTTTTCAGAAGTGAAGTCAAATGGGTAACCACAATTAAATACTGCACTTAGCATTCCTGATCAGAAATTACTGTCTTTGCAAGGGCAATATAGCAGGAACAGGAGTACCATGAGCCTGTTCCAATATTTGGTTAGATCCTAGTTGATCTGCATCTTGATTCAATTTTTGTTTTGCATCTTTCGCTACATTATTCCATTGAAAACCCATCAACATCAGTTCTGAAAGTTTCCACTGGTTCCCCAGATATGTTGACATTTCAGAGAGAGTTCTGGACTTCAGCAGCCAATTTGGTGAAGAAATACTTCTAGGCATCACTTCAGACAGCACTAATCTTGTTCTCTGAATAGGGGCAACATGGAAAGGATTTATTTTATAAGAGCAGCCAGAGGTAATGGCTGTGGCAAGTAAACTAACAGCATTTAAAAAAATATTTAGACATGAATAGGAAAAGCTCAGAGGGATGTGAGTCAAATGTAGGCAAATGGGACTAAGCTGGGTATTTCCGTCGGCATGGAAAGTTGAGCCAAAGGGAAGAAGATATAGAAGTCTGAAAACTGTTATGTCTAGATTCAGGAACAGCTTCTTTCCAACAACCATCCAACTAAACTCCAAACTACAAACTGCCTTGGTTTTGCATTTGCACTATATTGTTTATTTTATTCATTTTACTTCATTATCTGTTTATTATATTATCTATTCAGTACTGTGTTTACAAACCTGTGGTGCTGCTGCAAGTAAGAATGTCATTGCTCCATTTCAGTGCATATGACATTCTTAACTCTTGACTCCTATTTAAAATTTTCAACACATGCTTTCAAATCTCACATGGCCTTGCCCTTCCCTATCTCTGCAATCAGTTCCAGTCTCCTAAACCTCTGAGGTATCTGTATCCTTCAATTCTGGTCTGTATTTTTTAGCTTGACCACTGAGATTGGGAAGATCTTGGTTGGAGAGGTTAGGTGCCCTGTCCATTCAATCCATTCCAGTGAGAAGCTTGGAATTTCTCCTTGCCAATCTCATCTGGTTTAGGGAGTAGATGTAATTCCAATCAAGCAGGGCGTTCTTCTTGTGGCAGACATTAAGTTACTGCTGGAGCAAATATTTTCTGAGATGATTGCAGAGTATCCATTATAGAAACATAGAAACATAGAAAATAGGTGCAGGAGTAAGCCATTCGGCCCTTCGAGCCTGCACCGCCATTCAATATGATCATGGCTGATCATCCAACTCAGTATCCTGTACCTGCCTTCTCTCCATACCCCCTGAACCCTTTAGCCACAAGGGCCACATCTAACTCCCTCTTAAATATAGCCAATGAACTGGCCTCAACTACCTTCTGTGGCAGAGAATTCCAGAGATTCACAACTCTCTGTGTGAAAAAGGTTTTTCTCATCTCGGTCCTAAAAGATTTCCCCTTTATCCTTCAACTGTGACCCCTTGTCCTGGACTTCCCCAACATCGGGAACAATCTTCCTGCATCTAGCCTGTCCAACCCCTTAAGAATTTTGTAAGTTTCTATAAGATCCCCCCTCAATCTTCTAAATTCTAGCGAGTACAAGCCGAGTCTATCCAGTCTTTCTTCATATGAAAGTCCTGACATCCCAGGAATCGGTCTGGTGAACCTTCTCTGTACTCCCTCTATGGCAAGAATGTCTTTCCTCAGATTTGGAGACCAAAACTGTATGCAATACTCCAGGTGTAGTCTCACCAAGACCATCTACAACTGCAGTAGAACCTCCCTGCTCCTATACTCAAATCACATAATTTACCTGTCTGTGCCATATAAATGGTGGAAAAGCTTTGGTGCGTCAGAGGGTGCATCACTTGTCACATACCAGCCACAGACCTGCTCTGTGTTTATGAGGTTGACCTATTTGAGTTTCTGGTCATTGGTGACCCTAGATTATTGGAGCTAGGAGAACACATTGATAAGAATGCAATAAATGTCAAGGGCAAGTGATGAGACATTAAAATTGGCCACCAGCTAGCACTTTCGAGGTGGAAATATTATCTTGTGGCGGCTCCCAAGGGTCGTGCCATCATAGTGTCGAACCCCTCGGCACAGGAGTGGTTTAGTCCGGAGGCGGCCCTTAGCCGGAGGCTTTAAAGGCAGGGGTTTGGGTGCCATCCTCCTCTCGTTTGGTCTTCCCTAGAACTGGGAGGAACATAATAAAAAGTGCTTCTCAAAACACGACTTCGTGCTTAATTCCGAGACCCACGCACTACAATCTGCTACTTACCAATGTGTGCTTAAATATTGAGTGAATGGTTGGTTTTGTCTTCTTCTTGTTCTTATTTAAACACCTTTGAGTCTAATAATACATACAATGTATTTCAGTGGAAGATTATTTCTATTACCTGATAACTTAATGACTTGCTAGGCATTTCAAAGGGTAGTTAAGAGTCTACCGTATGGCTGTGTCTAGAGTCACCGACTCAATAATGAGAGCAGGTTTCCTCCCATTCAGACCATTAGTATACCAGGTGGGGTTTCTAAACAATCTGTTCTTTTAATTTAAAAAATATATAGAATTATATAATTTAAATTCCACAGCTGCAATGACAGGATTCGAACGAATGACAGTGCTCTCCAGCGAGAAAATCAAAGTCTCCTTACTCTATGTATAGCTAAGCAATGCAATACATGAGCACATGGTTGAACCACATTCCACAGTGACCTCCAAAAGGCAATTGAACATGCAGCTGAAGTCATTGGGCAAGGAAGTAATAGTTGGGTGTAGTATTGGATGGAGAGTTCTTTCAAACAGCCGACCTACCTGAACTCCCGGTTGATAAGCACTTAAATTCCCCTTCCCATTCCCACACTGACATATCTGTCTGAGGCCTCCTCCATTGTCGAATGATGCTAAAGATCAAATTGGAGGGACCATCTCATATTTCGCTTGGGCAGCTTACAACCCAGGGGTATGATTTTGATTTCTCTAACTTCAAGTAAGCCCTGCATTCCCTCTCTCTCTCCATCCTTCCCCCACCCAAGTCATACCAGCTTTTCATTCTCCTTGTTCCTTTTTTGCATAGTTTTCATTCATTTGTTCTATATCTCTCTACATCATCTCTCGTTTCTTCAGTCTGAAGAAGGGACTCAATCCGAAACATCCTTCTCTCCAGAGATGCTGCCTGAGTTACTCCAGCATTTGTGTTTATTTTTGGTTTAAATCAGCATCTGCACTTCCTTCATACACAATAAAAATAAACCATTGTGTAACAATGCTGTAAACTTTATTCTACACTCTGTATCTTCCCCTTTGCTCTGTGTATTGTACTTGAGTTTGACTTGATTGTATTTATGCATAGTGTTTTCTGATCTGATTGGAGAGCATGCAATACAAAGCCTTTCATTGTACATTGTTAATAAACTTAAACTTAAAAAAGATAGCGGGCAAAAAATGGCCTCCATCCACATTGTACCTTTCTATGATTCCAATTGGAATCTGCAGAAAGCAACTGAGTACACTTTGCACTTGGGCATGAGAAATTAAACATCAATGAAGCTTGGTCATAGAAAGCAAAGCACAACAGAACAAACAAGGATCCATAATGATAAGACAGCTGATATAATTGGGAATTAAATGGGGACAGTTATAGTTCTAAATTATTTATTCTGATCAATAATTAGGGGGTTAGGAGGGAGAGATTGATC
Source organism: Malacoraja senta (assembly GCA_038087875.1). Classification (NCBI taxonomy): domain Eukaryota; kingdom Metazoa; phylum Chordata; class Chondrichthyes; order Rajiformes; family Rajidae; genus Malacoraja; species Malacoraja senta. Next base: position 185,759,476 of record CM075977.1, read on the forward strand.
AGCCATGATTGAATGGCGGAGTAGACTTGATGGACCGAATGGCCTAATTCTGCTCCTATCAATTATGATCTTATGATTATCAGTCAACTGAACCTTCCACTCACCAGCTAGAGTGTGGTCCTGAACTCCCATCTTATGACAATATTGGGTATAGATGTTGACAACAGCCCCCCATCCTGTTGCTGACATGATGGAATTGCAGAATGCTCAGAAGCAGAATTCCTTTTAAGAAATCAGCATTAACGTCTAGTTCTTGAAGGTAAAGCATTTGAGAATGCATTTGAGAATAAATTTGATATATATGAAAATAAGGAGAATATTGATCAATATCTGTGCACCCGTTAACATACATTGCTTTCTGCTGCGTCAGGACAATATACCTTCCTTCACTCATTACACTTTCCATACTGATGTTGAGGCTTATTTTAATGCTGGCAATTTAACTGTTGTTTATAGGAAACTGCATAACTTTGCCTTGTGGGAAATGAACTAAGACCTCCTGATCTTTATTTCTTATTCAGCAGCCTTACTAACGTTAAAGTATGAAAGCAGGTGTTTCTAAAACTGAAGGGGATTCAGACCTCAGGTTCCTCATATTAAAGCAGTGAGTTTTAACTCACAGCCCCTCTTTTGAAATGATATAGTACAGGAATACTGGAAGCTTCATTGCAGAAAAAAGAACATTTGCATTTGCTCGGCTACTAATCAAGATGCAATAAAAAAAAGTAACATGGTTCATATGCATTTTCATTTGCTCATTTGACAAAGCACATCTTCCTTGATTCTCTAGATTTCTGTGCTCAAGTCAATGTGGTGGAATGAAATCACTACTGCAGCGGCCAAAGACACCACCCATTAAATCACAGCAGGCAGCCTGGCTAAAAAGATGTCCTTGTTTTCAACCCCAGAATCTGTAACACAATATAATAAAATTCCATCTATCTGACAGAATTGAGAGTGTAGCTGTTAAGCACCATTAGCCCTCATGCACTTAAATTTTGATGATGATGCTCCCATTTATAGCCTGCGAAACAGGGGCCTCAGCAAGAAAAAGATGCTTAACAAAGTGTTTCCTGATGGAAAATTATTTTGTCTCTTTGTATAATTACATGATCCATGTCTGAAAAATAGCTATCTACCCCCTTTGTGTCACTTGCTACCCAATTAATCATATTTTCCTACCCCACTGTAATTATGAAATTCAAATTTCAGTAGTTCTCCCTATTACGTGCTTTCCTGGCTCCCTGAACATTCAAGTTCTGCGCATTGCTAGCTTTCTCACAGAAAGTAAGTGCTGACTGCTGATATTATTCTGACATTTTTCAAATGTAAGCTCTTAAAGCAGAAGTGACAGATTTTTTATCGTTCCAACATAAATTCTTAAAGCTGGAATTGTTTCTCCAATGTTTTTACCTTGGTAAAACCGCGGTAAAGCTGTTGCCTTACAGTGCCAGAGACCAAGGTTTGATTCTGATTTCCCCTACTCTGGGCAAGAGATTCTGTGCATTTACCTGATTTTTTCTTCTCATGATTTTGTATGCCGCTATAAGATCACCCCTCATCCTCCTGTGTTTCAAGGAATAGAGCCCCAGCCTGCTCAACCTCTACCTATAACTCGGGCCCTCAAGTCCTGGCAACATCCTCGTAAATCGTCTCTGCATCCTTTCCAGCTTGACACCATCTTTCCTAAAACATGGTGCCAAGAACTGAACACAATACTCTATATGTGGCCTTACCAACATCATAAACAACTGCAATATGACCTCCGAACTTCTATAATACTCTGATTGATGACTCTATGATCACATTGAATAGCGGTGCTGGCTCGAAGGGCTGAATGGCCTACTCCTGCACCTATTGTTTATTGTCTATTGTTTAGCACAGGCATGTAGCAAGTGATTCTGCGCTGCGAAGAAATGCGACAAGAACCGTTTTGGTCATTCACAAGGTCAGAGAATTGTTTCTGTAGCAAGTGAACGAGAGGAGGGCTGCACGTGGCTCAACATAACCAGTCCACCTGATACACCCAACATAAACCACTCACACCCACAGCTCTCCTGGTTACTCTTCACCTGCACTTGAAATCAGCTAGGAATGTGTAGGAAGGAACTGCAGATGCTGGTTTATACCGGAGATAGACACAAAATGCTGGAGTAGCTCAGCGGGACAGCCACATCTCTTGAGAGAAACAATGGGTGACGTTTCGGGCCAAGACCCTTCTTCAGACTCTCTATCTATGTCTATCTGCTAAGAATGTCAGATGACAGATCAAATGACTTTCTTGAGAACTCCAAGGAAGAGCAAGAAAGGAAGTGGAGGGAGGAGATAATGAGACCCATTCCCAACAAGTTCCTCACACTTCTGCCCATTTGATTTTATTCTTGTTTCCTTATAACAGGTTCCCAACTAACAGTTGCACCATGAACCCACTTTTGAACATCACTTCTCACCCTGCGCATCCTCTCCCCTCCGCCAATGCACAAAGGAGTGATCAAAATACCATGCCTCCCTCTCACTGCTCCCATTTCTGACATCAATTCATGCCTTTCTGTTCATTATCATAGAAACTAACAATCACAGATGGACAAGGCAGGTATGTGCAGAAAAAGGATAATATTTCCAAAGCGAAAATACAAAATTCAAAACTTAAATTCTTGGAATATGTCACTCACCCATATGTACAACCCTACAAAAATACAAATCTTAACAGATCTTCCTTTGTATTCTCTCAGCCATCCCTCTCTCTCTGGATCTTAAACCCTGCATATTATTATTTTTTTATGATTCTTTTGAAAGATCTCAACTCTGCTTCTCTCTCCAGTTACCTCCAGACCTATGGAGCCTTTTCATTACTTTCTAACACTTACAAGCTTAAAGAACCTGAGGCATTTACTCTAATTTCTCTAGTTCTTTCATGTTGTTTTAATATGTACTGAGCCAAGTTCCTTCACTGCAGGTTCAGGTGCTTCTGGCTGATATCTGTTGGATGTAGAATTCCTTGAGGCTTTGTCACAGATTGCAACAGTGAGTTGGGAATACGGTGTGTTGGATGTGAAACTGCATGTGTGCACTAACTGAGTCTGGGGAAAATGGCAAAAAGTAAGATAAGGAGTCTCATTTCATGACTGTTCCACTTGCAACTTACACTTGCTAGCAATGAACCAATGAGGACATTCCTGTAAACAGATGTTGCCTGACCCGTTGAGTTTCTCCAACAATTTTTGTTTTGCTTAAGATTTTAACATCTTCAGCTTCTTGTGTCTCCAATCACAGGAGCTTCGATGTGGGAGCTTCGATCGCCGGCTGCGGATCGCCCCAACTGCGGATGGTTCGACTTTCCTGTCCACGGGAGAAAAGGGGGAAAGAAGATAAGACTTTATTTCCTTCCAACACAGTGGGTAATGTGGTGGATCTGCTGTGGTTGATGTTCATGTCAAATGTTTATGTAGTTGTGTGTCTTGTTGCTTTTTTGGTATAACTGTATGGCAAACCAAATTTATCGTATGTTGCAAAACATACTTGGCTAATAAATTACGATTATGATTATGATCTTTCCTCATAGCAACACATTTGCTTCTCCAAGTGTAGGAGCAAAATGGAAAGGCCACACAGATTTGATGTTTGAAGTAACGGGCAATTTATTAAACTGGTGCGCACCAGGAGGTCAGCTTTTCCATGTGGCCTTTCCATTTTGCTCCTCTACCCATGAAGTTCACATCAGATTTTTTTTAAAGATATTTTGTATCTGTTTCTGTAATTATGCTCCTAGAGCTAACCCCCCTTAGTCTAGTTCAGTAAAACACCGAGTCAAGCACTGGACCACTAAACTTTTATTTTATGAAACAATAACAAATTCCCGATACGATACCTAGCCACACTGCGGGATCGATCCTTTTCTCTGGTTGTCCAAGCCCTTCAGCCTCGTGCAAGCAGATACTTCCAAAAGGTTACGCAGTCCCAAGCGCTCCTCCAGAAGTTCGACAACGAACCTCGTGGGGGTTATCTTTTATAGGTCATCGAACCCTGTGGGGCAGATCTACATGGGGGCGGTACCCCTACAAGCCAATCACAGATATTGATTACATTGAGAAGCAACCCACAAGCCTCGATGAGTATATGGACACTGTATCATCATATGTCAGCTTTTGCGAGGGCAGTTGCATTCCAACTAAGACCCGGACATGGTTCAACAACAACAAGCCCTGGTTCACTGCAGAACTCAGACAGCTCCGACGGTCTAAAGAGGAGGCCTACAGGAGCGGGGATACAGACCTCTACAGGCAGGCCAAGTACAAGCTGAGAAGATGAATCAGAGCTGCCAAGGAAAGGTACTCTGAGAAGTTGAGGAGCAAGTTCTCAGCTAGTGACTCTTCTTCAGTTTGGAAGGGCTTACAAGAAATTACCAGCTACAAGAGGAAAGCACCCTGCTCTTTGGACAATCGTCAGCTGACCAACGACCTGAATGAGTTTTACTGCAGGTTTGAAAATCAGAAACGTAAGCCTGGAACCCCCTCCCCCCCCCCTCCCCAACCAACACAGCCAGACCCCAGTCTGCAAAGAATGGACCCTGCACCCTCTCCTTCCCATTCACCACTTCACACCTACTTAAGGTAAGACTCCAGTAAGAAAAGACTGGACCATTTCCCACCCCAACCAACACTTTACACCTGCTCGCAGCCTGACCTCAGTCTGCAAAGGCTGGGCCATTCTGCACCCACCACCCCCCCCCTCCAATCACCACTTCACACCCAATTACCCACACCCTACTTGCTGAACAACATAATTTCATCAACAATAAAAATAAAGGAGGTGGAGAGGCTTTTCAGAAGACAGAAAAGCCAGAAATCTCCAGGACCAGTCAATGTATCCCCTTCTACTCTCAAGATCTTGCCAGACAACTGGCACTGGTCTATACAGACATTTCTAACCAGTCCCTGCAAAAATGTACTGTCCCTGCCTGCTTCAAAGTCTCCACAATTGTCCCTGTACTCAAAAAAGCAAGGATTACTTGTCTTAATGACTACAGGCCTGTCACACTGACCTCTGTAGTCTTGAAGACACTTGAAAGGCTTGTGCTGGCCAAGCTGAAAAATATCACGATCCCCCTGCTGGACCCTATGCAGTTTGCATATCGGACCAATAGATCTGTGGATGATGCAGTCCACCTGGGCCTGCACTTCATCCTACAGCACCTAGACCACCAGGGGACCTGTTTGTTGATTTTAGCTCTGCATTCAACACCTTTGTGCCAGAGCTACTACACTCCAAACCTTCCAAGTTGACTGTGCCTGAACCCCTCTGTCGGTGGATCACCAGCTTCCTGACAGACAGGAAGCAGCATGTGAGGCTCGGAAAGCACATTTTGGACCTACAAACGCTCAGCATAGGAGCACCGCAAGGCTGCGTACTCTCTCCTCTCCTCTACTCTCTCTACACCAACGACTGCACATACACAGACACCTCTGTCAAGCTTCTCAAGTTTGTGGACGACACAACCCTGATTTGTCTGATCCAGGATGGGGAGGAATCTGCCTACAGACAGGAAGTGTCACAGCTGGTGTCTTGGTGCCATCGCAACAACGTAGAGCTCAATGCTCTTAAGACAGTGGAATTGATTATAGACTTTAGGAGAACTCCCCCTCCCCTCACCCCACTCACCATCAACAACACCACAGTCACATATGTGGCGTCTTTTAATTCCTGGGAACCATCATCTCCAAGGACCTTAAGTGGGGGGCTACCATTGACTCCACAGTCAAAAAGGCACAATAGAGGATGTACTTCCTACGGCAGCAGAGGAAGCACAATCTGCCACAGATAATGATGGTCCAATTCTACACGGCCATCGTAGAGTCTGTTCTCACCTTCTCCATCATGGTCTGGTTTGGCTCAGCCACCAAGCACGACACCTGAAGGCTGCAGCGAATCGTCCAATCAGCTGAGAGGGTTATTGGCTGCAACCTTCCCTCCATTGATGAACTGTACACTGCAAGGGCCAGGAAATGAGCAGGCAAGATCATCTCTGACCCCTCTCACCCTGGCCACAATCTCTTTGAATCACTTCCCTCTGGAAGGTGACTCCGGACTGTCAAACCTGCCACAGCCAGACATAAAACAGTTTTTATCCACGAGTAGTTTCTCTACTCAACAGCCAAAATCTGTAGCCTCCCTTTGATCTGGTATATTCTTGGTTCACATGCCTGATCAATGGTGTTTTATCATTAATGTTTTATTATTATTAATGTTTAGTGTTTTCTGAGTCATTTGTAACTGTAACTGTATGTCATGTTGTTACTTGTGGGCGGAGCACCAAGGCAAATTCCTTGTATGTGAATACTTGGCCAATAAACTTACTTACTTTCTTACTTACTTACATTAAGGTGTTATTGACAGTTCCGCAACCCAATTACAAAGCATCCCATTACAATCTTTCTAAAGAAGCTTCTGGAAGGAAGTCAATCAATCAAACATAAAAACATAGAAAATAGGTGCAGGAGTAGGCCATTCGGCCCTTCAAGCCTGCACCACCATTCAATATGATCATGGCTGATCATCCAACTCAGTATCCTGTACCTGTCTTCTCTCCATACACCCTGATCCCTTTAGCCACAAGGGCCACATCTAACTCCCTCTTAAATATAGCCAATGAACTGGCCTCAACTACCTTCTGTGGCAGAGAATTCCACAGATTCATCACTCTCTGTATAAAAAATGATTTTCTCATCTCGGTCCTAAAAGACTTCCCCCTTATCCTTAAACTGTAAACCTTTGTTCTGGACTTCTCCAACATCTGGAATAATCTTCCTGCATCTAGCCTGTCCAACCCCTTAAGAATTTTATAAGTTTCTATAAGATCCCCCCTCAATCTTCTAAATTCTAGTGAGTACAAGCCGAGTCTATCCAGTCTTTCTTCATATGAAAGTCCTGCCATCCCAGGAATCAGTCTGGTGAACCTTCTCTGTACTCCCTCTATGGCAAGAATGTCTTTCCTCAGATTAGGAGACCAAAACTGTATGCAATACTCCAGGTGTTGTCTCACCAAGACCCTGTACAACTGCAGTAGAACCTCCCTGCTCTTATACACAAATCCTTTTGTTATGAATGCTAACATACCATTCGCTTTCTTCACTGCCTGCTGCACCTGCTTGCCTACTTTCAATGACTGGTGTACCAAGACACCCAGGTCTCGTTGTATCTCCCCTTTTCTTAATCGGCCACCATTCAGATAATAGTCCACTTTCCTGGTTTTGCCACCAAAGTGGATAACCTCACATTTATCCACATTATACTGCATCTGCCATGCATTTGCCAACTCACCCAACCTATCCAAGTCACCTTGCAGCCTCCTAGCATCCTCCTCACAGCTAACACTGCCCCCCAGCTTCCTGTCATCCGCAAACTTGGAGATGTTGCATTCAATTCCCTCATCCAGTTCATCAATATATATTGTAAATAGCTGGGGTCCCAGCACTGAGCCTTGTGGTATCCCACTAGTCACTGCCTGCCATTGTGAAAAGGACCCTACTCCTACTCTTTGCTTCCTGTCTGCCAGCCAGTTCTCTATCCACATCAATACTGAACCCCCAATACCATGTGCTTTAAGTTTGCATACTAATATCTTATGTGGGACCTTGTCAAAAGCCTTCTGAAAGTCCAGATATAACACATCCACTGGTTCTCCCTTATCCACTCTACTAGTTACATCCTCCAAAAATTCTATAAGATTCGTCAGACATGATTTACCTTTCATAAATCCATGCTGACTTTGTCCAATGAATTCACCATTTTCCAAATGTGCTGCTATCCCATCTTTAATAACTGATTCTAGCATTTTCCCCACTACTGATGTTAGACTTACTCGTCTGTAATTCCCCGTTTTCTCTCTCCCTCCCTTTTTAAAAAGTGGGGTTACATTAGCTACCCTCCAATCCTCAGGAACTACTCCAAAATCTAAAGAGTTTTGAGAAATTATCACTAATGCATCCACTATTTCTGGGGCTACTTCCTTAAGTACTCTGGGATACAACTTATCTGTCCCTAGGGATTTATCGGCCTTTAATCCATTCAATTTACCTAACACCACTTCCCGGCTAACCTGGATTTCACTCAGTTCCTCCATCTCATTTGACCACCGGTCCCCTGCTATTTCCGGCAGATTATTTATGTCTTCCTTAATGAAGACAGAACCAAATTAGTTATTCAATTGGTCTGCCATGTCCTTGTCCCCATGATCAATTTGCCTGTTTCTGACTGCAAGGGACCTACATTTGTTTTAACTAATCTTTTTCTCTTCACATATCTATAAAACAGATACGGAATGGGAGGGGGAGTTGAAGTGCTGAGCCTTCGGGAGCCTGACGGGAGGTCAGGTTGGGTATTGCGGACCGACCGGAGGTGTTCGGCGAAACGATCGCCAAGCCTCCGCTTGGTCTCACCGAAAAGATCTACATCGGGGTCGGTCCACAATAACCAACCTGACCTCCCGGTGGCTCAGCACTTCAACTCCCCCTCCCATTCCGTATCCGACCTCTCTGTCCTGGGTCTCCTCCATGGCCACAGCGAGCAACACCGGAAATTGGAGGAAATGCACCTCATATTCCGCTTGGGCAGTCTGCATCCTGGGGGCATGAACATTGAATTCTCCCAATTGTGCTAGCCCTTGCTGTCTCCTCACCTTCCTCAGCCCTCTGGTTGTCTCCTCCCATCCCTCAGCCCTCGGGCTCCTCCTCCGCCTTTTTCCTTTCCTCTCCCCACCCCCTATCAGTCTGAAGAAGGGTTTCGGTCCGAAACGTTGCCTATTTCCTTCGCTCCATAGATGCTGCTGCACCCGCTGGGTTTCTCCAGCATTTTTGTGTACCTTTGATTTTCCAGCATCTGCAGTTCCTTCTTTAACACATTAATATTTCCACTATCTCTTCAGACACCAATTTCAAGATCACAACATTTTGCAGTATATAAATAAACTCCCCATTTTCCAATGGTCACTTTACTAAATTAGCTTAAATTAAGCCCTTCTTATTCCTGATTATAGTTGGAAGACATTCTCTTTCTAAAGTTGGGTTAAAAATTGCCCAAGGTAGCTGGGCTTTCTTTCTCCCCTTTTCACACATTGTGAACAGCGATAGAGGATTACACTGCAGATTACTGTGGAAGATGGAACACCATCTTCAAACTGGGAAGATCAGGCGTAAGATGAAAGCAGATGATTTGATCTGCATGTCATTCTGTGACATGAAATGTGATGATTCTTTCGGTTTTGCTAACATAAAACTAAACAGCTTTCTTTGAAGCTGCGATCAGCACAATCATGAGTAAACAACTAGCCTGTTTCAGTGCAGTAACATTCTTCTATTGCTATAAAAGGAAGATTTATATTTATGTACTGCCATTTATAGATTCAGGATGTCCCAAAACACTTTACAGCCATGAAGTGTTTCTGAAGTTTTCTCAAGGATTTAACTGTGGCAGTCAATTTATGTCGAGAAGGGGGTATTAAACATAAACAAAAGTGCCGGAGAAATTCAGCGGGTGCGGCAGCATCTATGGAGTGAAGGAAATAGGCAACGTTTTGGGCCGAAACCCTTCTTCAGACTGATGTAGGGTGGGGGGGGTGGGAAGAAGAAAGGAAGAGGAGGAGCCAGAGGGCTGAGGGAGAGCTGAGAAGGGGAGGAGACAATAAGGGCTACAGGAAATTGGAGAAGTCAATGTTCATGCCACTGGGGCATAAACTGCCCAAGCGAAATATGAGGTGCTGCTCCTCCAATTTCTGGTGGTGCTCACTTTGGCCATGGAGGACGGCCAGGAGGTATTAAACATCTAATGCCTCCCTGTGACGAGGCCACAATAAAAAGCAAAGAAAGAGAAGATGTTTTCTAATCTTCTCAGGTCATAAGTGAGGTGCGAGATGACTAGATGATTAGGTGAAGAAATTAGAGATCCTAGAGGATATAGAAATATCCGAGATCCCAGGAATTATAGGTCCTTCAATTCAAGAGAGTACTGGGACCCGAGAGAACAGAGAGAGAGCTGGCCCAAATGTCATGAACCAAGACGTCCCACACCGTTTACTCAAACCAACCCATTCTCTAAGTCCTGACTAACCAACCCATCCAGGAATTGTGGATGTGGAGACATGACCCACTGGAGTGAATGGGACTGAAGGCTGATAAATCCCCAGGGCCTGATGGTCTTCATCCCAGGGTACTTAAGGAAGTGGCTCTAGAAATTGTGGATGCATTGGTGATAATTTTCCAATGTTCTATAGATTCAGGATCAGTTCCTGTGGATTAGAGGGTAGCTAATGTCATCCCACTTTTTAAGAAAGGTGGGAGAGAGAAAACGGGGAATTATAGACCAGTTAGCCTGACATCGGTGGTGGGGAAGATGCTGGAGTCAAATATAAAAGATGAGATAGCCGCACATTTGAATAGCAGTAACAGGATCAGTCTGAGTCAGCATGGATTTACGAAGGGGAAATCATGCTTGACTAATCTTCTGGAATTTTTTGAAGATGTAACTAGGAAAATGGACAAGGGAGAGCCAGTGGATGTAGTGTACCTGGACTTTCAGAAAGCATTTGATAAGGTCTCACATAGGAGATTAGGGGGCAAAATTAGGGCACATGGTATTGGAGGTAGAGTGCTGACATGGATAGAGAAGTGGTTGGCAGACAGGAAACAAATAGTAGGGATTAACGGGTCCCTTTCAGAATGGCAGGCAGTGACTAGTGGGGTACCGCAAGGCTCGGTGCTGGGACCGCAGCTATTTACAATATACATCAATGATTTGGATGAAGGGATTCAAAGTAACATTAGCAAATTTGCAGATGACACAAAGCTGGGTGGCAGTGTGAACTGTGAGGAGGATGCTGTGAGAATGCATGGTGACTTGGCCAGGTTGGGGGAGTGGGCAGATGCATGGCAGATGAAGTTTAATGCAGATAAATGTGAGGTTATCCACTTTGGTAGCAAAAACAGGAAGGCAGATTACTATCTAAATGGCATCAAGTTGGGAAAAGGGGAAGTACAACGGGATCTGGGGGTCCTTGTACATCAGTCTATGAAAGTAAGCATGCAGGTACAGCAGGCAGTGAATAAGGCGAATGGCATGTTGGCCTTTATTACAAGAGGAATCGAATATAGGAGCAAAGAGGTCCTTCTGCAGTTGTACAGAGCCCTAGTGAGACCACACCTGGAGTATTGTATGCAGTTTTGGTCCACTAATTTGATGAAGGACATTCTTGCTATTGAGGGAGTGCAGCATAGGTTTACAAGGTTAATTCCCGGGATGGCGGGACTGTCATATGCTGAGAGAATGGAGCAGCTGGGCTTGTACACTCTTGAGTTTAGAAGGATGAGATGATATCTCATTGAAACATATAAGATTGTGAAGGGCTTGGACACACTAGAGGCAGGAAACATGTTCCCGATGTTGGGGGAGTCCAGAACCAGGGGCCACAGTTTAAGAATAAGGAGTAAGCCATTTAGAACGGAGACAAGGAGACACTTTTTTCTCACAGAGAGTGGTGAGTGTGGAATTCTCTGCATCAGAGGGCAGTGGAGGCAGGTTCTCTGGATGCTTTCAAGAGAGAGCTAGATAGGGCTCTTAAAAATAGAGGAGTCAGGGGATATGGGAAGAAGGCAGGAACGGGGTACTAATTGGGGATGATCATCCATGATCACATTGAATGGCGGTGCTGGCTTGAAGGGCCGAATGGCCTACTCCTGCACCTATTGTCTATTGTCTATTGACCCCTACTCTAGAACCCCCTCAAGTAATTTACCAGAATAAACTAATTGGATGTACTATCATAGTAAAAACTGAAGCTCACATAAAAGAAAATTGTAAACAATCTTATAACTGCCCAAGAAATCCCTGTAGAGCAAAGAACATTGTAAATCAAGGAGCTTGTCACAACTGTACACAATTAGGTCATTGGAGTAAGGAGTGCCCAATGAGAAGACAGAATATAGCAGAATGGAAGAGAAACCAAGAGGCAATTAAGAAAGTAAAAACAAAGGAACCCAGTAGCTGATGTCTGAAAGAATAAAAACTAAAGAAAACTAAACTGGCACTCGGGAGAGAAGAAACAAACTTAATGTGCAGGAAGTACGGGAATAGGGAAAGGTGCTAATGTACTAACTTGTTATTAAGTTGTTGTGCCTGCAGGACAGTATAATCTACAGCATACTACTATCTGTGGAGTGAGGTAAAGAGTATGTGGACCCTTGAGAACGAGCAGAAGACACAGCTCAGGTAAGGTAGCACCCAGAAACAAAGACCAATAACAAGGAAGAAATGTTACTGTCCTGTCCCTTTAAGATACATCTGGGAAGGCCAACAGACAGAGCAGGCTGCTCCTCAGTATCCCTACTCCTTTGAAACCAACATCAAGGAAGAAGAAAAAGATACCTACCCTAGTGCCCAACTTTAACTTCATCTCACATTTGACACCAATGAAGGAAACATAAAATAACACCATCCAACCTTGTCTAGAAGATACAGATAACCTGTGATGAATATTGGGGCAAGCTCTAATTTGAAGAATTGAATTTAAATTTTAAAATAGACACTCCTCTGTGGTTTGGGGCAAAATACTCACTTTGCGCCTAAATCTATGTTACTAAATGTCTGATCTTGACCACTTCCTGTTGTTCTTTATATAGATTTTAGAAAAAACGCTGCCACTTACGGCTGTGATGTTTGGCCATCTTACTCAGAGTCCCCCTCCGCTGCGCAGGACAAGAGGATTTTTCCTATCGATGAAAAATAAAAGAGTTATTAGTGTTTAAAAAATGTTGAGATTCTCTCTCCTGAAGGCCACGCGCCTTCTGGAGGGAGTATAAAACCCGGAAGTGTTGAGTGCCTCAGTCAGTCTCTGCAAGATGGGGGAGCGAGGGGGTCACGTCTCTCAGTCTGAGCTGTGAATAACACTGAACACGTCTACTAAACTGTGTGTGGTTTTACTGGCCTTGAGTGTGCTTAATGTGGTTTGAAAATGTAGTTGGTTTGAAGTAAAAGCACTGCAAATGGTTGGTGGTGGTTGCTTTGAAGTAAAAGCACTGCAAATGGTTGGAGGTGGTTGGTTTGAAGTAAAAGCACTGCAAATGGTTGGTGGTGGTTGGTTTGAAGTGGCAAATGATTAAAAGTCTAAACTTGACAACTTGCTGTTTGCACTGTATATTGATTTTAGATAAAACGGTACCACTTACAGCTGTGATTTTTGGCCTGCTTACTCAGTCCCCCTCCGCTCATCAGGTACAGAGGATTCTTCCCATCAATGAAAAATAAAAGTGTTATTAGTGTTTAAAACATTTTTGAGCATCTCTCTCCTGTCAATCACGCCATGAAGGCCACGCCCCTTCTGGTGGGAGGGGGAGGGATTATAAAACCCAGAAGTGTGGGTGTGGCTCAGTCTCTGCAAGATGGAGGAAGGAGAGGTCACGACTCTGTCTGAGCTGTGAATCAACTGAACACACTAAATGTCTACTGAACTGTGAGTGTGGTGTTTACATGGTGTTTTGTGTGGTTTTATGGTGGTTGCATCCTGCTTGAAATGGTATGAAACTGCATTTGAATGTGGTGGCCTTGCACCCTGCATGAAATGGCATGAAACTGCATTTAAATGTGGTGGTATTGCACCCTGCAGGAAATGGTATGAAACTGCATTCGAATTTGGTGACTTTGCACCCTGCTTGAAATGGTATGAAACTGCATTTGAATTTGGTGGCCTTGCACCCTGCTTGAAGTGGTATGAAAATGCACTTGTGTTTTGTGACCTTGCACCCTGGTTGAAGTGGTCGGAAACTGCACTTGAATTTGGTGGCCTTGCGCCCTGCTTGAAGTGGCATGAAACTGCACTTGAATTTGATGGCCTTCCACCGTGCTTGAAGTGGCATGAAACTGCAGTTGAATTTGGTGGCCTTGCACCCTGCTTGAATTGTCGGAAACTGCACTTGAATTCGGTGGCCTTGCACCCTGCTTGAAGTGGTAGGGAACTGCACTTGAATTCGGTGGTCTTGCACCCTGCTTGAAGTGGTAGGAAACTGCACCTGAATTTGGTGGCCATGCACCATGCTTGAAGTGGTATGAAACTGCACTTGAATTTGGTGGCGTTGCACCCTGCTTGAAATGATATGAAACTGCACTTGAATTTGGTGACCTTGCACCCTGCTTGAAATGGAATTTCAAGGAATAGCCGTGAGTCAACTGCCAGCCCATCAGCCCTGAGTGAGTGAGCTGCCAGCACACCAGGCTTGAGTGACTGAGCTGCCAGCCCAAGAATCCATTCGGCCCACAATGTCCATATAGCCCTCTGGAAACCAGTTCCTTCAGCCCACAACACCCATACTAGCGCTCCAGAAAGCTCTCCCCCCCCCCACTGGCCACCAATATTGGAATTGGTGGAGAGGTGGAATATTGTGTTGGGGGACCAGCCCTCCCGTGTGAACATGGGACCCAACGGTTCCCACTTAGTCAAGTAACTATCTATATTCTGCTCTATAATATACTCTTTACTATCCTAGGATCAACACTAATCAGCCCTCTCGGTATTCACATGCTATTCCTTAATGTACATCTGATGAAGGTTTCTCATATAAATTTCAGCTGGGTTCAGTCCAGATTTCCCAACAGGCATGACTCTTATTTAAAGGAAACCATGAAGAATGTTTCAATTTAACCAAATTCAGACTCAGCCTTCAATTTACTATTTTAAGTTTCAGGGTCCATCTCATCCTTCTCATTCCACAGCTTGTAGTCGATAACACAATTCCATTCCAATTCCTGTGGAATTCACAGCTGTTCAAATTTAATCAATCAATTTCCATATGTTGTCAATTTTATCATAAAGCCAATTAAGAATGCCGTATCTAAGGACAATTTCTTTCCACCTTGATAATAGAAGCCCCTTTACTATCAAGGGTTAACCAATTTAGATCTACCAGTCAAATACATCAACTCTCATACCTCAACACCCATTTCTTTATTCCTCCTCCTAAAGGGCCTGTCCCACGATACGTGTTCACCCAAGAGCTCACCCTAGTAAAAAAAAAAATCAAACTCATGGTACCTCATCACGATTATTTTTTTACTCTTGGAAATGTTCACACTATTGAAAAAACGTCACGAGTTTCCGCGTTTCCCGAGTACCTGCCGTTAGCATTACGAGCCGCTACGAGACATCCACGAGCTCCGACGTACCCGCTACAAACATTCTACGTACTTACCATGAAGTTGATTTTTTTTTAAATCTCGGGAGAGCTCTTGGTTGAACTCGCATCGTGGGACAGGCCCATAATTCTTTAGACTTCTCCTCCAGTACTTCTTCGTTAGTATGTTGGCTCGTCTCTCAGTCAATAGGGGTTCTTTCTCATAACTAATTTCCTCTTACCACTAAGTAACTTTCTGGATGGTTAGTATTGACCTTCTGAGGGGAACTCATTATCTAAATTTCCAGTCTACCTCATCATTCTATACCACCACCTTACATTTCCAAAGTATGTCTTAATTTCTGATATCCGCTAGGGTCTGTCCCTTTCTTGATAGCAACTAAATAGCCCCGTCCCATCTTTGATTATCCTCCTATGGGTGAGAAAAGAGAAGAATGCCAAGTCAACAATCAATTCTCTCATTATTTTAAAACTATATCCCATAAGCCATTTTTCAAATCAATATATTTTTATAACTAAACTAGACTAAGTGGGACCCATTGGGTCCCTTGTTCACATGGGAGGGCTGGTCCCACAACGCAATGTTCCGGAGGTGGCGCTGTCCTGTACGGCTGCCAGTCCTGCAGCTGTCCGTTTTTTTTCCACTTCTTTTTTATTATTTTTAGTACGTTAAAGTGTGTAGTTGGGGGTCAAATCTTTGTATGTGTGGGGGGTGGGGGAGGGAAGGGGGAAACTGCTTTTTCAAGTCCCTACCTGGTCGGAGAGACTGCCTTCCTCCGAGTAGCACCTTCGACCCGTCCTCGCGGCCTACCAGCGGGGCCTGGAGCGGCATTTCCTGAGGGGACCTGGCCAGAACCTCGGCGGCGGCGACACAGCGCTGGAGCGCTATCGCGGAGCGGGCGATGCCTTGCCTGGGTCGCCACGCTGGAACTCCGGTATGCTGGGGCCTGCCGATTGAACATCGCGGAGCTGCGGGACTGTGGAGCGGCCAAGCTGCGGGCGGCCAAGCTGACTTTAACATCGGGAGCCTGGAGTCTCTCGGCGGGATCGCCAGTGGTGGGGCTCCGTTCGGCGCGGCCTGTCGGCTTCGGAAGCCGCGGTCTCCAAGTAAGGAAGTGGCTGTTCCAGGTTTCCCATGCCGCTGTGAGGATTCGCCTGGCGAGAGGGCCTGAAACATCGGGCCGCTGTAGCGGCGACTGCGGAGGCCTCAATAGGCCCGACTATGGGTGGACATGGGGATGGGGACTGGACTTTGTGCCTTCCCTCACAGTGGGAAACATTGTGGGGGAATGTTTTATGTTTCAATGTTAAACTTCTTCTTTAATGCTATGTTGTATTTTTATTAGTGTGCTGCAAGGACATCTTAATTTCCCCTGCAAAGGGGATTAATAAAGTAATTCTAATTCTAATTCTAATTCAATATTCCACCTCTCCAACAATTCCAATATTGGTGGCCAGTGGGGGGGCTTTATGGAGCGCTAGTATGGGTGTTGTGGGCTGAAGAGACTGGTTTCCAGAGGGCTAGTATGGACATTGTGGGCCAAATGGATTCTTGGGTTGGCAGCTCAGTCACTCAAGCCTGATGTGCTGGCAGCTCACTCATGGCTGGTGGGCTGGCAGTTGACTCACGGATATTCCTTGAAATTCCATTTCAAGCAGGGTGCAAGGCCACCAAATTCAAGTGCAGTTTCCTACCATTTCAAGCAGGGAGCAAGGCCACCAAATTCAAGTGCAGTTTCTTACCACTTCAAGCAGGGTGCAAGGCCGCCGAATTCAAGTGCAGTTTCATGCCACTTCAAGCAGGGCGCAAGGCCGCCGAATTCAAGTGCAGATTCATACCACTTCAAGCAGGGTGCAAGTCCACCAAATTCAATTTGAGAAGGAGAAGGTTAAATCGGAAGTGTCAGTGATGCAGTTGAACAAAGGGGACTATGACGGCATGAAAGGGGAGCTGGCCAAGGTAGACTGGAAAGGGATCCTAGCAGGAATGACTGTGGAACAGAAATGGCATGAATTTCTGGGCATAACCCGGCAGACGCAGGATCATTTCATTCTAAGGGGAGTAGGAGGCAACCGTGGCTGACAAGAGAAGTTAGGGATAGAATAAAACTAAAAGAAAAGATGTATAACACAGCAAAGAGTAGCTGGAAGCCAGAGGATTGGGAAACTTTCATAGCACAACAGAAGGAAATAAAACGGGCAATACGGGCTGAAAAGATGAAGTACGAAGCGAAGCTGACAAAGAATATAAAGAAGGACAGTAGAAGCTTCTTTAGATATGTTAAGGAAAAAAGAGTAGCAAAGTCAAATGTGGGTCCCTTGAAGGCAGACACGGGTGAAATTATTATGGGCAACAAGGAAATGGCAGAAGAGTTGAATAGGTACTTCGGATCTGTCTTCACTAAGGAAGACACAAACAATCTCCCAGATGTACTGGAGGACAGAGGATCTAAGGGGTTAGAGGAACTGAAAGAAATTTTCATTAGGCGAGAAATAGTATTGGGTAGGCTAATGGGACCGAAGGATGATAAATCGCCTGGGCCTGATGGTCTACATCCCACGGTCCTCAGGGAAGTGGCTCTAGATATAGTGGACGCATCGGTGATCATTTTCCAACATCCAGCGAGAGATCCCAGGCTCCGGGATGTAACATTCAGCGTCGCAGCTGGCCGCTCCACAGAACCGCTGCTCCACGATGTTCTCATCGGCGGTCCCAGCATACTGGAGTTCCAGCGCGGCGACCCAGGAAAGGCATCGCCCGCTCCACGACAGCGCTCCAGCGCTGCACCGCCGCCAAAGCCGATGTTCTGCGCCGCCGCCAAAGCCGATGTTCTGGCCAGGTCCCCTCAGGGAAACGTCGCTCCAGGACCCGCTAGTAGGCCGCAAGGACAGGTCGAAGGCTCTGCTCGGAGGAAGGCAACCCCTCCGACCAGGTAGGGACTTGAAAAGCAGTTTCCCTCTTCCCCCCCACCATCCCCCACACATAAAAATATTAGGCCCCCTGTCTGCACACTCAACGTACTAAAAATAATAAAAAAGGGGAAAAAACGGACAGCTGCAGGACAGGCAGACGTTCTGGACAGCGCCTCCTCCGGAAATCATGAGGTAATAATGGGGAATTTGGATAGCAGTAAAAGGATTAGTCCAAGTCAACATGGATTTATGAAAGGGAAATCATGCTTGACTAATCTTCTGGAATTTTTTGAGGATGTGACATGTAAAATGGATGAAGGAGAACCAGTGGGTGTAGTGTATCTAGAATTTCAGAAAGACTTTGATAAGGTCCCGCACGGGAGACTGGTGACTAAAATTAGAGCACATGGTATTGGGGGTAGGGTGTTGACATGGATAGAAAATTGGTTGGCAGACAGGAAGCAAAGAGTAGGAGTGAACGAGTCCTTTTCAAAATCGCAGGCAGTGGCAAGTGGAGTGCCGCAAGGCTCGGTGTTGGGGCCGCAACTGTTTACCATATATATTAATGATTTGGAAGAGGGAATTAGGAGCAAAACTAGCACGCTTGCGGATGACACAAAGCTGGGTGGCAGTGTGAACTGTGAAGAGGATGTTAGGAGGTTGCAGGGTGACCTGGACAGGTTGAGTGAGTGGGCAGATGCGTGGCAGATGCAGTATATTATAGATAAATGTGAGGTTATCCACTTTGGTGGCAAAAACAAGGAGGCAGATTATTATCTCAATGGGGTTAGGTTAGGTAAGGGGGAGGTGCAGCAAGACCTGGGCGTCCTTGTACACCGGTCTCTGAAAGTTGGCTTACAGGTACAGCAGGCAGTGAAGAAAGCTAATGGAATGTTGGCCTTCATAACAAGAGGATTTCAGTATAGGAGTAAAGAGGTTCTTCTGCAGTTGTATAGAGCTCTGGTGAGACCACATCTGGAGTATTGTGTACAGTTTGGTCTCCTAATTTGAGGAAGGACATCCTTGTGATTGAGGCAGTGCAGCATAGGTTCACGAGATTGATCCCTGGGATGGCGGGACTGTCATATGAGCAAAGATTGAAAAGACTAGGCTTGTATTCACTGGAGTTTAGAAGGATGAGGGGGTATCTTATAGAAACATATACAATTTTAAAAGGACAGGACAAGCTAGATGCAGGAAAAATGTTCCCAATGTTGGGCGAGTCCAGAACAAGGGGCCACAGTCTTAGAATAAATGGGAGGTCATTTAAGACTGAGGTGAGAAAAAACTTTTTCACCCAGAGAGTTGTGAATTTATGGAATTCCCTGCCACAGAGGGCAGTGGAGGCCAAGTCACTGGATGGATGTAAGAGAGAGTTAGATAGAGCTCTAGGGGCTAGTTGAATCAAGGGATATGGGGAGAAGGCAGGCACGGGTTATTGATAGGGGACAATCAGCCACGATCACATTGAATGGCGGTGCTGGCTCGAAGGGCCGAATGGCCTCCTCCTGCACCTATTTCTATGTTTCTATGTTTCTAAGTTCAGTTTCACACCATTTCAAGCAAGGTGCAAGGCCAACAAATTCAAATGCATTCATACCATTTCATGCAGGGTGCAAGGCCACCAAATTCAAATGCCGTTTCATACCATTTCATGAAGGGTGCAAGGCCACCACATTCAAATGCAGTTTGATACCATTTCAAGCAGGGTGCAACCACCAGAAAACCACAAAAAACACCACAAAACACCCCATAAACACCACACACAGTTCAGTAGACATTCAGTGTGTTTAATTGATTCACAGCTCAGACAGAGACGTGACTTCTCCCTCCTCCATCTTGCAGAGACAGAGCCACACCCACACTTCCGGATTTTATAATCGCTTCCCCCTCCCACCGGAAGGGGCATGGCCTTCATGTAGTGATTGACAAGAAAGAGATTCTCAATATTTTTTTAAACACTAATAACACTTTTATTTTTCATTGATGGGAAGAATCCTCTGCACCTGATGAGCGGAGGGGGACTGAGTAAGATGGCCAAAAATCACAGCCGTAAGTGGTAGCGTTTTATCTAAAATCAATATACAGTGCAAACAGGAAGTTGTCAAGTTTAGACTTTTAATCATTTGACACTTCAAACCAACCACCACCAATCATTTGCAGTGCTTTTACTTCAAACCAACCACCACCAAACATTTGCAGTGCTTTTACTTCAAACCAACCACCACCAACCATTTGCATTGCTTTTACTTCATAGAAACATAGAAAATAGGTGCAGGATTAGGCCATTTGGCCCTTCGAGCCTGCACCGCCATTCAATATGATCATGGCTGATCATCCAACTCAGTATCCTGTACCTGCCTTCTCTCCATACCCCCTGATACCTTTAGCCACAAGAGCCACATCTAATTCCCTCTTAAATATAGCCAATGAACTGGCCTCAACTACCTTCTGTGGCAGAGAATTCCAGAGATTCACCACTCTCTGTGTGAAAAATGTTTTTCTCATCTCGGTCCGAAAAGATTCCCCCCTTATCCTTAAACTGCGACCCCTTGTTCTGGACTTCCCCAACATCGGGAACAATCTTCCTGCATCTAGCCTGTCCAACCCCTTAAGAATTTTGTAAGTTTCTATAAGATACCCCCTCAATCTTCTAAATTCTAGCGAGTACAAGCCAAGTCTATCCAGTATTTCTTCATATGAAAGTCCTGACATCCCAGGAATCAGTCTGGTGAACCTTCTCTGTACACCCTCTATGGCAAGAATGTCTTTCCTCAGATTAGGAGACCTAAACTGTACGTTATACTCCAGGTGTGGTCTCACCAAGACCCTGTACAACTGCAGTGGAACCTCCCTGCTCCTATACTCAAATCCTTTTGCTATGAATGCTAACATACCATTCGCTTTCTTCACTGCCTGCTGCACCTGCATGCCTACTTTCAATGACTGGTGTACCATGACACCCAGGTCTCATTGCATCTCCCCTTTTCCTAATCGGCCACCATTCAGATAATAGTCTACTTTCCTGTTTTTGCCAACAAAGTGGATAACCTCACATTTATCCACATTATACTGCATCTGCCCTGCATTTTCCCACTCACCCAGCCAATCCAAGTCACCTTGCAGCCTCCTTGCATACTCCTCACAGCTAACACTGCCCCCCAGCTTCGTGTCATCTGCAAACTTGGAGATGTTGCATTCAATTCCCTCGTCCAAATCATTAATATATATTGTAAATAGCTGGGGTCCCAGCACTGAGCCTTGCGGTACCCCTCTAGTCACTGCCTGCCATTCTGAAAAGGACCCGTTTACTTCTAATCTTTGCTTCCTGTCTGCCAGCCAGTTCTCTATCCACATCAATACTGAACCCCCAATACCGTGTGTTTAAGTTTGTATACTAATCTCTTATGTGGGACCTTGTCGAAAGCCTTCTGAAATTCCAGATATAACACATCCACTGGTTCTCCCTTATCCACTCTACTAGTTACATCCTCGAAAAATTCTATAAGGTTCGTCAGACATGATTTACCTTTCATAAATCCATGCTGACTTTGTCCAATGATTTCACCAACCACAACCAACCATTTGCGGTGCTTTTACTTCAAACCAACCACCACCAACCATTTGCAGTTCTTTTACTTCAAACCAACCACCACCAACCATTTGCAGTTCTTTTACTTCAAACCAACCACCACCAACCATTTGCAGTGCTTTTACTTCAAACAAACCACCACCAAACATTTGCAGTGCTTTTACTTCAAACCAACCACATTTTCATTTTCAAACCACATTAAGGACACGCAAAGTCAGTAACACCAGTCAGTTTATTAGATGTGTGTTCAGTGTTATTCACAGCTCAGAATGAGAGATGTGACCCTCTCGCTCCCCCATCTTGCAGAGACTGTCTGAGACACTCAACACTTCCTGGTTTGATAGACCCTCTGGAAGGGGCATGGCCTTCAGGAGAGAGAATCTCAACATTTTTTAAACACTAAGAACTCTTTTAATTTTAATCGATGGGAATAATCCTCTTGTCCTGCGCAGCAGAGGGGGACTGAGTAAGATGGCCAAAAATCACAGCCGTAAGTGGCAGCGTTTTTTCTAAAATCAATATACAGAACAACAGGAAGTGGTCAAGATCAGACTTTTAGTAATATAGATAGTGAAATGGAAAATGGATACTATTGACAGAACAGAATTACAGTGGAATATATGGGTAAGCATTAGCACATGAACGGTAACTTGCTTTGTCCCAAGCTTTTCAGGAATTATAGGTTATAGGTTCGACTATGGAAAGGGATTGAAGAATGGGCAACAACACAGATGGAGGGAATTCACGCCCATGAAAACTCGGGAGGTGAAGTCTCATCAGACAGAAATTGTGAAGCTGCACCAACGAACACTCGGGAAGCTTGATAAGATTCTGAGAAGAAACGTCATCGTCTTGTTGTTGTTAATAGATGGAGAATGTAATAGTCACATATGTATATCTGGTTATCTGATTATCTGATTATTTGGTTATCATTAATGATCATTTATCATATTTGAAAAAAGAAAGGAATGTTAATTTTGGCCAAATTGGAGCTCCCAGGACACTAAAATTGAGTAAAGGCTTCTGTGCTGTTAGGCCATTTGGTCAATTTAAATGTGCCTTCTGCAGAAATGGGACAAGCTGCAAAATGGTGCCAGCTTGCCTGGAGCCGAGATAAGAGTTGCAGGGAAAGAATGGGACATCTGCAGATTCTTACAATTAGGTGTAAATTGCATGAAACGGATTGGGTGAATGCAAACCAGACATACACAATGTAAATATTGTTGCAAAGCTTTACTTTGCTAGATGTTGATTGGGTTAAGTGTTGAGCCTTGGCTGGGTTTCTTGAATATCTGGGCAAATGTTGCTATGTTTGCTTCCATTCAGTAGGTATGTTACAATACTTACATTCAGCGGCGCTGCAATTCTGCCACTGGCCGTGTGCGCGATGTTGGCGCCTTTGAGGGGGGGCGGGGTTAAAACGCGGGTTTCTCCTACCTTGTCCTGGATTATATTTTGTTGGAGTGCAAGCTTTTGCTGAAGAATCGTTCTGACCGGCGTTATGTTTATTTTGTTTTAAAAATCGCCCGACAATTTCAGCGCTGGAGTAATTTTAAAATCAGCTTCTAAAGCCGTCAACGCCGACAATGGGGGCGGATTTCACGCATGGGACAGGTAAACGAAAGCCTTTTTTTTAATGTATAAAAGTGCTCCTTAAGATGCCTTTAATTCACATTTTAAGTTGCGAAACGGTGATTTTTCCCCCATACGAACCGGCAGTATTTTTCATGCTGATACGGGTTTCAATTCACCGCAACCGCAACGTTACAAATGATCGCGTTCCAGAAAAACCCACTCGCAAGATGATTTAAATGGTCATTAATTTACAGGTATTAAACATTAAATTCCTTCCATTTGGCCTATAAATCCATGACAATGAGATTTAAAAATTATGTTATATTGTGAATTCTTGTGTGAATGTTACTTGGACACTTAGGCTTTTTAAAAATGTTAATCTATTCTTAAGAAATTGATAGATGTTTAGATCTAGTAATTGAATTTTGTAATTAGCTACAATTAGGTAACTAACTAATTATATGCTTTAATTTCACGTCGTCTAAGTAAGATTGTTTCATATTTGTTTCAGAATGCTTCAATCTATAATAACTGAAAATTTCTTTCAGTTCTCTTAATTTTTAAGAAAGGTATGGGCTTTTGACTGTCCTCGATCACAGCTTTTGTGTTAAGTTAATGGAAAAGCAATAGGGAACAAGATGCTAATTTCTGAGTATGAAAATGGCCATAACATTTTTAATACTGAAGATATGAAAGTGAATTAGGTGTCAAATTAAACTTATTCTTATGCTTTATCTGATGGGCTAAATTACAGACTTGATTTTTTAAATCTCAAAATTTTGTAACATTGCTACATCCAGAAGCTCCATTTGAATACATTGTATTAGTTACTGTATTATTGGGTTAGGGAAATGTCTATCATATACTGTGTTAATCGATATCTGTTATTGGACTGTAAAGAGACCACCCCCATATGGTTCGGCCCCTCAAGGTTCGGGGACCTATAAAAGGTAGCTCCCACAAGGTCCTGTGTGGATCTTCTGGGAGAACGCTTGGGAGTACGTGACCTTTTGGAGTGTCTCTGCTTGCACGAGGCTGGAAGGGCTTGGCCAAGCAGATACAAGGATCGAACCCGAGGTGGTTAGGTATAGTAGTGGCGAACTGTTATTGTGTTTTTTCAAAATAAAGTTAAGATGCACAAGTGCTTGACTCAGTATTTCATTGACTGAAACTGGACTGGGGGGAAGCTTAGAACAAGCTATTTACATCTCGGACATACATAATCAATGGGGTAGCCTTGAGGATTAATATATTGCTGGAAGTGATCTTTCACGCTCTGTTGGAAGACAAAGGGATGGATAAGCATTGTTTTGAAATGATTATACTGATGAGCTTTTTGACGAGATGTAACATCATTATTAATATTACTTGCCAGTGAGAAAATTAGTGACGGGGAGAATTATTTGGAAATTTTATTTAGAGCATATTAACTTTAATTAAGGTGACTCTTTGCTTAAAAACTGGC
Source organism: Malacoraja senta (assembly GCA_038087875.1). Taxonomy (NCBI): domain Eukaryota; kingdom Metazoa; phylum Chordata; class Chondrichthyes; order Rajiformes; family Rajidae; genus Malacoraja; species Malacoraja senta. The sequence goes on from CM075977.1 coordinate 185,784,191, forward strand.
TTCCCTTAAAACCAATCAGATAGCAAGTGTATCATAGGATTCAAGATTAATAATATTAGAAGGCAGGTAAGAATTAAAGCACAATTTGAGGCAGTAAGGACATGAAGGAAAGCTGTTTCATTTAACTGCATCTGCCACCATGCAGTGCATCATTAATATTACATTAATTATTGTATGTGCAGCAAATTTAGCACACATTTCTCAACTACATGCCACATTCGAATTAAATTCAATTTCTGAAGGTGATGTTCTTTATTTGGGAGCGGGTGATCTGATCCTCCAGATGTAACACTCCAATAATTAATTGGAACATAATCCTTGGAATGTGAGAGATGCTGGACCAGCAGACTTTCTTGGCTATTGGATATTTCCCTATTAATATAACATTAAGCTCTGCATTCAATACGGTCATCCCCACCAAGCTCACCACCAAACTCCACCAGCTAGGCCTCAGCGATATGCGATTGGATCCTGAACTTTCTGACGGAGCGACTGCAGGCAGTGAGACTGGGCCCGCACCTGTCCTCCACTATCACCCTGAGCACCGGCACACCACAGGGCTGTGTACTAAGCCCCATGCTCTACTCCCTCTTCACTCACGACTGTGTCCCTGCATTCGACACCAACACCATCGTGAAGTTTGCAGACGACACAACAGTGATTGAGCTGATCACCAACGGTGATGAAACAAAATACAGAGCGGAGGTGCAGAACCTGGCGGACTGGTGCGCTCATAACAACTTGTCACTAAACACCTCCAAGACCAAGGAGCTGATTATTGACTTCAGGAGGTCCCATAATGGAGAATACGCCCCAATCTCCATTTACGGGGAAAGTGTGGAGAGAATGTCCAGCTTTAAGTTTCTGGGCACTCACATTTCAGAGGACCTCACATGGTCCACCAACACCGCTGTGCTGGTCAAGAAGGCACAGCAACGACTGTTCTTCCTGAGGACATTAAAAAAGACTGGTCTGCCCCAACAGCTGCTGACAACGTTCTACCGCTGCACCACAGAGAGCATATTAACGTATGGCATCTCTGTGTGGTATCTCAGCTGCACGGAGGCGGAGAGGAGAGCTCTTCAGCGCGTCATCCACAGAGCACAGAGGATCATTGGGACAGAGCTACCAGCCTTGGAGGGCATCTACCACACACGGTGCCTCAGGAAGGCCGTCAGCATCCATAAGGACTCATCACACCCTTGTAACGGACTGCTTGAACTATTTCCCTCCGGCAGACGTTACAAGGCCTTCTACGCTCGAACCTCCAGACTCAGAAACAGCTTTATTCCAAGAGCTATAGCGGCTCTGAACTGGCCCTGCTGAGTGCCCCCCCCACCCACCCCCCCTGGACAGTCTCCCTCGGATGGTCACGTCACTCAGCTTGCTTGCTTATTTATTTATTTTACTTTTCTTGTACATCGGTGGAGCTGCATACTAAATCTCGTTGCACTGATGTGCAATGACAATAAAAGATATTATTATTATTATTATTACATCACACTTTAAATTCACCCTTGTTTGAAATGCTACACAGTGGTATAATACATTTTCTAGTGAAAAAGGCGAGTTTAAAAGAAGGTGAGAACACGGCTCTGGTGAGTTTAAAATGACTGTGGGAATGGGACATATATGCGTTTAGATTGAGAGTGAGAACAGGGTCCTGGTAAAATTAAAGTAAGTGTGGTAACGAAGCCCAAGAATGTATAAAGTTGGTGTCAGAACTGAGTTCCAGTATGGATAAAATGAGAGTGGACATGGGGCCCCAGTGAAGTTAAACTGTGTGTGATAACAGTTTAGTTCTTCTTCTTGCGTATGGCGTGCACAGCCTAAAGTTGAAGGACAACTTGTTCTATTTGATCTTATTTGATTGTGCACGCCAGGTTGATTGCATTCGTCAAATCGTGAAGGTTGCAATCTCCCACCCCACAGTTTACTTTAGTTTATTATTGTCATGTGTATCAAGGAAGAGTGAAAAGATTTTTGTTACGTACTCTCCAGACGTAAACCAGCATCTGCAATTCCTTCTTACACACTTTGTACTGACACGGGATAAAGGGTATCATATTTAGTGCAAGATAAAGTCCGGTTCAAGCTCGAAAATCTACAATGAGGTAGATGCCAGGTTAGAACTGCTCTCTAGCTGGTGAGAGGATGGTTCAGTAAATTGAAAGGAGGTTGGTTTTTGTGATGGTCGGCGCAATGTCCACAACTCTCTGCAGTTTCTTCCGGTCTTGGATGTAGCTGTTCCCAAACCATGCTGTGATGCATCCTGATAAAATGCCTTATACGCTGAATCTGTAGAAGTTGTTGAGCGATGTTGGGGACATGCCTAACTTCCTAAACCTTCTAAGGAATTTGAGGCATTAGTTCTTGCCCATGGCTTCAATGTGACTGGTCCAGGACAAATTGCTGGTGATATTAATTCCTAAGGCCTTGAATATGTCAACCATCTCTACTTTGGCAGACTCAATGTACACCACGATGTGTTTGCCATTTTGCTTCCTCAAGTCAATTGCAATCTCCTTTGTCTTGCTGACATTGAAAGAGAAGTTGTCTTGGCATCAGGTTATGAAGTTCTCAATCTCCTTCCACTCCGTCTCATCCTGCACACTGCAGTGGTGTTGTCTGTAAATTGAGTTGGATTGGTATTTAGCTGCACAGTCATGAGTGTATAAGGAATATAGAATGCACATTGCGGGGCACCAGTGTTGAGGATTATCATAGGGGATGATGTGTCATCTTTCCTCACTGATAGTGGTCTGTTGGTCAGGAAGTCAAGGAGGCAGTTGCCTGATAGTGGTCTGTTAGACAGGAAGTCAAGGATCCAGTTGCAGAGGGACATGCCGACTCCAAGTTTCCAGAGATTGGGGATAAGATCGGGTGAGATAATTGTATTGAAAGCAGAGCTGTAGTCTATGAGTAGGAGGTTGACATAGTGACCTTCTTATCCAGGTGTTCCAGGGATGAGTGTAGGGCTAGAGAGATACATGTTGTGGCTGTCGACAAACTGCAGTGCATCAGGGTTGCTTGGTAGGCTGGATTTAATCTGTTCCATTACCAACCTCTCAAAGCACTTCATGGCACGCCCAACAGGGCCCAAAAATGGTTACAGTTGGTGTGGGAATAGACTTCTGGCAAGTTTGAAGTGAATGTGGGAGCTGTGCCTGCAAATTTAAGGATGTGTGGAAACAAAAAAAATGTGTGTTTAAAATGAGCAGAGATTTAAAAGAATGTAGGAACAGGGCCAGTGTCGGATTGACTGACGCTGAACCACAGGGATTTCCAAACAATCGGATAGCTGATTATCTAACTTTGGTGGATAATCTTTGTATAATTAATCCATGTGACTGACAATCTGTTGCCAAACAAATGACAGCTAATTGCGAATGCATTTTATTTGAGAAAATTCCCAATACACCGCATCTCTCATCAGAGACTATTGCTTGACCTTTGAATTGTTCGCTGTGGCTTATTGAGCACAAAGTGAGAAGGTGAATTGCCTCTATTAAATTATTCACCTTCAGGATTCTGGCGCCGCTGTCTCAACCATTCTTTGTGCGTGCTCTGATTACTGGGGGGAGGTAGTGATAAGCCACCTTCTTAAACTGTTGCACTGCTTCTGGTGAATGTACTCCCATAATACTGGTGGAATGGGAGTTTCCAGTAACAGCACAGGCCCAACAATATATTTCCAGATGGTGCATAACATGGAGGGGAAGTTGTTGGCCATTAAAGGCTAACCTTGCTGATAACATTAGCATCCAAGAATGAATTTAAAATTGGGTGCCTAATAATGATGGAAGAAGCACAAAGCACATCAAAAATCAACAGTAAAGTTTCCTCTCTTTGTAGGTGAAAGATAAGCAATGTTCTCATCTTTCACCTACAAACAGAGGAAACTTTACTATTGATTTTTGATGTGCTTAGAACTTCTTCCATCATTATTAGGCACTCAATTTGTAATTCATTCTTGTGATGCTAATGTCATCAGCAAGATTAGCCTTTAATGGCCAAGAACTTTCATGAAGTGAAATAGGTTGATGAGGGCAAAGATATAGATGTTGGCTGTATAGACTTCAATAAAGCCTTTGATAAGGTTCTGCATGATAGGCTGCTCTGCAAGAATAGATTACAGGGGATCCAGGGAGTGGATAGCTCAGTGGAAAGATAATTGGTTTCATGGAAATAAAGCAGAGGGTGATTGTGGAAGGGAGCTTTTCAGACTGGAGGACAATGACAAGTGGTGTGCCTCAGGGCCCATTCTTATTTGTGGTTTAGATAGGTATGGCCCACCCAATGTTGTAGAGCAGAGGGATCTAGGAATATAGGTACATACTGTAGTTCCCTGAAAGTTGTGTCACAGGTAGATAAAGTTGTAATAAAGGCTTTTGGTATATTGCCTTTCATTAGTTGGGGCATTGAGTATAGAAGTTGTGACGTTATGTTACAGTTGTGCAAGACATTGGTGAAGCAACACTTGGAGTACTGTGTTTAGTTTTGGTCACCCTGCAGAAGGAAACGGGTAATTAAATTGGAAAGTGTGAAGAGATATTATCGTGGATGTAGCCAGGAATAGAGGCAAGGTCCAAGTCAGGCTAGGACTTTATTCCTTGGACTGCAGAAAGCTGAGGGATGATCTTGGAGTGGTGTTTAAAGTCATGAGGGGAATAGAAAGGGTGCATGCACAGTCTTTTATCTAGGGTAGGAGAACCAAAAACCAAAGGACATAGGTTTAAGTTCAAGTTTAAGTTCAAGTTACATTTATTGTCACCTGCACCAATTGGTACAATGAGATTTGAATTACCATACAGCCATACGAATAAAAAAGAACACAATACACGATAGAGTTTAATATAAACATCCCCACACAGCGGAATCAACGTTTCCCACTGTGAGGGAAGGCAATAAAGTTCAGTCATCTTCTTCATTGTTCACCCGTGGTCAGGGCGTTTGAGCCCTCCACAGGCCCTCTCGCCGGGATGATCGGAACTCCAACGTCGGAATGGAAGAACACTATCAGCGGCTTGGAGTTTCCGAATCGGCCACTTCTTACCAGAGACCGTGGCTCCCGAAGTCCACAGACCGAGCTGGGCGGAGATTCAACGCTGGCGACCCTCGGCAAAGGATCCCAGGACTCCGTGATATTAGAGTCAGTGCCGCCCGCGGCTGGAAGCTCCGCAAACCACAGCTCCACAGTGTTAATCAGCAGGCCCAACACTCCGGAGCTTCAACACGGTGATCCCCAGTAAGGCATCGCCCGCTCCGCGATGGAATTCAGTGCTGCGTCGCTGCTGAACCTCTGGCTGGTCTCCGGCAGGAAAAGCCGCGCCAATCCAGTCGGTAGGCCACGGGGGAGGGGGCGAAGATGTGACTCAGAGAAAAGACTCAACCTCAAACAGGTAGTGACTGGGAAACGGTTTCCCCTCTTCCCCTCCCACCCCCCCACATAAAAAAGACTAAGAAGCCTCCAAAAACATATTTTTTGCCGACTAAAAATAACAAAAAGGGTGAAAGGACGGACAAACTGCTGGTGAGGCTGCCGCGCGCGGCGCCACCCAATAAGGAGAAAGGGGAAAGATTTAATAGGACCTGAGGGACAACCTTTTCATTCAGAGGGTGGCGTGTATAGGGAATGAAGTACCAGAGGAGGTAGTTGAAGCAGATAGAACTAAAACCGCCTCTAAAAGGCACTTGGACAGGTACATGCATAAGAAAGGTGGAGAGCGATATGGGCCAAATGTGGGCAGGTGGTGCTGGCACAGATGGGGTATTTTAGTTGGCATGGACATTGGGCAGAAGGGCCTGTTACCTTGCTGTATGACAACAACTCTATAACTCTCACACCTCTTCTACTGAAAACACTCACTTTAAATACAACCAAGCTCAATTCCAACATTCATTTTAAACATACCAGAGCCACATTCTCACACTCACCACCTCTCTCACAAACATTTGGGGACAGGTGCCTAAATTGGAAGAGCTGCACCGTGGATTAGTCAAGCAACAGCCTGACTTCATGTCACCTGTAGAATCAAACCTAATGGACTACATTATCATCCTCTGGGATAATGTCTTTGTTTAGAACCATGGTTAATTTTGCTCTGGTGTTATGTCAAATAATTAGAATTAGCTATGATCCACGATTGCTAGAGGTGAAATAAGAATGACATTCTCCAGACCAAAGGTAATAAACAATGTAGCTCCCTCCCTCAAGCAAAAACCAACTGAGGGGTTGGATTGGATTGGGTGAGAAGCTATTTAAGAAACAGGCAACAATTTGTAGAAATAGGTGAACATAAATCAACTTACATGAACATAACTTGTGGAGTACCTCAAGGGTCTGTGTTAGGTCCAAATCTTTTCATAATATACATTAACGACATATGCAGAGTATCAAATATACTCAAATTGATTATATTTGCCGATGATACAAATATTTTTTGTTCCGGTGACAATTTGAGCAGCTTTTGGAGGTCATCACATCAGAAATGAATAAATTAAAACAGTGGTTTGATGTCAACAAATTGTCTTTAAATTTAAGCAAAACAAAGATTATGCTATTTGGAAAACATAAAACAAACCCTCAAGTACAATTGATAGTAGATAACATAAGTATAGAAAGAGTATATGAAAAATAAATTTCTTGGTGTGGTCTTAGACCACAATATCTGCTGGAAACCACATATAAACCACGTCAAAGCAAAACTGGCAAAGTCTATAGCAATATTGGGAAAAGCAAGATACATTCTGAACCACAAATCATTACATACTCTGTATAATACACTCATATTGCCATATCTGAGTTACTGTGTGGAGATATGGGGTAACGCCTACAAAACCAACCTACAGCCATTATGCACATTACAAAAAAGAGCAATAAGAATCATCAATAACGTTGGATATCTTGAACATGCCAATTTATTATTCTTAAAGTCACATACACTGAAGTTCACCGATCTGGTTAAATTTAAGACTGCACAAGTCATGTACAAAGCAAGAAATAGTGTGCTTCCGGGAAATACAAAAACTGTTTATGGAAGGACAGGGCGGGTATAATTTGAGATGGGAACTTAATTTAAAAAAAACTCAATGTCAGAACAACTCTTAAAAGTATGTGCATAGCAATCTGTGGGGTGAATTTGTGGAATGGTTTGGGACAGGAGATAAAACTTAGCACAAACATAATTCCGTTTTTATAAGATGTACAAAAACACTTTTTTTAAAGGATATTGGGATGATAATAGGTGATTTTGAGTGGGATATTTGTTATACTTATTGTATTGGGAAGGGTGATTATAGGGTGGTGGGTTGTATATATAAGAGATAATGTATAGTAGATGAGGGTATTTTTTTTTTCTCTCTTTTTTTTGTAGGGCTTTGTAAATATTTGATTAGTGCATAAATGTAAATAATTTGGTGTATACATGGAAATAGGTGTTTATAGCTGCTAAATTTGTATAAGATTTTATTCTGTTCAAAATAAAGAATTGATTGATTGATTGAATTGTTCAAGATTGAAAGACACATATTTCATAAGCAGTTGAATAAGGGGTGTGATTATGTACCGATTTGGAGGGGCGTCAAAGACGTAAGAATCTAAGAATTGTAGGGGTGAAAGAAGGAAGTGAGAGGGAAATGGGCCCTCGGGATTTTGTGGCAGACCTACTACAAAAAGCCTTAAAATTGGATCAAAAACCTTCACTCGGTCGAGCTCATAGAGCGCAACGGCGTCGTACACAAGATGATGCCCATCCAAGACAAATTATCGTAAAGGTGCAACTGGATCATGAATTTGACGATATAATGAAGAAAATCGTCCGAAGCGGACAGCTCCATTTTGAAGGTGTGAGGTTCAGTATTTACCGAGATTATCCGGCAGAGGTCTTCAAGAAAAGGGCGCTGTTCACTGAGACAAAAAGAATACTGAAGAATGTACCGGATTTGAGATACGGCCTGCTTTACCCCGCAAGACTAAGAGTTACCTACAAGAACAAGGAGCAATTTTTTACAGACCATGAAAAAGCACTGGAATTTGCCAAAGAAATCGGGAACGTGACCACAGACTGAAGAATTTACATTACTCCTCAGGAGTCAAGGATTAACGGGACCGCCAGATCTAAAAGGACGTTTAAAGTTCTTTTAAGAGCTTTAAGGACATTTGAAAACTGAATGGACGGTGGACATTGGAGAAAACCGTGGTTTTTTTATTTTTTTTATTTTTATTAATCACTATTATTATCTGTATATTCATATCTAACTATATATGTAACAACTAATACTTATTAAATATCTATATTACTACTAAAATTATTAACATTTATATTACTCATAAAAATTTAATACTGGGTATGATTGATAACAATGATTAATAACTAACAGTCTTTGGTTAACGTGGAAATGAATTACATACTTATATTATATAGGAAGATATGCAAGAGGTAATTCAGCCTACGTCATAATAAGGTTTGACGTTTTTTCTCTTTATTTTTCTATTTAAAATTAAATTTATAGATTTAGCGAAGATATTAATATGATATGTAGAGAATAATAACGTTATGAAGTTATGCTGTTCTCGGACATTTCTGCAGGGATGCGTGCTTATGTATGTATGCATATGGGTATATATATATATATATGTATGTGTATATGTGTATGTATGTGTGTACGTATGTATTGGTATGTATATATGTTTGTTACTCCCAAAGAAGTTATTTGATTGTTAGAAATAATCTTTTTTTTTTTTCGGGCTTGGAGCTGGGAATTTTTTTTTACAAAGGCTACGGAAGTCTTTAGAATTCTAGCCACGTTAGTGTGGCTATCACTAACTACACTAATTGTAGATGTAGTTTTTTTTCTTTCACCCTATGCTAACCAATTCTATCACTTTTTTCACTTTAAATATTTTTATAACTTAATGTTTGAATGGAAAAACAAGACTAATACAAGGAGATGTGTTCGGAAGAGCGATGTATATGATTTTAAATTCATCTATTTGAGGTTCGGGAGCAGAGTCAGGTTTTATGTGTTGCACCTTCTGCTCGGTTATAGACCACCTTAGAAACAATATGCAAGATGTTTATATGACAAGAGGGGGTCAGGGAATAACATTTTGTAGTTGGAATGTCAAGGGAATCAATGAACCAATTAAGAGAGGTAAAGTTTTGGCACATCTAAATTCAATCAAAACAGATATAATATTCCTTCAAGAAACACACCTTAAAAAGGAATCTCAACATAGACTTAAAGCTAAGTGGATCGCTGAATCATATCATTCCTCTATTTCCCATAAGTCCAGAGGAGTTGCAATATTAATTCGTAAAGGAATACCTTTTACGAATTCATCAACAATAGCGGATATTGATGGTAGATATATTATATTAGTTGGAGAGTTAAATGGAGAAAAAGTGATTCTTCTTAATGTATATGGGCCTAATTTTGATAACCCTATGTTTTTTTAATAAAACATTTAATAAAATTCCTGAATTTACACAATATAAATTAATAATTGGAGGAGACTTCAATTGTACATTAGATTCATACTTAGGTAGATCATCAAGGCAAAAAAAAGTAAAATCTCAATCAAGTGTATTTCTAAATTCATTTATTAATACCACTAATATTAAGGATGTCTGGAGAATAGAAAATCCAACTGGACAGGAATATTCATTTTACTCACCAGTACACAAAACATACTCAAGAATAGATTATTTTTTAGTTGACTCCACGTTTATCCCATTTACTTATAACTCAAAATACCATAATATTATAATCTCAGATCACGCACCTGTAACATTCATGATTAAATTAAATGGAATGTCCGAGAAACAAACATACTGGAGATTTAACCCACAAATTTTGAACGAAAGATCATGCCAGGAATATAATATTAAACAGATTCAAATATTTTTTGAGATAAATGATAACCCTGACACACCTACTTCTCTTATGTGGGAAACGTTTAAAGCGTTTGTTCGAGGTGCATTAATTTCTGCTCAAGTATTTTATAATAAAGAGAACAGGATTAAACAACAAACATTGGAAAGCGAAATCAAGCAACTAGATATAGAAAATGCGAGAATGCCATCTATTTCAAAACATAATAAAATTGCTGTATTGAAATATAAATTAAATAAAATGTATTCAGAACAAGTAATAAAACTTAATCAAAAAACCAAACAATAAAAGGTCTGTCTCACGAATCTGCGGTCATTGGCGGCGAAACGGGAAGAATCTGCCGCCATAGACCGCGCACTCATGAGAAAGAACAATTCCCGGGCCGTGCAACGGTGTTCCCAACACCGCGCGGTGCAAAAATAAAATCGACAATGTCGAAAACCAAATACTCACCGCACAACCTCCACCAGTGATGCACGTGTGCGCACGGCCGCTCGCACGGGCCGCCGCCAGTGTGGGTCAAGCGCCGTGCGTCAAACCTCCTCTGCCACAGCCTCCGCCAGTGACGCACGTGCCGCCGCCAGTGAGGCACGTGTGCTGCGCGGCCGCAGGCACAGCCACCACTACAGCGCCGCGATCAGGATGGCCGCCGCCACAGCCGCCGCTGGTGAGTCACGTGCGGGGGGCCGACGTCATCGCAGTCGGCCCGCCCTTTTTTTACTTACCGCAAGCACGTGGGACCCGCCGTGTTTGAATTAACTCGGCCCCCGCGCAGCATGCGCGCGGCGCTCCGGTGGATAGGCTCGACGCTCTCGCCGTTGCCGCGCGGTCCTCGCTACCGGCGACGCCGCGCTTCACCGCCGATGACCGCAAACAGGTAAGACACGGCCTTTACATTTTGAATTTGGAGACAAACCACAAAAACTATTATCACGTCAGTTACGAAAAATGGAAGGGGAAAAAATAATTCATAAAATTAGAACAGAGACAGGAGAATTATTAAAAATGCCCAAGGACATAAATGAAAGATTTCTCCAATACTATCATAACCTTTATTCAACTAAAACTGTAGCACAATCAGAAGGAATAGCAGATTTTTTACTAAAATGTAATTTAAAAGGTTTAGATTCAAATGATAGAGAATTATTAGAAAGGGAGATTACGATAAAGGATATTGAGGAGTCTATTGGCTCTTTAAAAAATGGTAAAGCAGTAGGACCAGATGGTTTAGGCTCCGAATTTTATAAAAAAAATTATGACTTGCTCTGCCCACGTTTACAAAGGCTGTATGAGCATATCTATACTCAACAGAAATGTCCAGATACTTTAAATGAATCTATAATAACACTTATTCCTAAAGCTGATAAAGATCCGGAAGATCCGGGATCATATAGTGCAATTGCACTTTTAAATACAGATCAGAAAATATTAACTAAAATACTAGCGCATAGATTAAGTACAGTGATGAATAAATTAATACACCCTGACCAAACAGGCTTTATTCAGAAACGGTACTCATATTATAATCTAAGAAGATTATGTAATATTATTTATTCTAAGAGAATTATTAATGAAGATCTAGCAATAATCTCACTTGACGCTGAAAAAGCATTTGATCAGGTTGAATGGTCTTATTTATTTTCGGTGATGGAAAATATGCAGCTAGGGGAGAAATTCTGCACATGGATAAAACTGTTATATACAAATCCTACGGCTAGAATATTAAGAAACCAAAGGTTGTCATCTAAATTCAACCTATCTAGAGGTTGTAGACAAGGATGCCCGTTATCTCCATTATTATTTGCGCTTGCTATTGAGCCACTCGCAGAAAGAGTTAGGGGTCATCCGGAAATATATGGGTATATAACAAAGGACACAGTGAATAAAATTTCTCTATACGCAGATGATGTACTAATTTACATTACAAAACCAGAAATTAGTATTCCAAACTTATTAGAGCTAATAACCTAATTTGGTTCACTCTCAGGATACAGAATAAATTGGAATAAAAGTGAAATTATGCCAATAAGGGAACATAAGAAACAGATAATACAACAATTTCCATTTAAAATAGTAAATGAAAAACTTAAATACCTAGGTATTTATGTAACTAAGATATATACATCATTATTTAAAGCAAAGTTTCCCCCATTACTGAATAAACTACATAAGAATATTCAATACTGGAAAACACTTCCTATCTCAATGGTTGGCAAAATTAATGCCATAAAAATGATTTTTTTACCGCAAATATTATACCTTTTCCAGACAATTCCGATATATTTGTCAAAAAACTTTTAAAAAAAATTGGACTCCATTGTTAATGATTTTATCTGGGATTATAAGAATCATAGGATAAACAAAAGACATTTGTGTAAATCAAAAATAAATGGAGGCTTGGTTTTACCCAACTTTCTGTTTTATTTTTGGGCAGTTAATATTAAAAATATGAATTTCTGGTTGGAAGAAATAGATCAACAACCAGATTGGTTAAAAATGGAAAAGGAAGATTGTTTGCCTTTTGATATCGGTTCGATATTATTTGCTACATCTAAATTAAACAAAAAAATTTATAGGGAAAACCCTATAATATTTAGTGCCATACGAATTTGGAAACAATTAAAAAAGACATTAAAATTAGATAATTTATCACTTTTTCTCCCAATTGTGAATAACCCTTTGTTTAAGCCCTCATGGTTGGACAGGGGTTTTACACAATGGAAGAATTATGGAATTAAAAATATGGGACAACTTTATAAGGAAGGCACTTTTCTGACATTTCAGGAGTTGCAACAGACTTATGGACTCCGAGGAAATGATTATTTCAGATATCTTCAACTCAGAGATTATGTAAAATCGAATACTCAAAATTTTCGAATTAGAAATTCAGAAATTCTTGACGAATGTTGGAATAAACATCCTAATACAGAAAAATTAATATCTTATATATATAATATCTTATTAGACAGTGACATTCCATCGACGGACATACACAGACAAACATGGGAAAAAGAATTAAATCAAATAATAATGAAAGATACTTGGGAAGAAAGTTTACAACACATACATCAATGTTCATTAAATGCCAGACATTCTTTAATACAATTTAAAGTAATACATAGGTTACATTTTTCAAAAACAAAATTACATAAAATCTTTCAACATATCTCACCTATATGTGATAAATGTCAACATTTAGAAGCTACCTTATCTCATATGTTTGCAAACTGTATAAAAATTAAAAAATTCTGGGTAAATATTTTTAGTATAATATCTAAAGTGACCAGCACACAATTGGACCCGGATCCAAAATTAATAATACTCGGAACATTAGAATTAAATCAAACATTTACAACAACACAAAGAAACTTTATTGATTATAGTATAATAACAGGAAAAAAATTAATTCTAAAATTTTGGAAAGGGCCTACGTCCCCCACAATTAAAATGTGGATTATAGAAATGACGGAGACCTTAAACGTGGAAATAATCAGATTTTCCCTGTTGGACAAACAGGAATTATTCGTTGGAACATGGTCTCCCTTTATTGATTATTTAAAGGGTCAGAATGGTTCAGCACAGGAACCTGACTAATACTCGGGCTAAAGAATGGATGAAATGCTATACTCTGAAATGTACGAATATATCTCGAATGAAGTTTTTTATTTTAATAAATTTTTCCATTCTTCTTTAACCATCTTTTTTTTTTTTTTTTTTTTTTTTTTCTCTTTTTCTTCTCACTCTTTTCTTTCTTTACTTCATCTATCTTTTTAGTTCTATCTAGTTTTAAAAAAAAAAGGCAAAAGGTATTGGAGACAATGTAATAATAATTGATAATATTATCAATTTAAAAATGTAAGACTGTAATGATGTTGATAGGTTGTGTACTTTTCTCCAATAAAAAATATTTAAAAATAAAAAAATAAAAAAAAGAATAAGGGGTGGGAATTAATAAGCTTTGGCTTCTTCCTGCTCCTTTTCGGACACATACGATTCATTTATTTATACATATTGTTTATGACACTTTATAAATATTCTTGTTTTGTTTTTTTGTATGCTGTTTCATACTTGCTTTTTATTTTTTATTCTGTTCGAAATAAAGAATTGATTGATTGATTGAATTGTTCAAGATTGAAAGACATATTTCATAAATAAGTGTATTAAGTCCTTGAGGGCAAAGTATGGTGTACAGGATTGAGGAACTGATCACCTATGCACATGTTGGAGAGCAAAGGGCTCAATAAGTACTTATGATTCTTTATCTTAATCCTTGGACTGATCAGACAATTTATACTGGAGTAGCCACATTTATTGGACATTATTGGGAGGGATTTTGAAGAATACACTGCTGGTGCTGAAATAGCCTAATAGAAGGTCTGAAGAAGTCTGAAGAAGGGTTTTGGCCCGTAACGTTGCCTATTTCCTTCGCTCCATAGATGCTGCCTCACCCACTGGGTTTCTCCAGCATTTTTCTCTACCTAGCCTAAAAGAGAGTTGGCAGCATGTGTTTTACAAGTGTGGCTAGGTCTAATTTCTGGCCTTTTGCCAGCTAAAGAAAATTGTCATTGAAGGTGAAATGCTAGTTTAATCAGAATCAGAATCGGAATCAGAATCAGATTTTATTCGCCAAGCATGTTTTGCAACATACGAGGAATTTCACTGGCCAGGTCAGTCATACAATTAAAAGCAACAGGCTCAAAAACACATTTTAACATTAACATCCACCACAGTGACTCCTACACATTCCTCACTGTGATGGAAGGTGAAATAAAGTTCAAGTCCTTCCTTTTTTTCTTCCTCGGTCGGGGGCCTCGAGCCCTCCGTTGATGGGACGGTCTTGACTCCAGTAGCCGGCGGCGTTCGGGCCCTCCGCGTCGAGGCGTTCAGCTCCTGCATCGGGGGGTTGTCAGCTCCCCCGCGCCGGGCGATCGAACCTCGTGTTGGGGCTGGTCGAACCTTCTGCGACGTTGGAGCTCCCGACTAGCCTCTCCCGAGACTGCGAGCCCTTGATGGTAAGTCCACAGGCCGCGTGGAAGCGATCCCAGGCAAGGGATCCGCTCCAATGTTAAGTCCGCGCCCCGCGTTGGGGCTCACAACAGTCCGAGGAGGCCTCCAGCTCCAGCGATTGTAGGCCGCAGAGCCTGGAGAATGTGATCCAAAAATTGATCACATCTCCGGGATGGTAAGAACTTGAAAAAAAAAGTTTCCCCCGATCCCCTCCTCCCTCCCCCACATAAAACAAACCGAACTACATTAAAACAAACTTTTAACAAACGCTAAAAATAACAAAAAGATGAAAAAACGAACAGACTGCCGGCGGAGCTGCCATCTCACCGGCGCCCCTGGTGGTCTTTAAAGAAATTATGTTAGGCTTTAGGTTTTATGGTAAGTTGTTGGAAATTCCATGATGGAATAGGTTTACTCACTAAAGGAGAATAAAACAGAGCAATTGGGAATACAGATAGAAATGATAGAGAACACATTAGCAGAATAAGTGTTACAGGACTGTCAAGTGATTAAAAAATTAATTATGATTTATTGCACCATTAAAAGTTTGGTAGAATGTTAATCACAGTTTTAATTGCATTATGAAATAATAAAAGGGTTTGCCTTTACATGTCGCGTGGAAAGAAATGCCTCTAATTTAATTGGCCTTATGAAAATCATTACTTTCTCCCTCAATATTTCAACAAAAATATCGCTAGGGTTTCTGATACTTCCACCATTTCAAAGTGGTCCGGACCCTAAGGAAGGAACCAATGGAGGCCAATGGTGTTCAAAGTAAGATGGTAACTGGTGGGTGAGATTGGAGGAAATGGCAGCAAGACAATAAGGAAAGATGATGGATTGGAAAAGGTCATATCTAATTACATTTTACATCTTTATTTTGTTTTGAGTTAGTTTCTGCAATTAATACATTCAAAAACTTTATAAAGCAATTTGATTGTTAATCACATGTTAACTTTGTCCAAGTCAAAGCCCTAGTTGTAATGTTTCATTAAAAATAAATATATTTAATTAAATACTTCCATAGTGATTACATTTGACAGCTCATTAACAATACTTTTAATAGCTGCTCTGTCAGAAGCTGAAATATACTAAAAAATGGTTGACTCAGCCAATCCTTGATCTGAAGATAGGGGCGCCAGGGGCGCCACGTGATTGGCAGCCCTGCCAACAGTCTGTCTGTTTTTTAATCATTTTTTAATTTTTAGTGTGTGTTAAAAGTTTGTGTAAATGTTCCTCGGTTTGTTTTATGTGGTGGGAGGGGGAAGGGGTCATGAGAAACATTTTTTCAGTTTCTTACCTTGCCGGAGATGCGCTTGATTTCCGGGTTGCATCTCCGGATGATCTGCAGCCTACCATCGATGGAGCTTGAGGCCTCCTCGGACTGACTTGAGCCCCACCGCGGTGTGTGGACTTAACATCGGAGCTGATCCCCTGCCTGGGGTTACCCTAACTGCGGCCTGCAGACTTACAATCAAGAGCTCGCAGTCTCGGGAGAGGCCGAGTCGGGAAGCTCCAACAACACAGAGGCTCGACCAGCCCCAAACCGGGGTCCGATCGCCGGCGTGAGTGAGCTGACATCCCCCTGATGTAGGAGCTGATCACCCCAATGCGGAGTGCCCAAACGCCGCCGGCTACGGGAGTCAAGATCGTCCCGTCAACCGAGGACTCAAGGCACCCGACTGCGGGAGAGCATAGAAGGGAAGAGATTTGGATTTTTTGTTCGCATTCCATCACAGTGAGGAATGTGGAAGAGTCACTATGGTGGATGTTTATGTTAAAATGTATTTTGTATGTTCCGTTGCTTTTTATTTGCATGACTGACTTGGCAAATGAAATTCCTCGTATGTTGCAAAATAATAAATTATTATTGTGATTGTGATTTATTGATTGTGATTGTGATGCCTGTTCTGAAGATGGACACAAAGTGCTGGAGTAACTCAGTGAGTCAGGCTGCATCTATAGAGAAAAAGAATGGGTAATGTTTCGGGCCGGGACCTTTTTACAGACTGATTCTGAAGAAGGATCCCGGCATTAAACGTCACCCATCCTATTTCTCCAGAGATACTGCCTGACTTGTGAGTTATGGGGCTGTCCCACTGTACGAGCTAATTCAAGAGTTCTCCCGAGTTTCCCCTAATTCGAACTCGGAGAATTACGGTAATGGCCGCTCGTAGGTACTCGGGGCTCTCGTGGACATTTTTCAACATGTTGAAAAATCTTCACGAGTCTTCAAGAGCTTAGCGCGTTTCCCGAGTACCTGCCGTTAGCGTTACGAGCCGCTAAGATACGTCCCGAGCTCCGACGTACCTGCAACATACATTCTACGTGCTTGCCACGAGTTTCATTTTTTTTAAACTCGGGAGAGCTCTTGAATTAGCTCGTACAGTGGGACAGCCCCATGACTCCAGCACTTTGTATCTATCTTCGATATAAACCAGCATCTGCCGTTCCTTCCTACACAATGCTTGCTCTGAAATTGATCCCCTGTCGGTATTGGTAAATGTGTTATGTAGTTGTGTCATAGCCTTGGATTCTATAGGATTCATTATGGAGGATGATGGTGAAACAATGATATGGACATGGACCTGGGAAAGAACATGAAAACCACAGGTCATTGATGTTGAGGAGGTTTTCAAAGGAGTTTGAGTTCAGTTTATTGTCCCGTGTACCGAGTTGCAGTGAAAAGCTCTTGTTGCATGCTAATGTCAGCAGAAAGACAATACATGATTACAATCAACCCATTCACAGTGTACAGATACACGGTGATTGAAATGGGGAGGGGGGGGGTACGCAGGGGTACGGCGTTCCTCTAGTTTTCAATTTCCAGCTCGGGACTGCAGAAAGATTCAAGCCGTTTCTCACTTTATTCAACTTGGGCGAAAACGATTTGTTAACTGCCACTGTTATGCCCCTGTCCCACTTAGGAAACCTGAACGGAAACCTCTGGAGACTTAGCGCCCCACCCAAGGTTTCCGTGCGGTTCCCGGAGGTTCCCGGAGGTTTTTGTCAGTCTCCCTAATGGTCAAAAGTGGTTTTTGCTTCTTCTATGTTTCGGCGATTATTTCAAAAAATTCAAAACCGGCCGCGACTAAAAATAGGTTGCCGTTTTAAAAATCGGTAGTTTTTTAGTCGAAGCCGGTTGCGATGCTAGTTGAAGGTGGTTGCCGGAGGTTGCGGGTGGTTTCCGGAGGTTGCAGGTAGTGGAAGGTCTTACCTGCAAGCTCCGGCAACCACCTTCGATGATGTATTTTGGAGAAAGGAGATGCATAAAATGAGCACATTTTAAAAAATCAGGGTTCAGATATACAAACCTTCAAAAGCAAATGATATGCTACATTTTCAAATGGGAAATAATGCTTAAGAAGCTAATAGAAAACGTATAAATCATTGGTTGTGCCATAGTTAGAATATTGTGTTCAATTTTTCTGGAACGATATATACTTCAGCTAACAAAAATAATGAATAATTAGTCTGTTAGTCAATTAGTTAATGGTGCAGTAACGCTTGGCTAGCAGTCACCATTGAATGGTATTCAATATACTAGTTAAGAGGGAGAAGGATGAGTCAGAAAACAAGGCTCTAAATTTAAGTAAACTTTTGGAAAGTGAGGCAGAGACTAGACTATGCAGAGTATTGACAAACAATGTGAAATGTTCCAAAATCTTCTTGGTAATAGACCTGTCCATTTTGAATTGAATTGAAATTATTTGTCATTCAAAAATGAATGAAAATAAATGAATGTTATCCCTAACAACTAAGTTCAGGTAGACAGTAACATGGATAAGGGAGAGCCAGTGGATGTAGTGTACCTGGACTTTCAGAAAGCCTTTGATAAGGTCGCACACAGGAGATTAGTGGGCAAAATCAGAGCACATGGTATTGGGGGTAGGGTATTGACATGGATAGAAAATTGGTTGGCAGACAGGAAACAAAGAGTGGGAATTAACGGTTCCCTTTCAGTATGGCAGGTAATGACTAGTGGGGTGCCTCAAGGCTCGGTACTGGGACCGCAGCTATTCACAATATATATTAATGATTTAGATGAAGGAATTAAAAGTAACATTAACAAAGCTGGATGGCAGTGTGAACCGTGAAGAGGATGTTATGAGGATGCAGAGTGACTTGGATAGGCTGGACGAGTGGGAAGATGTATGGCAAATGCAGTATAATGTGGATACATGCGAGGTTATCCACTTTAGTGGCAAGATCAAGAGGCAGATTATCATCTGAATGGCAGGTAGACACAAAATGCTGGAGTAACTCAGCGGGTCATGCAGCATCTCTGGAGCAAAGGAATGGGTGATGTTTCGGGTCGAGATCCTTCTTCTGTATGGTGTCAGATTAGGAAAAGGGGAAGTGCAACGAGACCTGGGTGTACTTGTACATCAGTTACTGAAAGTAAGCATGCAAGAAACAGCAGGCAGTGAAGAAAACTAATGGCATGTTGGCTTTCATAATGATAGGATTTGAGTATAGGAGCAAAGAGGTCCTTCTGCAGTTGTACAGGGCCCTAGTGAGAGCACATCTGGAGTATTGTGTGCAGTTTTGGTCTCCTAATTTGAGGAAGGACATTCTTGCTATTGAGGGAGTGCAATGTAGGTTCACGAGGTTAATTCCCCGGATGGCAGAAATGTCATAAGATGAAAGAATGGAATGACTGGGCTTGTATCCACTGGAATTTAGAAGGATGAGAGGATATCTTATAAAAACATAAAATTATTAAGGGATTGGACACGCTAGATGCAGGAAACATGTTCCCAATGTTGGAGGAATCCAGAACCAAGGGCCACAGTTTAAGAATAGGTAGGCCATTTAGAACTGAGATGAGGAAAAACCTTTTTACCCAGATGGTTGTGAATTTGTGGAATTATATGCCTCAGAAGGCAGTGGAGGCTGACTCATTTGATGCATTCAAAAGAGAGTTAAATAGAGCTCTTAGGGCTAGTGGAATCAAGGGATATTGGGAGAAGGCATGAATGGGGTACTGATTGTGGATGATCAGCCATGATCACATTGAATGGCTCAAAGGGCCGAATGGTGTACTCCTGCACCTATGTTCTATATATCTATGTAAAATGCTGGAATAACTCAACGGAACAGGAAGCATCTCTGGAGAGAAGGAATGGGTGACGTTTCGGGTCAAGACCCTTTTTCATACTGATGTCAGGGATGAGTGGGTCAGAGATAGAATGCAGTCAGAGACAGTAAGACTGGTGGGAGAACTGGGAAGGGGGAGGGGATGGAGAGAGAGGGAAAGCAAGGGCTATTTGAAGTTACCGATGTCAATGTTCATACCTCTGGGGTGTAAGCTACCCAAGCAAAATATGAGGTGCTGTTCCTCCAATTTGCACTGGGCCTCACTCTGACAATGGAGGAGGCCCAGGACAGAAAGGTCAGATTGGGAATGGGAGGAGAATGGCGTGAATTCACAGCTTTATCCTGCGCTACTTAATCCAAGGGTGAACTGGAGTATTGCGTGCAATCTGGAGTATTGCGTACAATCTGAGGTATTGCTTACAGTTTTGGTCTCCTAATTTGAGGAAGGACATCCTTGTGATTGAGGCAGTGCAGCGTAGGTTCACGAGATTGATCCCTGGGATGGTGGGACTGTCATATGAGGAAAGATTAAAAAGACTAGGCTTGTATTCACTGGAGTTTAGAAGGATGAGGGGGCTCTTATAGAAACATATAAAATTATAAAAGGACTGGACAAGCTAGATGCAGAAAAAATGTTCCCAATGTTGGGCGAGTAGAACCAGGGGCCACAGTCTTAGAATAAAGGGGAGGCCATTTAAGACTGAGGTGATAAAAAACTTTTTCACCCAGAGAGTTGTGAATTTGTGGAATTCCCTGCCACAGAGGGCAGTGGAGGCCAAATCACTGGATAGATTTAAGAGACAGTTAGATAGAGCTCTAGAGGCTAGTGGAATCAAGGGATATGGGGAGAAGGCAGGCACGGGTTATTGATTGGGGACAATCAGCCATGATCACAATAAATGGCAGTGCTGGCTCGAAGGGCCAAATGGCCTCCTCCTGCACCTATTTTCTATGTTTCTATATTTCTATGAACGAACGAGCAGACAGACGAACGAAAGCAACGATCATAGAATGGAATAGATGACATTTCGGGTCGAGACACTTCTTCAGACTGAGTCAGGGGAAAGAGGAACAAGAGATATAGACAGTACTAAGGACAAATGAACAGAAGATATGCCTATATCTCCAGTTTCCCTTTCCCTTGACTGTCAGTCTGAAGAAGGGTCTAGACCCGAAATGTCATCTATTCCACTCTATGCTCATTGCTTTTGTCTGTCTGAGAGAGAGAGAGATGCAAGAAAGCAGCTATGACATATAATACACAATAAACAATATTATAAATACACAATAAACAAGTTATGCATTCTTGTACTCTTACATGAGTATGAGCGCACATAAACCCCCCCCCCTTCCTTCCCAACCTCAGCCTCACAGACCTTAGAATACCCCTAGTCCGTAAAACCCATTCCATCACTTCAGATACATGATAATGGGAATAACGTTTAGAACAAGATAATGTCTAGTAAAGTCCGATCAAAAATAGTTCAAGGGTCTCCAATGAGGTAGAAAGCAGTTCAGGACTGCTTTCTTTTGTTGGTAGGATGGATCAGTGAGAACAAGGAAGTGAGAGGAGAGAGATTATGATAGGAATTCCATGGATTGAGGCCAGGCACCTGAAGACATTATCACGATGGTGCAATTGAAATCAGGAACTTATAACAGGAACACTGAGATCATATTCGGCTGTAAGAGATTATGAAGATGGCGAAAAGTGAGGAGAGATTTGAGTTCAATAATGCCTATTTTAAAACTGATGCCTTGCTGATAATATGCATCAAAAATGTTGGAATGATTGGTATACCGAACTAGCCAGCAGAGTATTGAGTGAAGGAAATGCATGAAGGAAAATGGGAGGCTCGGCAGGAAGGCATTGTCATAAGGTCATAAGTGATAGGAGCAGAATGAAATGGAATGGTGTAGCGGCCTGAACGAGGTCAGTAAAAGGTCAGACGCCAGACGGGTTCAATTAGCAGACTTTAATGCTTACAACGAGAGCACACCACACACACAACTCGAGAGCACTAAATCCAGGGTCGACTGGAAACCCCGTGGCAGACCAGTCCCCTGTCCTTCACTCGGCGAGGGGGATGATCCAAGGAGTGGCTTACCCCCCAGGGACCGCCACATGACCCCCCCCAAGTACCCAAGACACGAAACGGACAGGAGGCCGTACACGGCGGCCAGCGCGGGTACACACCATGCCCTGCCCCGGAACAGGCAACTGACCAACAGGTGCATGGGACTGAGTAACCAGAGGAGGTACCCTAGACAGAGGCCGCCCTCGCTTACGAGGCCGCGCTACCAACACCGGCTGATCGATATCAATATGTGCTGGCTTCAACCACGCAACTGAAACAGTCTCATGCCGAACCCCATGTCCAGGACGAAAGAGGATGAGCCATGTTCCAGGACCCGAAAGGGACCCTCGTACGGCCGTTGGAGAGGTGTCCGATGCGCATCCCTGCGCAGAAAAACGAACTGGCAGTCCACCAGGGCAGGCGGAACATGGGGACGGAAAGACCCTTGACGAGACGTTGGCACCGGCGCCAACTTGCCCACCATGTGCCGAAGACGTTGCAGAGCCCGGTAGCGGGATGGCTTCAGGCCACCGCGTGAAGCGGTCCACAACGGTGAATAGGTATGTCATGCCCTGGGACGTCGGCAGCGGCCCCACGATGTCCACGTGAATGTGGTCGAAACGCTGCCTTGGAATGGGGAACTCCTGCAACGGCGCGCGCACGTGTCGTTGCACCTTGGCGGTCTGGCACGAGATGCAGGTGCGCGCCCAGTGTCCAACCTCCTTCCGCAGTCCATGCCACATGAAACGGGAGGCCACCAGGGCCGTTGTCGCCCGAATGGAGGGATGCACAAGCCCATGGAGCACCTCAAACACCCTGCGCCGCCAGGCGATGGGGACAATGGGTCGCGGAACCCCAGAGGAGACATCACACAGCAGCGTTGCACCCCCAGGACCACAGACAACGTCCTCCAACTGCAGGCCCGAAATTGCCGTACGATAAGCGGACATCTCCTCGTCGACCAACTGAGCGGCTGCTAGGGCGGAATAATTGATCCCCTTGGCAACTTGGAGAACCACGTTGACTGCAGGTCTAGATAAGGCATCGGCCACTCTGTTGAATTTGCCCTCAACAAACCGGATGGAGGTTGTGTATTCGGACACATACGCCAACTGCCTCTGCTGCCGGGCAGACCACGGGTCTGAAACCTTGGCGAACGCGAAGGTTAACGGCTTGTGGTCCGTAAACACAGTTAACAGCCTCCCCTCCAGGAAATAGCGGAAATGGCGTACAGCGAGATATAGGGCAAGGAGCTCGCGGTCAAAAGCACTGTAACGGCGTTGAGCACCACTGAGATGCCTGCTGAAGAAGGCGCGTGGCCGCCAGTATTCATCGACGAGCTGCTCCAACACTGCCCCAACCGCAATCTCAGAAGCGTCTACCGTCAAGGCGGTCGGGGCGTTCTCCCGTGGGTGGACGAGCATGGTGGCTTCAGCCAGTGCCTGCTTAGCCCTTTCAAAAGCCGCTGATGCTTCCGCGGACCACTCAACCTTCCTGCGATAACCAGCAATCAGCTGGAACAGCGGACGCATGACTGCAGCCGCTGCCGGCAGGAAGCGGTGATAGAAAGTGACCATCCCCACGAATTCTTGTAGGCCCCTAACTGTGGTCGGATGGGGGAACCTGCGGATAGCGTCCACCTTGACCGGCAGAGGCACCACCCCTTGTGGAGTCACGCGGTGGCCGAGGAAGTCGATAGACGTCACCCCGAAACGGCATTTGGACGCGTTGATGGCCAAACCGAAATCGCTGAGGCGCTGACACAGCTGACGGAGGTGGATGCAGTGCTCCTGCCGTGAGTGACTAGCCACGAGTATGTCATCTAAGTACACAAAGGCGAAATCCAGGCCGCGGCACACACAGTCCATAAGCCGCTGAAAGGCCTGCGCAGCGTTTTTTTAACCCAAACGGCATCCTTACAAATTCGAATAGACCAAATGGTGTAATAATGGCCGTCTTCGGAATATCATCGGGGCGAACCGGAATTTGATTATATCCTCGTACGAGGTCCACCTTGGAGAATATGGATGCTCCGGCTAGATGGGCATTGAAGTCCTGAATGTGCGGAACTGGGTACCTATCCGCGATGGTCACATCATTCAGGCGATGGTAATCCCCACACGGGCGCCAGCCCCCGTCTGCCTTGGGTTCAATTAGCAGACTTTAATGCTTACAACGAGAGCACACCACACACACACCTCGAGAGCACTAAATCCAGGGTCGACTGGAAACCCCGTGGCAGACCAGTCCACTGTCCTTCACTCGGCGAGGGGGATGATCCAAGGAGTGGCTTACCCCCCAGGAACCGCCACAATGGAATACTTTATTGTCACATGTGACAAGGCACAGTAAAATTCTTTGCTTGCATACCCAAGGTGTACAAATAGCGGCCATCTATGGCGCTGACAAAGTTACAAAGTACGCCGGCTCCTCCTTTGTTTTCCATTAGGCCCATCAAGTCTATTCCACCATTCAATCATGGCTGATCTATCTCTCCCTCCTAAACCCATTCTCCTGCCTTCACCCCGTAACCCCTGACACCCGTTCTAGTCAAGAATCTATCTATTTCTGCCTTAAATGACTTGGCCTCCACAGCCTTCGGTGGAAAATAATTCCACAGATTCACCACCCTCTGACTAAAGGCAAGGCACAACTTTGTCAAGGCACAACTCCTTTGTCAAAGCTAGCAGGCAGGGATGAAGGAGAAGATAGGGTCACGCAAGATCATGTCTGTGTAAAATGATCTACAAAATTGATGTTGTCCTGGCAAGGCAGATGAAATCAGTCAGCTGAGAACAAATGAGGATTCAAAATTAATATTCTGCTCATGTAAATGGTTCACACATCATTTATCTACTGACCAATCAATGGAGATTTGTGTCATTTTTCTTGAGGGCATCTGAAGGTTTAAATGTGAGCTCTTTGTAATGGAATGTGCTCCGGGGTCTAATTGCATTCAAGGCAGGGCAATTTCCATTGATTGGCACTTAAAAATCACTTGAGCTCATCACAGCTCAGTTCCACTGCTGACCTCCCAGTAAAATTGCCCAAAGAAACTGCTGGGACAAAACCATAAAAATGCATAAAATACCCATTATAAAATCATGAGTTAGTGTTCTTTAGACAGCAGTTCTAAGCCATTATTCATATTTTAATAAATAGCTTTATAGATAAATGTGCTACCCAACCATTCCATGTGTGAACCTTTCCTCTAGAATCTAATGGAAACATCTTGTCAGATTGACTAATGCTTGTTCTGGAAGAACAAGATTTATAAGACCACGTTACCCCAGGCAGGACAACAGCCCAATTTGACTGTATTTCAGATTTTAGCAGATTATTCAGCCATCAGTGTCACACAACAGTATTAATCTGAGGTTAGTTTTGATTTGATCAAATTAAGAAAGATTTATTAGTTCAGCTAAGCTATAATGGAATTTCTTAACACACGAGTGTCTTTAGGGGAATGAAACTGACAAAATAGAATTGAGCGTAAGTATGGATCTTATTTACCTGAAGGAAGGTACATGTGTAACCCCTTTAGAAGCTGCTTTCTTTGAAGGATGCTGTATAACTGAATCACTGGTGGAGCTTCAGGTCTTATTCATCCAGGGTACAGGCATTGGGCCAAATGATTGCAGGTGAAGGATTTTTGTTTTGTGCCAAGCAATTGCATTAATTGGTGTCAGACAGAAGAAAAGAACTCAAGGCACATTTTCTTAATAGTGCCCCAACCCCATTCCAATGTAGGGAAATCCACAGGATCCATTTTTTGTGCCTTGATCAGATATTTGTTATTGTTCTTTACTTTTGTGCTTTTCACTGTTCCCTTTTTCTGCGCTTGACAATATATTCTCTAACTAATTCCAGTTCAGTAAAAGAAAGGTCATTCCACTGAAAATCTAACTTTCACAGAATATCTTGCCTGATTTATCAATTATTTCCAGCATTTTATATCTCAGATTTCTCAAATATCTCAGTGTCCACATTGTTATGGAGAACAAACTTTCGGAACAGCCACTTGCCTCTCAGAATGAAAGACCGGCAATTAAGGGAATGGTCACCTTGGTAGGGATGATTGATGAATCTTGAATGAAGGATCGTGAGATGGGGTTAAAACTGTCAATGGAGATTTATCACCCCTTAGCACCATTCTCAGTTACACAGAATAGTTTCATCTTCTCTCAGATGAAAATACCATGGGCTTTTACGATGGTCTATAGATCATTCCTCCCTCTTATTACAATACCTTACCATGATTTTTTTAATTTCCGGACAAACCTGGATTATTATCAAATACATTGGCTATAAATTTGTTGTTGATGACTACCAGCATAGTCAAATACTCCTTGGCAGAGATTTAATTTGGGTGAATATAATTTAGAGGTCGCGCTGAGATAAATGTAGCAATGTTACAAAATTTTGAGATTTAAAAAATCAAGTCTGCAATTTATCCCATCAGATAAAGCATAAAAAGAAGTTTAATGTGATACCTAATTCACTTTCATATCTTCAGTATTAAAAAAGTTATGGCAATTTTCATACTAGGAAATTAGCATCTTGTTCCCTATTGCTTTTCCATTGACTTAACACAAAAGCTGTGATCGAGGACAGTCAAAAGCCCATAACTTTCTTAAAAATTAAGAGAACGGAATGAAATTTTCAGTTATTATAGATTGAAGCATTCTGAAACAAATATGAAACATCTTACTTGGATGACCTGAAATTAAAGCATACAATTAGTTAATTACCTAATTGTAGCTAATTACAAAATTGACTGTTGTGACGGAAATAGTAATAAACACCCAGACTGCCTTGAAAATTCAAAAATGTGATATTCTCAAGATCAGAACTTTAATATTATTGTATTATATGCTGTAAGTCCATAACAGATATGTAAATAAATTACAATTTCTAGCAATAGACCAAGTCTTTATGGAGAAGATCAGTTGCTAACTGGTACATTGGCATATCATAATCAGTAGCATTATCATACTCCTCAGATTGAAACCAATAAGCAACTCTGTTTTTCCTCAACTTTTCAATTTTGGTATTGTAAACTACAAGTTTTTGCTCTTGCATGACATGCCTTTCTGCCCACTACTTTCCCATTAAGAATGTCCTGTAGATCATCACATTTGGAGTAGTCCAAATTCGGATAATCTCTGTGAATGCTGTCTAAATCAGTCTCTTTTGCTGGGCATTTGGATTGACAGTTTTGCATTTCTTCTTCGGAGACATCTGTTTCAAATGTAAAGGGGAAAAAAAAGCATGAACTGCATTAACAGAAACAAGTTATTATTTGCAGTTTTAGAAAAAAAGGTAGAAATTATAAAGTTAAACGCTAAAACAAATAGTAAATACCCAACAAAATAATCATATTCAAGTTCAAGTTCAAGTTCAAGTGAGTTTATTGTCATGTGTCCCTGATAGGACAATGCAATTCTTGCTTTGCTTCAGCACAACAGAACATAGAAGGCATTAACTACAAAACAGATCAGTGTGTCCATATATCATTATATAAATATATACACACATGAATAAATAAACTGATAAAGTGCAAATAATGGGCTATTAATGTTCATAGTTTTGTCCGAGCCAAGTTTATTAGCCTGATGGCTGTGTGGAAGTAGCTATTCCTGAACCTGGTCGTTGCAGTCTTCAGGCTCCTGTACCTTCTACCTGAAGGTAGCAGGGAGATGAGTGTGTGGCCAGGATGGTGTGGGTCCTTGATGATACTGCCAGCCTTTTTGAGGCAGCGACTGCGAGAGATCCCCTCGATGGAAGGGAGATCAGAGCCGATGATGGACTGGTCAGTGTTTACTACTCTTTGTAGTCTTTTCCTCTCCAGGGCGCTCAAGATGCCGAACCAAGCCACAATGCAACCAGTCAGCATGCTCTCTACTGTGCACCTGTAGAAGTTAGAGAGAGTCCTCCTTGACAAACCGACTCTCCATAATCTTCTCAGGAAATAGTGGCGCTGATGTGCTTTCTTAATAGTAGCATCAGTGTTCTCGGACCAGGAAAGATCTTCAGAGATGTGCACGCCCAGGAATTTAAAGCTCTTGACCCTTTCAACCATCGATCCGTTGATATAAATGGGACTGTGGGTCCCCATCCTACTCCTTCCAAAATCCACAATCAGTTCCTTGGTTTTGGTATTCATCAATTTCATCAAATCAGTTAAATTAATCTATTCAATTAAATTAATCTAAATTCAATTACTATATCTAAACATCTATCCATTTCTTAAGAAAAGTCTAATTTTTTTAAATATCCAAATAAGAAACTAATCCCATTCACACTAGAATTCACAATATAACATGATTTTTAAATCTCACTGTCATGAACTTATATGCCAATAGGAAGGAATTAATTATTTAATTCCTATGAATTAATCTAGAAACATCCACTCTCAATATAATCCAAATTATTATTTTTTGCACAATACATGTGACTAAAACTGTTGTGGATATTTAGTATAGAAATATTGATTGTGGATAGACAATGACACAAAATATAGACGATTTATGACATGACTGTCCAAAAAAAAGAGAATTTTAATCATCTTGCGAGTGGGTGTTTCTGGAATGCGATCGATTGGAATGTTGCCGTTGCCGTGAATTTTAACCCCCTATCGGCAGGCAAAGACATGGCCGAATCGTTTGTGGACTAAATAACATTTTCGCGTCGTAAAATTAGAGTAAAGCCATCCCAAGAAGCAAAATTATATGTGAAATATACAACTTACCCTTTGTTTTGTCCTGATATTATGATCCGTCATGTTGAAGGCATTGAGGGCGTTCAAAGTCGCTTTTTACTTTAATCCAACTATAAAATTGTCCAGCGATTTAAAAAAAAAAAAAAAAAAAACAGGAACGGAAGTCCGATCGATTTTTCTTCATCGACTAGCAGTCCGAGGATATCCCTCTCCGATAAGCGATACAAACCTGCATTTTAATCCCGCCCACCCCCCCCAAAGGCGCCGTAGTCGCACACACAGCCAGTGGCAGATCTGCAGCGCCGCTGAAGGTAGGTTTTGTAACATCGCTAATAAATGGACATGAAGGGCTGAATGTCTCCCTTCTTTTTCAAAAGTGTCCATAATTTAATTTCTTTGTGTGCAATTCAAATGATAGATACTCATGTGAATGGATGGCAAATTAGTTCGGGAGCAATAAATGTTTTTTTGTTATTATTTATATTGTGACTGCTTGAGGTAAATATTCCAAAGCTCTTCATAGAAATGTTGGCGAAGAAACATTGACATTAAGATAAAGAACAGGTTTCATGAAGATATGGGGTAATTATAAGTGGACACTCAGTGGGTGAGGCAGTATCTAGAGAGAAGGAATAGGCGATGTTTTGGGTCGAGACCCTTCTTCAGACTGATAATCTTATTTAAAGAAATGTTGAAAAAAATCATCTAATATAATTGTTTCAGAAGGAACTGCAGACTCTGAAAATCGAAGGTAGACAAAATGCTGGAGAAACTCAGCGGGTGAGGCAGCATCTATGGAGCGAAGGAAATAGGCAACGTTTCGGGTTGAAACTTTCTTCTGACTGATGTGAGGGTGGGGGGGCGGGAAGAATAAAGGAAGAGGCAGACCCAGTGGGCTCAGGGAGAGCTGAGAAGGGGAGGAGAAATTAGGGACTATCTGAAATTAGAGAAGTCAATGTTCATACCGCTGGGGTGCAAACTGCCCAAGCGAAATATGAGGTGCTGCTCCTCCAATTTAAGGTGGTCCTCACTCTGGCCATGGAGGAGGCCCAGGACAGAAAGGTCGGATTTTGAATGGGAGGAGGAGTTGAAGTGCTGAGCCACCAGGAGATCAGGTTGGTTATTGCGAAACGAGAAGAGGTGTTCGGCGAAGCGATCGCCAAGCCTACGCTTGGTCTCACCGATGTAGAGCAGCTGACATCTAGAGCAGCGGATGCAATAGATGAGGTTGGAGGAGGTGCAGGTGAACTATGCCGCACCTGGAATGACTGCTTGGGTCCATGAATGGAGTCAAGGGGGGAGGTAAAGTGTCAAGTGTAGCAATTCTTGCAGTTGCAAGGCAAGTGCCCGGAGAGGGGGTGTTCGTGTGGGAAGGGACTATTGACCAGGGAGTTTTGGAGGGAGCGGTCTCTGTGGAAAGCAGACAGGGGAGGAGATGGGAGGATGTGGCAAGTGGTGAGATCACGTTGGAGGTGGCGAAAATGTTGGAGGGTTATTTGTTGTATGTTACGGCTGGTAGGGTGGAAGGTGAGGACAAGGGGGACTCGGCCCTTGTTGCGAGTGGGGGGATGGGGAGTGAGAGCAGTCACGGGTTATAGAAGAGACCCTGGTGAGAGCCTCATCTATAGTAGAAGAAGGGAACCCCATTCCCTGAATAATGAGGACATCTCCGATGCCCTAGTGTGGACCACCTCATCCTGGGTGCAGATGCGGCGTAGATGGAGGAATTGAGAGTAGGGGATGGAGTCCTTACAGGAAGCAGGGTGGGAAGAAGTGTAGTCCAGATAGCCATGCGAGTCAGTGGGTTTATAGTGGATGTCCAGTCAGTAGTCTATCACCTGCGATGGAGAGGGAGGTCATGAAATTGTAGGGAAATGTCAGAAATGTTCCAGGTGTGTTTGAGTGCCGGATGGAAGTTAGTGGTGAAATGGATGAAGTCAGAGAGTTGTGTGTGGGTGCAGGAGGTAGCACCAATGCAGTCGTCGATGTAATGGAGGTAGAGTTCGGGGATGGGGCCACAGTACGCCTCGAACAAGGATGTTCAACGTACCCAACAAAGAGGCAGGCATAGCTAGGGCCCATGCATGTGCCCATAGCTATGCCTTGTAATTTGGAGGAAATGGGAGGAGTTAAACAAAAAATTATTTAGGGTAAGGACTAGGTTGAGGAGAGTATCAGTAGATGGGGATTGGTTGGTTCTACGGTGGAGGAACGGAGGGCTTTGAGATCCTCCTGGTGGAGGATGGAGGTGCAGAGTGACTGGACATCCATGGTGAAGATAAGGGAATGGGGGCCTAGAAAACAGAAATCCTGGAGTAGATGAAGAGCGTGTGTGGTGTCTTGAACATGGGTAGGGCGGGATTTAACCAGGGGGGATAGGATGGAGTCGAGGTATGTGGAAATAAATTTGGTAGGACACGAACAGGCAGAAACAATGGGTCTGCCAGGACAGTCAGGATTTTGGGAGAAGGTAAAATCGGGCTGTGTGGGCTGAGGAACTATGAGGTTGGAGGCTTGGGAGTGCAGGGAGCCGAAGTTGATGAAGTCAGTGATGGTGCTAGAGGGGTCTGAAGAAGGGTTTCGACCCGAAACGTTGCCTATTTCCTTCGCTCCATAGATGCTGCTGCACCCACTGAGTTTCTCCAGCATTTTGTGTACCTTTGATTTTCCAGCATCTGCAGTTCCTTCTTAAACACATGGTGCTAGAGATTGTGGCCTGGTGCTCGTCTGTGGGGTCATGGTCCAAGGATAAGTAGGAGGAGTTGTCTGAGAGTTGGCGTGTGGCCTCAGCCTTGTAGAGATCAGTGCGCCAGCCTACCTCGGCACCTCCCTTGCTGGCAATATAATCTAATATAATTGACCAGGAGGTGGTGGGGGGCAAGGTAGGGGAGTGTAAGAGAATAGAGGTTCTGGTCAAGAACCTCTTGAGTTAAGGGTCTGGATGACTAAAGATATAACCTCTTCTTTGGGGTGAAAATAATAGGAGATGCACCTGAGACCAGTGTTGGAGAAATACAGTTTTCTTGGATAATTGCTGGGCTGAAGGATAGTCCGAAACATATGCGGATTTGAATTTAACGATAAGGACTTGTAAAATAGAGAGATTTGTGGAATGACATATAGGTCTGGTCAGGCATGAAATAAAAAATCTAACCTGACCATGGTTGATCTCAACCAAACCATATCCAATGATGGCCAATCTCATTCCAAACCAAATCTGGCTGTGGTTAATCCTACAGAAAAATAAAATCTTGCAGTGCTTATTCCATGCTCAGCTAAACTCAACCATTGTTAATTGTGAGCCGAACCAAGCCAGTGAACTAAATGTTTGTCCATATCTAACATTGGTGTTGTGCGGCAGCCCGTGGTGCCTTACATTTCCGCCAGCAGCAGTCTTGGCTCATTCACGGCAGAGCCAGAAACCCGGCCCCAAACCGCAGAGCCCTACCCTGCTCATCCCTCAAGGCAGGAGAGGAGGTGAAGGTATTCAGGATAGCGCAGTGGCAGACGCACAGAATCAATGGACTGGTAAGCAGAACCAGAGTCTTACCTCCAGCGCTCTCAAAGCGCTCTGGATGTTATGAGGTCGGCTGCAGGAGATGTCCCCGGGCCACAAGATGTGGACGATGGCTGGGTGGGGCAAGGGACGACGGTCCGCTGGCTGACGTGCAGATTGGATCGAGGCGGAGGCAGAGTGGGCCACTGGAGGCCATGAAACATCCTAGGGCTCAACTGGATTGGGCGCCGCACTATGGAACGGAGCACGCGGACCAGATGTATTCTGTAGCTGCACAGAGCAATGGAGCAACAGTGGAGGGCACCAATGGCTTTGCTTGGCCAGGCTGACAGGCAACACTGCCAGGACAACAGGCTTTTATGGTGAGGTTAGGACCTCTGTGCTTATAACAACTTGGACTTGAAAATGATGTTAAAACCTGGTGACTCTTATGTACTGTTCTTATACACTTCTACTTAATCTATTGTGCTATGCCTAGTAATACTTTTTCTAAATTGTATGCCAAAAAGAATTTCACAGTTCTTTGTACCTCGGTACATTTTTGAGTTTGAGTTTAATTTATTGTTACGTGCACCGGTGTACCTGGGTACAGTGAAAAGCATTTGTTGTGTGTTAATCAGTCAGCGGAAAGACAATACATGAATACAATTGAGCCATCCACAGTGTGCAGATACACAATAAAGGGAATACCATGAATAATGCTTAATGCAAGGTAAAGTCCAGTAAGGTCTGATCAAAGATGGTCCTAGGGTCTCCAATGAGGTAGATAGTAGCTCAGGACTGCTCTCTAGTTGTTGGTAGGATGGTTAAGTTACCTGATAACAGCTGGGAAGAAACTGTCTCTGAATCTGGAGGTGTGTGTTTTCATACTTCTATACCTTTTACCTGATAGGAGAGGGGAGAAGGAGGAGAGGCCAAGGTGCAACTCAAATTGTCAAATATTTAACAGAAAGCACAAAAAGTTAAGACTTCCACATAAGAATGGGATATAAGCTAAAATTTCAGCCATATTCAGAATATCAACCTTTTAAGTTATTTTATCTTTTCAAGGTCATTGAGATTGTTCAACAGAAATTATGTGCTAATATTCTTTTAAAACTCTGTAACAACTCATTTAACGGGCTAGGATTTACAGTAAGTATAATGCATGATAATTGAAATGCGTGTCAATTCAATGATTTCAAAGGTTATACACAGTGCAGCCTGTAGATATGTAGGGTATCTAAATGTCTATGTTTAGCTATGCTTTAACAGTTTAATTATGTTTAACTATGTTTAACAAGCTCCCTAAGTACCTGTCAGTGCTAAGTGTATGAGTGCAAATGTTGATTACTTCTGCTATCATAATCATAAAGTCTAGGTCAAAGTTTTAACACTATCTGTCATAGGTTGGCAATACATCTGTAAGTCAACTGTCCATTTCTCCCCACAGATGCTAGATGACCATTGGGTTCCTCCAGCAGCTCTCCTGTTTTAAATTCAACCTCAACTCATTGACTGCTGGCACCACGACCTGTACTTCTGTTACCCAAATAAGGTTTCAAGTCGAGGCAAGTCCAGTTTATTGTCATATGCACAAGGAGATACAGGTGCTGATCAAGAAACCTGTGATAAGGGCATAGGCGTTGTGAGTGAAAATATTACTATAACAAAATGGAGATTTTTAATTTAAAGATGTTAAAAGCATCTGTGTCAGTATTTGTAATCACAGTTTGTTGTAAAAATCTATCTGTTGATTAAAATAGCAATGTGATCCTACATTTTAATGGAGATTCTACTGTTGGTTAACACAGGAAATTGGCTTTTTACATATTGCTGCCAATTATGATGATAATCAGCTCTGCAACGATGGTTTATGATAAAATAATGATACTGTGATTGACTGCATAGTGATTTAGAGATATTATTATGCTTGATATCTTTCTCTAATGATTGTGGTGTCTTAATAGTTCTGGGAATGAGCTAGTATTACAAAAGTTAATCAGTCAGGAGATATGAGGTCATTGTTGTAGCTGGAGAGTTAAGGTTAATTTTTAATTAAACATGCAATGATAAAAGCTGGTATCAGGAATGGTGACCATAAACATACTGGGCTGTCATGAAAAGAAAACTTCTGGTTCTCTGGTGTCGAGTGAACAAAATCTGCTCTCTCTAACTGGTCATCCCAAATGTGAAACCAGCCATGGAACATTATGGTTGAATGCTTAGCATCCTCTGAAATGTGCTGGTAAGTCATTAGGTTCAAAAGCAGTTAGGGATGGGCAATTAATTCTGACCCAGTCATGTAGTTTGCTGCTTGGAAAGCTTGGAGTCTCTAACTCAATGTCCTTGGCCACAGCTTGGTACTTGGTTTGCAACTCTGAAGATTTGTATTCTGGACCTATTCTTGACACTTGCATACAAAAGTCTTGGCTGCTACTCATGTACAACAGTGAGGTAGGGATGGCATATTTCAGGATCTTCACTGTTCTCTCAGCAGATGGCAATAACTTTGTGGTACTACAGAAATATTGCTTCTGGTGTCCTGGGAAAGATTTATTCCTCAGTGAGCATCAGTTTGAAGAAAACAATGATTGTTTTCATATTGTTGTGGTGGGATCTTGCTGCGCATAATGGATTGCCAGGCTTCCTACATTACAATTGTAACTTTATAAATGTATGTGCAGGAAGAAACTGCTGGTTTACACTGAAGATACAGTGCATTCAGAAAGTATTCAGACCCCTTCACTTTTTTCACATTGTGTTACATTACAGCCTTATTCTAAAATGGATTAAATTCATTATTTTATCATCAATCAATGCACAATACCCCATAATAAAACATCGAAAACAGGTGTTTAGAAATTTTTGCAAAGTAATTAAAAATAAATAACTGAAATATCACATTTACATAAGTATTCAGACCCTTCACTCAGTATTTTGTTGAGGCAGCGATTGTAGCCTCAAGTCTTCTTGGGTATGACACTACAAGCTTGGCACACCTGTATTTAGGTAATTTCTCCCATTCTTCTCTGCAGATCCTCTCAAACTCTGTCATGTCGGATGGGGAGCATCGATGCACAGCTATTTTCAGGTCACTCCAGAGATATTCGATCAGGTTCAAGCCCGGGCTCTGGCTAGGCCAATCAAGGACATTCACAGACTTGTCACGAAGCCACTCCTGCATTGTCTTGGCTGTGTGCTTAGGATCGTTGTCCTGTTGGAAGGAGAAGCTCTGCTCCAGTCTGAGGTCCTGAAGCTTTGGAGCAGGTTTTCATCAAGGATCTCTCTGTACATTGCTCTGCTCATCTTTCCCTCGATCCTGACTAGTCTCCCAGTTCCTGCTGCTGAAAAACATCCCCACAGCATGAAGCTGCCAGCACCATGCTTCACCTTCGGTATGGTATTGGCCAGGTGATGAACGGTGCCTGGTTTCCTCCAGATGTGACAGTTAGCATTCAGGTCAAAGAGTTCAATCTTGGTTTCATCAGACCAGAGAAACTTGTTTAGGTGACTTTTGGCAAACTCCAAGCGGGCTGTCATGTGCCTTTTACTGAGGAGTGGCTTCCGTCTGGCCACTACCATAAAGGCCTGATTGGTGGAGTATTGCAGATATAGTTGTTCTTCTGCAAGTTTCTCCCATCTCCACAGAGAAACTCTGGAGCTCTGTCAGAGTGACCGTCGGGTTCTTGGTCACCTCCCTGACCAAGGCCCTTCTCCCCCGATTGCTCAGTTTGGCCGGGCGGCCAGCTCTATGAAGAGTCCTGGTGGTTTCAAAGTTCTTCCATTTAAGAACACTGTGCTCTTCGGAACCTGCAATGCTGCAGAAATTGTTTTATACCCTTCCCCAGATCTGTATCTTGACACAATCCTGTCTCGGAGGTCTACGGACAATTCCTTCATCTTCATGGCTTTTTTTTTGCTCTGACATGCACTGTCAACAGCAAGACCTTATATAGACAGGTGTGTGCCTTTCCAAATCATGTACAATCAATTTAATTTACCACTTGTGGACTCCAATCAAGTTGTATAAACATCTCAAGGATAATCAATGGAAACAGGATGCACCTAAGCTCAATTTTGAGTGTCATAACAAAGGGTCTGAATACTTACGTAAATGTGATATTTCTGTTATTTCTTTTGATTTACTTTGCAAAAATTTCTAAACACCTGTTTTCGCTTTTTTATTATGAGGTATTGTGTGTAGATTAATGATTAAAAAATGAATTTAATCCATTTTAGAATAAGGCTGTAACGTAACAAAATGTGAAAAAAAAGTGAAAAAAAGTGAAGGGGTCTGAATACTTTCGGAATGCACTGAAGACAAAAAATGCTGGAGTAACTCAGTGGGATAGGCAGCATCTCTGGATAGAAGGAATGGGTGACATTTTGGGTCGAGTCCCTTCTTCAGACATAAGTTACTCTAGATTTTGTGTCTACTTTAGAAATGTATGTAATTAGTATTGGTTACTTATTGTCAATGGTGGTGAGATACAGTTCATTGGCTGTAAACTGCTCTGTGAAGTATTGACTTGTCCTAAATAACGCAGGCGGTTTTATTTTGTCTATATATTAATGTGCTATCATGTAAGGCAAAATATGCATCATGCAGAATTTAAACATGTTAAGTGGGTTTATATATTTGATTACATATTGTGTTCCTGACTCTTACTCTCACATTAAATAATATTTTTCAGAGGGAGCTAACTCACTGATGGAGTTTTGACCATGGGTATGAATGGACTATACAGAGCAGAGACAATGAAGGGCATTACATTCCCAGGAAGGAACATAGCTGCCTCCCACCAACAAAGTGACAAAATAAGTGTGCTGTGATGATGATTTGTCTTTTCTCAAAGTGGTTACTTTTTCCTTTCTCAGAGATCTGATGGTAATAAGAAAAACTATGCCATCATCAGCACATAAAAATATCCCCATTGCAGCAATCTCTTACAATGCATCGTGTTTCCAGTAGTAATTTATGACAAAATAATCAGCAATGCAATTGCTTACTGGATAGGTTCAGATGACGCATGGGTTGAATAATGTTGAGCAAGGCTGTGGCCAGAGCAAAGCACAAAACCCAATCTTTCCCAAAGAAAGCCAGCTTCCACGTGAATTTTCTACATCTGCCATCCTTTACTTCCTGTCTGTGTAAGACTGATAATTTGGATCATGCTATAATTAATTTTGGCTTTCACCCAGAAGGAGCTGGTTGATTAATTTGCAGGTTTTTTTACTGCCTTGAAGCTGAAAAGCTTGGCAAGTCCGTGAAAGCCTCCTCTCTCTCTCTGCATCTGCTGTTTATAGGGTCATGAATGAAATGAATTGGGGTAATTCTCATCAATGGGCCCAAGGTACAAAATGGCCCACGGTATACAATAACTATGTAGCTACAATTTACTGCTGGAGAAGGAAATGCAATTATTTACTTTAATAGGACAATATTAACTAATTGAGATTTGTAGCTCAGCTTAAGGGTGAGCTACATATTTATGTCTATCCTTTGCATTTGATGTTTTTGATTACAATCCCATATTTATTCATAGCCTTTTAATCTAAATAACCACTTATGATACTGATATCTTAATGCTGTATAGTTACACATCATCCGTTTTTTTTGCTGATGCAACAAAAACCTACATTTAGTTGGTATCAATGATGTGCTAATATATTGCAGAGTGCATCACGAGAAAACTCTGTTGGTTAGTTAGTTTGTAGATGACACCGAAATTGATAGAGCTGTGGACAATGAAAAAGGCTGTCAAAGTATACAGCAGGATATAGATCAGCTACCGAAATGGACAGAGGAATGACATTTGGAGCTAAAAAATGTGAGGTGTTGCACTTTTGGCGGTCAAAATTACGGATAATGTATACAGTTAACAAGATTATCATGGAGTCGAAGTCCATAACTCCCTGAAAGTGGCAACTCAAGTAGATATTGGTGAAGAAGGCTTATGCCATGCTTAGCTTTATCGGGTGGGCGTTTGAGTGTTAATGTCAGCAAATCATGTTAGAAACATAGAAACATAGAAAATAGGTGCAGGAGTAGGCCATTCGGCCCTTCGATCATCCAACTCAGTATCCTGTACCTGCCTTCTCTCCATACCCCCTGATCCCTTTAGCCACAAGGGCCACATCTAACTCCCTCTTAAATATAGCCAATGAACTGGCCTCAACTACCTTCTGTGGCAGAGAGTTCCAGAGATTCACCACTCTCTGTGTGAAAAATGTTTTTCTCATCTCGGTCCTAAAGGATTTCCCCTTAATCCTTAAACTGTGACCCCCTTGTCCTGGACTTCCCCAACATCGGGAACAATCTTCCTGCATCTAGCCTGTCCAACCCCTTAAGAATTTTGTAAGTTTCTATAAGATCCCCCCTCAATCTTCTAAATTCTAGCGAGTACAAGCCGAGTCTATCCAGTCTTTCTTCATATGAAAGTCCTGATATCCCAGGAATCAATCTGATGAACCTTCTCTGTACTCCCTCTATGGCAAGAATGTCTTTCCTCAGATTTGGAGACCAAAATTGTACGCAATACTCCAGGTGTGGTCTCACCAAGACCCTGTACAACTGCAGTAGAACCTCCCTGCTCCTATACTCAAATCCTTTTGCTATGTTGCAGCTTTGTAAGACTTTGGTTAGGCTGCATTTGGAGTATCGTGTGCAGTTGGAACATAGAATAGCACAGCACAGGAACAGGCCCTTCGGCCCACAATGTCTGTGCTGACCATGATGCCAAGACTACCCTTACCTGTCTGCAC
Source organism: Malacoraja senta (assembly GCA_038087875.1). Classification (NCBI taxonomy): domain Eukaryota; kingdom Metazoa; phylum Chordata; class Chondrichthyes; order Rajiformes; family Rajidae; genus Malacoraja; species Malacoraja senta. The sequence continues at coordinate 185,823,258 of CM075977.1, forward strand.
ATTATCCATATCCCTCTTTTAACCTGGAATTATAGACGACCACACATGTACGTCAATGAGCACAGTGGAGGTAAGTGAATGGACCATGCAAGTTTTAAATCCCATCATTGCGTTCTACTACATTCTGTTCTTCAGAATAGATATCATGTCTGTGATATTTCCTCTTCCAGCCTAGAAAAGAGTTTAGTTTTGAGGTAGATTTGTCACAGAATTATATTGTAACAATAAAAGTTTTGTATATTTGTTTGAAAATGTCAGTGCCTTTAACCTTGTTAAATATTCATTCTTTCCACCACCAGCACACGATTAGTGCTGTGTGTACTATCTATAGTTGCTCAAGCAGGCAACTCCATGATTACCTAACAAGCACATAATCTCGAACACCAAGAGGGGCAAGGATACCAGGTGCATGGGAATGCTCTGCTGACAGGTTCTGTAAATTGTTCGTTTCTAAGATTCCCCCAATCTAGTTTCAGTAAAAAAAACTGAATCAAGCACTTGAAACAACTAAATTTTATTTTAACAAAAGTGCATTACAATTCAACTGCTGTACCTATCCCACCGCGGGTTCAATCCTCGTATCTGCCTGTTCAAGCCCTCTAGGCCTCGCTCAGACAGAGACGCTCCAGAAGTTCACACAGTCCCAAGCGCTCTCCCAGAAGATTGACGCTGGACCTCGTGGCAGTGGACTTTTATATGTCCCGGGACCACGAGGGGCCGAACCACATAGGGGTGGTTTCTTAATAATCCAATTGCAGATATCGATTAACCCCATACATATCAGGTATTTCCCTCACCCAATAATACAGCAGCTCAATACATTGTATTCAAACTGGACTTCGCAAGGAAGCCAACTTAGAAACATTTACCCTGATCTGCCAAAAACCCAGACAAGGCTCAATACCTCATCCAATCATCACTCGACTAAGTCGAACTCTGCAACATTATTTACAACTATTTACAAGGTGTATGTCTGGTTTGCAGCCCTCCAATCCATTCTATGCATTTTGCACCTAATTCACAGGGTCTGCATATGTTCTTATTCTTTTCTTGCAAATTGTATCTGGGCTCTCAACACATTGGCACCACTCCGCAGCTTGTCCCAGCTCTGCAGAGAGCAATTCCAAATTGACCAAATCTCCCAGCAGCCCTGAAGCTTTTACCCTATTTTGAAGTCCTAGCCTCTCCAATTTAGTCAGGATTAACAGTTCCAACTCAAGTCAAATACCATCCTGACAGATAAATAAATCAGAATTCCCTCCTTGGCTCTGGGTAGTAGTGATGGAGCACCATCCCCAACAGCACTCTGTGTCTACCTACATCCAAAGGACTAGCAATTCAAAAGGCAGTTAGTTCCCTACCACCTCCTCAAGGGCAGCTTCTGAACGAACCGAGGAGCATGATTTAGAAGGAAATCGGGAGAGCTAAAAAGGGGACAAGAGATAACTGACAGATAATATTAAGGAAAATCCAAAGTGACTTTATCAGTACATTAAGAGAAAAAGTGTAATTAGAGAAAGAGTAGGGTTTATCAGAAACCAAAGCAGTCATCTCTGTGTGGAGCAGCAGAAGACGGGCAAAGTCCTCATGAGTTTTCTCCTCTGTTTTTACTGTGGAGAAAGACAAAGATTGTGGAATGGACAGGCAATGGAGATGTCTTGAGGAAGAGTCTGCATTACAGTCGAGGAGGTATTGGACATCCTCGGGCATATAAAGGAATATAAATCTTTTGGCCTGATCAGATATATCACTGTGGGAATCTAGACAATATATTGCCAGAGCCCTGGCTAAGATATATGAAATCATTAGACATAGGAGGGTGGTGAATGCTGTGCCTCTGCTTAAGCAGGGCTGCAAGGAAATTCATGGGAACTATAAACCAGTGATCCAAACATCTTGGTCAGCAAGATTCTGGAGATGATTCTGAGGGATAAGATATATATGCATTTGGATTGACAGGGGCCGATTAGGTTGAGGTAGCATGTTGTTTTTAACCTGGGAGATCATGTCATGTGTTTTTTCAAGAAGTAACTAAAAAGGTTGACAAGGGCAAAACTGTAGACATTGTCTATATAGACTTCAACAAGATGTGTGATGAGCTTCAGTGTGGTAAGATGCTCTGGAAGGTTAGATTGCATGTGGTTCAGGGAGAGCTAGTTGATTGGATAGAAATTCGGCTTTGCGGAAGGAAGCAGAGGATGACAGTGGAAGGTTGTTTTTCACACTGGAGGCTTGTGACAAGTGGTGAGCCTTGAATAGGTGCTGGGCCCATTATTCTTTGTGGTTTATTTCAACAATTTGGATGAGAGTGTAGAATGAATGATTAGTAAGTTTGCAGATGATACGAGAGCAAAGATAGTTATCAAAAACTACAGCCAGATCATTATCAACGGGATAAGTAGGCTAAGGAATAGTTATTGGAATTTAATGCAGATAACTGGGATGTGTGACATTTTGGGAAGTCAAACTAGGGCAAGACCTTCACAGTGGGTGGTAGGTATTCTGGGACCTATTGTAGTGCAGAGATCCAAGATGTCCCATCAAAGATTGTCCCATGTAGCCATATTTGGCATATATCCTATCATGTGGTGCAATAATCTTTCCTATCCATGTGGCTGTCCAACTTGAGACCATTGGAGATGAGAAGGAAGGAAGGTGAATTAAGTGAGACAATCAATATTCTGAGAGGGAGTGAAGCTGAGAGGGTATTATTTAGTTGCTGTCACTGTAGCTAGATGGCAGGGACTCAGCATTAAAAAAAAGCCATATAAGCATTAAAAGAGAAATTTCTATGTGCAGGCTGTTCATCTTTGGCAATCTATCTTAGATTGCTGTGGATATTCATTCAACAAATCTATTCAAGATTGAAAGCAAAAGATATTTAAATTGAGTGCATCAGAGGTGCATGGATTACACATGGGGTTGAAACTCAGGCAAAGGACCAGGACATTGTATAGAGCGGCTGACTCAAGAGGACATTTTAGCCAACTCCTATTCCCTGGAATGTACGTACTTACTCATGACTGACGAGTGCTTTCACGTATTTCATTCCATACCTAACATAGACAATAAGATCAGATGTCGACCATTTAAGCCAATGGATCTATTCCTCTATCCACCACATTCATGGTTGCTCATCCATTTTTTTTCCACATATTCCTTGATCTGGTTAGCATTAAGAAATATATCTACCTTATTGACTCATTTTCATGACTTGACCTGCACAAATTTCTGTGGGTATGATAATTGCTCGTTTCTAAGCTTCCTCCCAGTCTAGTTTCAGTAAAAACATTGAATCAAGTACTTGAGACAACTAAATTTTATTTTACCAAAAGCGTTTCACAGATCACACACTGTACCAATCCCAACGCGGGTTCGATCCTCGCGTCTGCCTGTTCAAGCCCTCTAGGCCTCACTCAGATAGAGGCACTCCAGCAGTTCACGCAGTCCCGAGCGCTCTTCCAGAAGGTCGACGCTGAGCCTCGTGATCGCGGACTTTTATCTGTCCTGGGACCTCCAGGGGCTGAACCAGATGGGGGTGGTCCCTCAATAACCCAGATATCGATTAGCCCCACACATAACAGGCATTTCCCTAAACCAATGAGTTCATACATTGTACAAGAAAGAAAGCTCTCGAAGGAAGTTAACAAGAACAAACATTGAAACCTGTGCCCTGAGATTCAAACAACTTCTCCAAGGCTCAACAGTTCGACCAATCATCAATTAACAGGATGACCATCTTGCAACATTATGTATACTGTTTGCAATGCTTTTGCAGCGGCCCAATAGAAATGATGCATTTTAGGTTAGTTTGCAAAACGACTATACATGTTATCAATTTAAGAGAAACATGGAGAACACCTGCATATCAGTCTGAGCCTAGACTGGCACCAATCAAAGCCTGTAAAGTTCAGCTGAGAAGGGTTAAGCAATTCTGACAAGTGCAGGGATCCTCCATTTTATGGTGTCTTATGTTAGCCAATATTAACAGGTACTTTCATAATTTCATCAATCTCTGACTGAAGAAGTTCCTCCTTTTCTACGTGGCAAAGAACGTATCCTGAGGTCATGGCCTCTGGTTCTGGGATCTAGTGATGGGGAACAAACTCCATCAACCTGGTCTGTCCTGTCCTTATCTACGATCCTCTACAACAGACAATTGTGTTTTCCCCTTACTACAGTTTGATGCCATGCTGTTTGTCATGAATAATTATACAGCTATAAAGAAACTCAAGACTTAATCCTTAATTCCCCAGGGTGTCCAGCATAAAACACTCTAACATGTCCAACAAAGCACAACTAAGCTTTTTATAAAGACACCATGGCTGGAAAACCTCCCTCAAAGTGAACATCAAACGAACCCTAGACAAAGAATTAATGGCTGTGCAAATCTTAGCAATGGCGCAATAGGAGGGAGTACTGCTGTTTGACTGGATATAGTGCATAAATCAGAGAGATTAGGCAGAGCTTTATCAGGCAACAAAAGAATTCTGATGAGGGACCGAGCACTTTATTCACACAAGATGCGCATGTCACAGCATCTTAAAATTAGATCACAGCTGTCTAATGCATAATCAAGCAGACAAATACAGCTGCAGATTACTGAACAAACAAATTAAAGCCTGTGATTTTCCTTGAACATAAGGCTTTGTGATATTCATGCTTGGACAATCAGATGATGAGATGACAGCCATATGCTATCCGAGATAGGTCTTATGCTTTGGCATTTCCTGGAAACACATCATTACGGATGTCCTAAAGATGCCAGGGCAAATCCTTGAAATGGATCAGTTATTGAACATCATCTGTGATTAATAGTGGGTAACAAAATTGCATGAGTCACAAACATATGGGTTGCAGTCCTACTGTAGAGTCTCAAACTCAACATCTTTGCTATTTAAACTGTGATCTTACAAATATATCTGATGTTGATATGTTCTCCGAGAGGGAGGTAAATGATCTCAATGTCAATATTTTCAGGCAGAATGGGGGAGCTGTCTCCAATGTCCTAGCCAACATTTATTTCTCAAGCAAGAACACTGAAATGGACTGGGATAAAACTTCTCCAAATGTTGTATGCACCAAATGTTTAGTTTGGTTGTGTGTGTGTAGGCTCAACTTCTGAAATTCACCTCCACAAAGTGAATTGAGTCAAATACCTGAAGCAGAAACACAAACTGAAAATGCTGGGAACACTCAACAGGTCAGCCTGTATCTGTGGAGAAAGAGAGTTAACATTCCAGCTCAGCATATTTTCATCTAATGCGGAAAGCAACACAGAACCTATGCATTGGAAGTTTAGTGGATGTGGCTTAAGGACAAAGGACAAAGGACAAAGGACATTTATTGTCACATACACCAATTGGTGTAGTGAAATTTGACTTGCTATGCAGCACACAAATAAAGATAACTCAACATTAAAGAATTTAACAATAAACATAAACATCCCCCCACAATGGTTCCCACTGTGGGGGAAGGCAGCAAAGTCCAGTCCCATCCCCACTTCACCCATAGTCGGGGCCTATTGAGACCTCTGCTGTTGCCGATATGGCAGCCCGATGCTTCAGGCTCTCTCGCCGGATGATGAAGCTCCGGCGTCTGGTGAACACTCTCAGCAGCCCGGAGTGTCTGGAGCGGCCGCTTCCTCCCAGGAGACCACGGCTCCCGAAGTCCACGAGCCACACTGGTCGGAGCTCCGACTCTGGCGACCTCGTCGTGAGATCCCAGGCTCCGCGGTGTTTAAGGTTCAGCGCTGCCCGCGGCTGGAAGCTCCACAGACCGCAGACCACAGACAGCAGACCGCAGCTCCGCGATGTTGGAGCCGGCGGTCACAGCACTCCGGAGCTTACTGCAAGGCGACCCGGGTTAGGCATCGGCAGGAAATCGCCGCTCCAGTCTGCCGGTAGGCCGCGAGGAAGGGGCGAAGATACGGCTCGGAGAAAAGCCGCATCTCCGACCAGGTAGGTACTAAGAAAATAGTTTCCCCCCTTCCCCACCCCCCACATAAAAAGACTAAAAGACCTCCAAAAATAAACACTTTTAACTAACTAAAAATTTAAAAAAGGGTGAAAAGACTAATAGCTGCTGGCAGGGCAGCCATACTCGACGGCGCCCCAGGTGGAGGTGAATGCTTAAGACGCATTCTACCCCATCAGATCATTAAAAGCTTGCTGTTTGTGAGACCCTGTGTGCATATTAATGCTTGTACTTCCCAAATGAGTAGTGTCTACACACCAAGGATATTTCTAAAGCCATTAAGCTTTTGAGATATCTTAAGATTGTGAAAGATGTTATATGCAATTATTTTTCTACTTTTTGAATGGTGGATAATTACATATGTAATCCTTTGCTCTAGACTTGGAAAACATTTTCACCTTTGGTGAAAAACATCGGTAAGTATATCATAGCTGAGTTTCTAGGAGCAGCTGAATGGTGTTTTGTTGAACACAGGTCACCTCTGAAGAAGGTTATGTGATTAGATTTCAAAAGTTATCTAATGCTCAGACAGACCAACGGTCTGTAAATAAATTGTATTTTCAGCTTACCTTAATTAGGTCTCACAACACCAGTTTTGCTCACGGGGAGAAGTGCTTCACTGGTACTGTAAGACAAAAATGCTAATTTTACAATAGTAATTAATTGTTAGCACAATTAGGTGGTGCATTGTGTACTTGATAGTTAAAGTTATTGAAAGCTTGGCTGAGTGTAAATTGATAGTTCAGGTCAAAGGCCTGTTGAGGTAGATGTCAATGACTAAACAACATGCTGGATTAGCTCAGCAGGTTAGGCAGCATATTTGGAAAAAAGGAATAGGTGACGTTTTCGGTCAAGATCCTTCATCAGACTCGAGCTTCCTGTCCTGCTGAGGTACTCCAGCATTTTGTGTCTATCTTCAGTGTAAACCAGTGACTGCAGTTCCTTCTTACACTCAATGACCATAAACCTGTTTTTCTCTTTGCTTAACCCTGCTGAGGATTTCAAGCATCTGCTTAATTTCATCTTAAATGTTTGTGTTTATATATTATGAATTCTCAACTATTATTGGTAGTAATTTGCAAATTGACAGCCTTCTTGGATTAGTTGTTTAGATTCCTGAATTAAGTCCAGTAATTTAGCCATTTCCTCTATCCACAATGATCTCATTACCAGTTACATCTGCCGATCACCACCCCTTTTTGCATTCTGCAATGATCCCACCACCAGTCACCTTCCCACCCCCTTTCAGCTGTCTACAGAGATCACTCCCTCTGCAACTTCTTGGTTCACTCATCCCTTCCAAACCGACCCCTCCCCAGATACTTTCCCCTAAAACCTATACCTACACATCCTTCCAGAGACTCCTGCAGCCCTTCCAAATGAGACAGTGGTTTACATGCACCTCCTCCAACTTCATGTAATTCAATTAGTGTTCCCAATGTGGCCCCCTTTACATCTCAGAGATCAAATGTTGACTAAGCCACTGTTTTACCGAACACTTGCACTTGGTCCACCGAGACTTGCTGGAACTCTTGGTTGCTAACCATTTTAACTCCACTTCCCATTCCCATACTGACCTTTCTGTCCTGAGGCTCCTTCATTGCCAGAGTGAGGCCACAGGCAAACTGGGGGAATATTACCTTATATTCTGCTTACAATCTTACAATCCAAACAGTGTGAATATTGAATTCTTCAATTTTGGGTAACTAACCAACAACACTCCCTTCCCTTTTCATTCTCCTCTCTTCCCTGTTTCCCACCAGGAAAAAAACACCCATTTCTCCCATAGGCCCACCTCACTTTCCCCAGTCATTTTCCACTTTTATCCTTTCTTCTGGCTTCACATTTCACACCTCTTCTCTCATCTCACAGCCCTTTGTCTTCTTTTTGTCAGAAGTCTCAGCAATGGAGAGGACTCCAATGCAGGCTCACCGAGAAGTACTGGAGAAAGCCCAAAATTCAAACTCAAATGGAACCGAAAGATTATAGACCTGGAACCAACAGAACTGATTAACCAGCACCCAATTGGTGATGATCTCAGTTATTTATACCAAGTGAAAGATTAGGGGAGCAGATTAAATGCAGGTTTAACTGAGCCAAATAGCTCAGTGGAGGAGTGTGGAAAGAGTCTCACGTGTCTGGAGGCATGGCAAGTGTGACACTTTTGATCACTAGCTGTTGTCCACCCATCTGCCAAACAAACATCCTTCACCTTTATCCACCTATAATTTGTCTGGTTTTGTCCTGCCCCCACCTCTCTTCCAACTTTCTCCCCCCTACTACAATCAGTCTGAAGAAGGGTCCCTAACAGAAATATTACCTCCAGAGATGCTGCCTGGCCCGCTGAGTTAATCCACCACTTTGTGTCTTTTTTTGTAAACCAGCCTCTCCAGTTCCTTGTGTCCACATTAGTCATTATATTATTTCTTATTTTTCTGATAATAAAATGAAATTGGAGTGGTAGAAGAAATACAAATAGAAGTTGGACGCCTAACGTGTTCCACTGTCCAATGAAATCATAGTTGATCCAGCATCACAGCTTTCTTTCAGTGTGCTAAAATTTATAGATACTAACCTCAAAATACATCCAACCACTAAGCATCCACAGCCCGCTGAGATGTTTTAAAGATTAGATTCGAGATTGTTTCCCCTTGGTTCTAGGCTCTCCAGCCAGAGCAGCCAAGCCCTCAGCCCTCACATTATTCATCTCTTTCAGAATTTTCTCTCTCAATCTCAGTTATTCATTAAGATTGGGGTAACATATGATGAGTGTATGACAGCACTGGGCCTGTACTCACTGGACTTTGAAAGAATGAGGGGGAACCTCATTGAAACATACCGAATAGTGAAAGGCATGAATGGAGTGAATCTGGAGAGGATGTTTCTACTAGTGGGAGTGTCCAGCAGGCCAGAGGCCATAGCCTCATAATAAAACGTTGTATCTTTAGAAAGGAGATGGGGGGATGTTTTGTTAGTCAGAGGGTGGTGAATTTGTAGAATTAGACAATAGACAATAGACAATAGGTGCAGGAGTAGGCCATTCGGCCCTTCAAGCCATTCAATGTGATCATGGCTGATTATCCACAATCAGTACCCTGTTCCTGCCTTCTCCCCATATCCCCTGACTGCTATCTTCAAGAGCCCTATCTAGCTCTCTCTTGAAAGTATCCAGAGAATCGGCCTCCACCGCCCTCTGAGGCAGAGAATTCCACAGACTCACAACTCTCTGTGAGAAAAAGTGTTTCCTCATCTCCATTCTAAATGGCTTACCCCTTATTCTTAAAATGTGGGCCCTGGTTCTGGATTTCCCCAACATCGGGAACATGTTTCCTGCCTCTAGCGTGTCCTACCCCTTAATAACCTTAATAATGTTTCTATAATTCCAGAGTATACAAGCCCAGCTGCTCCATTCTCTCAGCATATGACAGTCCCGCTATCCCGGGAATTAACCTTGTGAACCTACGCTGAACCCCCTCAATAGCAAGAATGTCTTTCATCAAATTAAGAGACCAAAACTGCACACAATACTACAGGTGTGGTCTCCATATAACCATATAACCATATAACCATATAACCATATAACCATTACAGCATGGAAACAGGCCATCTCGGCCCTTCAAGTCCGTGCCGAACACTTTTTATTTTTTATTTTTTTTATAATTACTTCCCCCTAGTCCCATCTACCTGCACTCAGAGCAAAACCCTCCATTCTTTTCCCATCCATATACCCATCCAATCTATTTTTAAAGGATAAAATCGAATCTGCCTCCACCACTTCCACTGGAAGCTCATTCCACACAGCTACCACTCTCTGAGTAAAGAAGTTCCCCCTAGTTCTCACTAGGGCCCTGTACAACTGCAGAAGGACCACTTTGCTCCTATACTCCTCTTGTTATGGCCAACATGCCATTCACTTTCTTCACTGACTGCTGTACCTGCATGCTTACTTTCATTTGCTGAACAAGGGCTCCCAGATTCCATTCTACATCCCCTTTTCCCAACTTGACACCATTTAGAGAATAATCTTCCTTCCTGTTTTTGCTACCAAAGTGGATAACCTCTCATTTATCCACATTATGCTGCAGCTGTCATGCATCTGCCCACTCACCCAACCTGTCCAATTCACCCTGCATTCTCATCGCGTCCTCCTCACTGTTCACACTGCCACCCAGCTTTGTGTCATCTGCAAATTTGCTAATGTTACTTGTAATCCCTTCATCTAAATTCATTGACACAGATGGCTGTGGAGGCCAAGACAATGGATATTTTTAAGATGGAGATTGACAGATTCTTAATTAGTAAAGGTGTCAGAGGTTATGGGGAGAAGGCAGGAGAATGGGGTTGAGAGGGAAAGATGGGTCAGCATGATTGAATGGTGGAGTAGACTTGATGAGCCAAATGACTGAATTCTGCTCCTATAACATGAACTTATGAGCTTATGAAGATGTTATCTTGTTAATAATTAAACTCTGATTTAATGAAAAATGTAATGAACATTTTGTTCAGCTTGGATGTACTTGATATGCACAGTTCATAGAGGTACTGCATAAATAAATGGCTTTTAAAAGAAGGACTTCCGATGTCAGTATACTGACTACACAAAATTTGCACTGCTTGTTCCCACAAGCTTTCGCGTTTATATTTGATTTCCATAAAGTTGATCTTAAATGCAGTTGGAAAAGGAACTCTAATTTTATTCAGCAGGAATAAATATATGTTCTTCAATAATGTGATTCTATTGGGATATCAGACATATTAAACTTTGGGGAATTGGCTTTGTATGATGAGAATTGAGAGAGACACAATGCATGGTTGATCTGGTTTTGCTATGTTATAACATCATTTAAATTTGAAGGCTACTTAACAACTGTAACTCAGCATCTCACATTAATAGGGAAACTCATTAGCAGTTCAGGACTTAGCTCGCTGTGTGGAACTCCCAAATGTTTCATAATGTAGGAAGGTTAATGCTCCTGACAGGCAACAATTTAGGAACAGATAATTAGTTCTACTGTTAACTTACGTCATCCAACAACTTTAAATCATGGGAATAAAAGGGAGGGAGGGAGGTAGGGAGGCCATTTGACCTTTGTTCATGGTGGTCTAAGTAAGAGCCACTTAGGTTAATTTTGTTTCCATTCAGTTTGTAGCCTTGTAAGGTAGAAATATTTGGGCGATCATTCATCTGAATACTTTTATAAATGTGGACAAGGTTTCTGCCTCCACCATTCTTCTGGGCAGTGAGTTTCAGTAGCCTAGTATTCCTTCAATGAGTAATAATTCTTCAATGCTCATCAAGCCAATTATTTTTTGGTTACCTCGTAGTTGTTCTCACTGCACAGGAAATGGGTCCTTCCTGTTTCCCAGATCCAGGCCTTCCATAATGTTATGTACATCTATAGTTTATAGATATGTTATAGTTTATGTTCATTATATAGAGAACAAGTTGGATGAACTTAAAGTCAGAATGTCCTGCTTCAGAGAACTGAGAGACTGCTTGTGCTCTGTTTGACAGAGATATGGCTCACCCCTGATGTACCTGACTGTGCCATTCAGCCTGAGGGCTTCCCCCTTGACCGATGGGCAGCACAGTGTCCAGAGGCAAGGTTAGAGGCAGAGGGGTCTGCTTTCTATTCAATACCTTGTTAGGGGTGGAAGATTGCAATCTTCAGATGGTCCACCGTTTCGACGAATGCAATCAACCCAGCATGCACAATCAAATAAGATCAAATAGAAAAAGTTGTCCTACAACTTTAGGCTGTGCCCACCATACGCAAGAAGAAGAATACCTCGTGGTGCTCAGACGTGGCAGTCCTGGTGAGCTCATGGTCCCCGGACTTGGAATATCTGACTGTAAAGTGCCGTCCCTATTACCTGCTGCGGGAATTCACCTCAGCTATCCTGACAGCAGTCTACATCCCTCCCCACGTGGACATCAAGCTTGCAATATGTATCTTGTCCCACTAGGGGGCAGAACACCTTGACCACTGATACACATCCACAAAACAATGCCTAGCACTCCATTCCTCAGCCATATTTTGGGAAATCTGATCATGTAGATGTGTATCTATTCCCTGCCTACAAACAAAAACTGAAGCAGGAATGTCCAGTACAGAAAGTTGTTTGATGCTGGTTGGCGGACACGGATGACATCCTATGTGACTGCTTTGAGTCATTGGACAAGTCCATATTCCAGGATTCTGCAGCCAATCTGAATGAGTACACCACTGCCATGACTGGCTTCATCAGCAAGTGCGTAGAGGAAGGAGTGTGTGCTGAAAAAGACAATCCGAGTGTTCCCCAACCGGAAACCATGGATGAACCGTGAGGTACATTCCCGGGTGAATGCCAAGTCCATTGAATACAAGTCAACGATCCCGAGCGGTTCAAGAAAGCTCATTATTTGCAAAGCCATCAATAATGCCAAGAGACAATAATGCCAAGAGACAAGTCCCAGTATAATCATTTGGATATCCGCAGACTTTGGCAAGGTCTGAATACTGTAACTGACTGTAAAGCAAAGTCAGACAATATCGCTGGTGATAGTGCAGCTCTGCATTTCATGCTCATTATGAGCAGAAGGCTCATCTATCCCATCAGACACAAATGTGCCTTTTCCTAGGGTCACTGTTGCAGAAGTAGATCAGCTTTCCTGAGGGTGAACCCATGGAAAGCAATTGCCCCAGACGGAGTGCCTGGCCACCACCTCAGGATCAGCATGGCCCCACTATTTGGAGTGTTCACAAATATTTTTTATTCTCCCTTCTCCGTCTGAGATACTCACCTGCTTCAAAAAGACCATTATCATCCCGGAGCCGAAGAAGATCTCATGCCTAAATGACTAACGTCCAGTGGCCTTGTCATCCACCATCATGAAATGCTTTGAGTGGCTGTTTATGGAACGCATTAAATCCAGTCTACCAAGCAGCCTTAACCCACTGCAGTTCGCCTACTGCCACAACAGGTCTACAGCTGATGCCATCTCCTTGGCCCTACACTCATCCCTGGAACATCTGGATAAGAGAGGCACCTACATCAGACTTGTATTCATAGACTACAGCTCTGCTTTCAATGCCATTATCCCATCCAAGCTCATCTACAAACTCATGGAACATGGAGTCAGCACATCTCTACACTGACGATCATCAGTGAGGATAGGTGATAAATCACCCTCTACGATAATCCTCAACACTGGTGCTCCGCAAGGATGTGTTCTCAGGTCCTTTACTCCTTATTCAGACTGAAGAAGGGTCTCGACCGAAACGTCACCCATTCCTTCTCTCCAGAGATGCAGCCTGTCCGGCTGAGTTACTCCAGCATTTTGTGTCTACCTTATACACACAGAACTGTGCAGCTGAATGCAAATCCAACTCAATTTACAAATTTGCAGATGACACCAGCGTAGTTGGTCGGATATCAAATAATGAGGAGACAGAGTGCAGGAAAGAGATTAAGAACCTTGTAACTTGCTGCCAAGGCAACAACATTTCCCGCAAGACAAAGGAGATTATGATTGACTTCAGGAAGTGAAGCAGTACACATATGCATATATGCATTTGCAGTGCCGAAGTAGAGATGGTTGACATATTCAAGTTCTTAGGAATAAATATCACCAGCAACTATTCCTGCAATGGCCAAGAAAATACACCAACGCCTCTACTTCCTTAGAAGACTTAGAAGGTTCAGCATGTCCCCAACAACTCTCACAGCTGCACTGTAGAAAGCATTTTATCAGGATGCATCATAGCTTGGTTTGGGAACAGCTCTATCCAAGATCGCAAGAAATTGCAGAGAATTGCAGACACAGCCCAGACCATCATGCAAACCAAACTCCCTTCCATCTACACTTCATGGTGCCTCAGCAAGGTCACCGGCATAATCAAGGATGAGTCCACCCTGGACACTCCATTTTCTTCCCTCTCCCATCAGGCAAGAGGTACAGAAGTTTAAAAATGCATACCTCCAGATTCAGGGACAGTTTCTTCCCAGCTGTTATGGGGCAACTGAACCATCCTATCCCCACCTTGAGAGCAGTCCTGACCTATAGTATCATCTGCTTCATTGGAGACTCTGGGGTTTAATCTTTAATTGGACTTTACTGGTCTTTATCTTGCACTAAATGTTATTCCCTTTATCCTGCATCTGTACATTGTGGATGGATTGATTGTAATCATCTATAGTCTATTTGCTGACTGGATATTATGCAGCCTAAAAGCTTTTCACTGTACCCTGGTACACATGATAATACACCAAACTAAACTAAACTTTTAAAATCTATTATTTTAAATATATTTAACTGGGGAAATTACAATTCGCATGAAAATTATACTTTCAGGCTCAGAAAATATGTAAGAAGGGATCATGGCTCAGTGTGCCATTGAAACCCCTCTCCCAATCACCAAAATATAACATACACATGTACATGACAAAATCTTCTCAATTTCATTTGTCAGTTTATTAAATTTTGAAAGATAAACTGGAATAAAAGAGCAAAAGAGTTGGTGTAAACCATTGACAGTTTCTTCTGCAGTTCTTCATTTCACTGCACCTATTATTTCTCCAGAATTCAGTGTCTGTTTACAATGTAATAGCATGAAACTGGCATTCCCAACATCATTACAAATAAGAAACCTGGTACCAAAACTCAGTCTGTTCCATTGAATGCATTGCATAGACAATAATGTCACCTAAGATTTCTTCAAAGATTATTGGTCAAATTACAAGGCAAAGATATAGCAATTCATTAGAGATTCCTTTATTTGTCATTCAGACTTTTCGGTCTGAACAAAATTTCGTTGCCTGCAGTCATACATATAATAATAAATAACAAAACACACAATAAACATAAATTAACATCCACCACAGTGAGTTCACCAGGCACCTTCTCACTGTGATGGAGGCAAAAGTCGTAAAGTCTCTGTCTCTTCCCTCTGTGTTCTTCCTCTGCGCTGAGGCGATCCAGGCTTTTGATGTTGTGACCCCGCCGGGTGATGGTAAGTCAGTCCCGCGGCTGAATCCGTGCTCCGTGACGGGCCGGTTCAAACTCCGCGGCCCGGGTTGGCCGAAGCTGCCGCCCTCCAGTCCAGCGGATGCAGCTGTAGTTGCGGGAGCTCCAGAAAAACAGGTCACCCACCTGTGACCTGCGAGCTCCCAACAATGTCGTCCACCGGGCCCGCGGCCGAGCCTCTGGATTCAGGTCGCCACCAGTGTCCTCGGTCGCCACCGCCAGAACGCCACCGCAGCCCCGAAGCCGGCCAGCCCCGCGCTGGTGAGTCCTGGCTCTGCCTCCGGAGCCTCGAGGTCGGTCGGTCGCAGTTGGAGTTGGAGGCCGGCAGCTCCGCCATTAGGCCTCAGCGCAGACGGAGGCAGAGAAGGGGGATACTACAAGAAAAAGTCGCATTCCCCCGAAGGAAGAGACAAAAATCATGTTTCACCCCACACCCCACACATACACAACCCAATAAACTAAATTTTAACTAAAACAGGACAAAAGAAAACAACAAAAAAATAAAAACAGACGGACTGCAGGCGAGCCGCTGCTGTTCAACAGCGCCGCCACTTCCGGAAGTTATTATTAGGTCCACGGGATTGTTTTCTTTCCACTTGGAAAATATCTCAATTAAATTTGGGATTTGATTTTGTGGTCTAAGAATCCAAATGTTCTACCTCTACACTGGAACATTTGTGTTATTTTGGCAAAAGAGCTTCTACACAAAGGGATAATCAACCTTTTTTAAAAGAACAGCGCAATTTGGAGGAACAGCATCTCATATTTTGTTTGGGTAGCTTACACCCTAGCGGTATGAGCATTGACTTCTCCAACTTAAAATAGCCCTCGCTTTCCCTCTCTTTCCATTCCCTCCCTCCTCCCAGCTCTCCTACCAGTCTTACTGTCTGCGACTTCATTTTATCTCTGTACCGTCTACTCCCCTGACATCAGTCTGAAAAAGGGTCCCGCCCCGAAATGTCACCTATTCCTTCTCTCCAATGATGCTCCATGTCTCGCTGAGTTACTCCAGCATTTTGTGTCTATGCAAACCAGCATTTTGTGTCTTCGATGCAAACCAGCATTTGCAGTTCTTTCCTATTCACATCAACCTTTTAGAAGTGTTTGATCAATAATTTTTATTTAAGTATATTGAAAGAAATCTCTATTTGTTGAATAGTTCATTGGTTAATAAGTTATGTTGGAACCAATGCCTATTAAGTGAGTAAGTTATTCTTTGCAGGGGAATAAAAGGGTTCTCATCCTCTGGCTTTTCAAGAGAATACAATTCATGTCATTGCAAAACCATGAATATAGGAAAAAAACTTAAATGAAAATAAAAATCATCCTTGCAAAATTAGTTTCACTGGTGTTTGTTCTAATCTTGAACTTAATGTAATACAAAGCCAACATCATTCTCCAATATAATTATATTCATGTAAAAACGTAAGATATGATTCCTCAATTTAGTTTGTTAGAACAACCTCAGGATATTTCTGCAAAACCTATAGTATTTGCCTCCATTCCATCTATTAAATGAATGATTTTAATAACATTTGTATCACCTGGAAATCTTTTTCAGCAATACAGTTAGAATAAAAATTGCAATCAGAGTCCTATTCCAAGAGCTATAAGGCACAGAAACAGGCTTTTCAGCCAATCTTGTGCCCATGAAGAATAAGGTAACATGTCTCAATGACTGCTTGCCGGTGACATGAATGACCGTGGTGATGAAGTGCTTTGAGAGGTTGGTTATAGCACATATCAACTCCTACCATAGCAAGAAACTAGACCCACTACAATTGCCTATCTCCACAATAGATCAATGGGGGGTGTGATCTCACTGGCTCTCCACTCTGCACAAGACCACTTTAGTTTTAGTTTAGAGATACAGCACAGAAACAGGCCCTTCGGTCCACCGAGTCCGCACCGACCAGCGATCCCCACACATTAACACTATCCTACTACTAGGGACAATTTACACATACACCATGACAATTAACATACAAACCTGTACATCTTTGGAGTGTGGGAGAAACCCGACGATCTCGGAGAAAACCCACGCGGTCACGGGGAGAATGTACAAACTCCGTACAGACAGCATCCAAAGTCGGGATCAAACCCGGATCAATGGCACTGTAAGGCAGCAACTCCACCACTGTGCCACCGTGCTGACCAGACAATAAGACAATAAGACAATAGAACAATATTGTCCTAAGTGTCCAAAGGACACTTGGACAATAAGAACACATGCGTCAGGCTCTTGTTCATCAGCTACAGCTCAGCGTTCAACATTATGACTGGTTTCAAACTTGTTTTCAATGTCAGGAAACTAGGTCTCTGCACATTCCTATGCAAATAGATCCACAACTTCCTCATCGACTGACTACAAACAATATAAATTGGCAACAATTCCTCCTCGATAACCATTAGCATAGGAGCACCTCAGGGCTGTGTGATCTACTCATTCTTTCCCCATGACTGTTTGGACAGTCACAGTTCCAACTCCATCTTTAAGTTCGCCAATGACACACCTTTGTTGCACAAATTAAGGGTAATGATGACCCAGGGTATAGGAGAGAGTTTGATAATCTGATTGAATGGTACAAGAATAACAACCTTGCTCCCAACATTAGCAAGACCAAGGAACTAATTGATGATTTTAGAAGAGGGAAGCTGAGGATCCACAAGCCAGTCTGCAATGAGGGGTTGGCAGTGCAGAGAGTCAACAGTTTCAAGTTCCTTGCCATAGCCACCACCCCCAGCAGTACGTTCCGGCACTCACCACCCTCTGTTCAAAACAAAACCTGCCCTGCACATCTCTGTGAACTTTCTCCCTCACACCTGAAAGCTATGCCCTCTAGTATTTGATTTCTCCATCATGGGTAAAAGGTTTTCACGCTCTTCCCTATCTGGCATCCATCCAACTGTGGGAGAAGATGGTGTGACTTTGGCATTGTTCTGCTTGGAGCGGGGAATGTTTCATCTGTGGTTACACTTCCTGCTATGATTGACTAAGCCCACAGCTTCCACAGATGAAGTTGTCTCTGCCGTTGTGTTGGAGAGAGTTTTGCTGTTGCTGTTGACCATTTTGTGGCATTGAAGCCTGCCCTCCATGGTCTTGAACCATGTGCCTTAGTGGTGCTTCATACCCGCCCTGAGGTCTTTTCGCCACCTCCCCCAGTCCTCAGCAGCCGTTTCCCCGTCGTCAGTGCCAATGTTAACATTGACATTTCTCTTTTAATTGCTTCCTTGAAGCGAAGCTTTGGTCCTCCTCTTGGACTCCATGCATTGGCGACTTCCTTCTATAGCATATCTTTGGAGATGCGTCCCCTTTCCATCCTATGTACATGTCCAAGCCAGCATACTTGTGGTTGAGGATCATGGGAATGCCAGGCATCTTGGTCAGGGGGAGAATAGATTCATTGGTGATTTTGTCCTGCCGAGAAAATCCCAGGATGCGACGAAGATGCGATGACGGTGTGTCTTGTTGTAGGTAAGTCCACAAAGCTTCACTGCTGTACTGTAATGCGCTAAAGGCACACATTTTATCGAGAGTTATCTTGGTCTTAACTGTAAGCTTCCTATTCTTTCATGCATGCTTGTTTGGCCTCCTGAAGGTAGTTTCCTATAGGTGAATGAATTGCCTCTTCCAGAGGGAGGCTATGTCACCGCACATCTTAGGTAGATGTTAATGTCAAAAACTAGAGGATTCAGCTTTGAGATGAGATGGGTAATGTTTAAAGGAGATAAGCATGATACGATTTTTACAAAGTGGGTGCCTGAAACACGCTGCTAGGTGCGGTGATGTAAGCAGATACAAAAGTGGCATTTAAGAGGCCTTTGGGTAGACATATGGATATACAGGGAGTGCAGGGGTACATATTACTGCAGGCAGAGGAGATTTGTTTAAATTAGCATAATTTTGACGCAGATATTGGGAACCAAAAGGCCTGTTCCTGTGCTCTCCTATTCTATGTTCTAATGTACTCATTTATCACCGGTAGGTCACCTGCAGTTAACTCTATAGATCACATACAGTGCTACGGAGCAGATTTGTTCAGTTGTTCACATTCATTTATGATTGATCATCTTGACATTAAGCGAATTTAAGGGATATTTTAAATTTTTTAATAGATGATGTTGTGGATAAAGTGTAACTACTTTATTTTAACCTATCACTGACTATAGCATGGTTTATCAGGTATTAATTGTGTTTCTTAACTTAACTTAGTCATTGCTAGTGTTGTATTTCTTTCCCACAACTTTTGCTTCCAGTTTATTTCTCCACAAGTGGATACAATGGCTCTTGTTGTACTTAAATGCAGTAATCAATTTCTATAACACATTCGTGGCCTGAATATAAACCATAGTAATTTATAGCGTTTCAGCAGTTTTCAGTGCATCCTTATCACAAGACTGAGAATACATTTGGTACCAACAAATCATCCTCTGTCATTTCTGCTAGCTGCAACCAGATCCCACCAGCAGCCGCATATTCACAAGTTCACAAGTTATAGGAGTAAAATTAGGCCGTTCGGCCCATCGAGTCTTCACCGCCATTCAATCATGGTTGATCTCTGCCTCCTAATCCCATTTTCCTGCCATCTCCCCATAGCTCTTAACACCCATTCTAGTCAAGAATTTGTCTGGCTTAAAAATATCCACTGACCTGGCATTCACAACCCTCTGTGGCAATGAGTTCCACAGATTAACTACCATCTGACTAAAGAAGTTCCTCCTCACCTCCTTTCTAAAAGAGGGCCCTTTAATTCTGAGGCTATGACCTCTGGTCCTATATTCTCCCACCAATGGAAACATCCTTTCCACATCCACTCTATGCCTTTCATCATTCTGTAAGTTTCAATTAGGTCCCCCTCAACCTTCTAAACTCCAGCGAGTAATGGCCCAGTGCTGTCAAGTGCTCATCAAAAGCTAACCCACTCATTCGTGGAATCATTCTTGTAAACATCCTCTGCACCCTCTCCAGAGCCAGCACATCCTTCCTCAGATATGTGATGCAAATTTGCTTACAGTACGCCAAATGCAGTCTGACCAGCGCCTTATAGAGCCTCAGTATTACATCTCTGTTTTTGTATTTCACTTCTCTTGATATAAATGCTAGCATTAATTTGCCTTCCTTAATACCGATTCGACTTGCAAATTAACTTTTTGGGAGTACTGCACAAACACTCCCAAGTCCATTTACACCTCAAATTTATGGATTCTTTCTCCATTTAGAAAATAATCTACACCTTTATTCTTACTACCAAAATGCATGACTCCGCACTTTGTTATACTGAATTTCATCTGCACTTCTCTGCCCATTCTCCTAACCTGACCAAATCCTTTGGCAGAATCCTTGCTTCCTCTACACTGCCTGCCCCTCCACCTTTCTTAGCATCATCTGCAAACTTGGCCACAAAGCCTTCAATCCCCTTATCCAAATTCTTAATATACAACGTGAAGAGAAGCGGCCCCGGCACCGACCCTTGCGGAACTCAAGGAACTCCTCCCCACTCTTGCCACCTTCTGCAGAGACCACTCTCTCCATGACTTCCTAGTCTGCTCATCCCTCCACATCCACCCCTCCTTGATACCTGCAACTGCAAGAGGTGCACACTTACTTTTACACATTCCCTCTCGTGACCATCCAGGGGATAATCAAACATTCCAGTTGAGCAAAGGTTCAGGTGCACCTCATCCACTGCATTTGGTGCACTTGAGGTGGCCTTCCATACATCGGAGACTTAGTGCAGACTAAGTGACCAAATTGCAGTGCTTTGTATATAATGGCCATTCTGAATTCACAATTGCATGCCATTTCTATTCCCTTTTCCAATTTGTCCATTTTCAGCATCTCCATTTCCAGAGTGAGGCCCAATTCCGTCTAGAGGAACAACACGTCATATTCCACCTTGGTCTACAACCCACTGGTATAAACATTGAATTTTTCAAATTTATGTAATCCCCCTCTCTGATGGCTTCTCAGATCCTCCCCTGGGCCTCCCATCTTGACCACTTTTCCCAACACCCTCCTCCTGTACCATCACCCATTTTCACCCCTACCACCTTCTGTTTCCATCCATTTACTTTACAATGATTTCATCAACAGGCTTCCTCCACCACCCCCATCCCTACCTTCCCCACCCTTTCCCATCTGGCTCTAGTTCTGGTTCCCCCTGCCACCAACTCTTTATCTGATTACTCCGATTATCACCATCCTTACTTACCAGGTTCAGGCAGGATCTGTGGAGGGAAAAGGACATATGGACAAGGGTCCTAGCCCGAAAGGCCACCTGTCCTTTTGTCTTCACAGATTTAGCCTGACCCGTTGAGATCCTTCAGCACTTTGTTTTTGCTCAAAATTCCAGCATCCACTGTCTTTTGTGTCTGAAGGAGGGTCTCGACCCAAAATGTCAGCTATCCCTGTTCTCCAGAGATGCTGCCTGACCGGCACAGTTACTCCAGCAGTATGTGTCATTTTGTCTTTTGTGACTCTTTTGTTTTCTTTTTTTCCTTTTTTCCCTTTATTTTTGGTTCTTCTGTCTGCCTCCATCCATCATTCACATGCCTTAGCCGTCCACCTTCCCTACCTGGCTCCACATGGGCATCATCTCACATCCCTCATCCGACCACCTCTCGCTTCTGTCTCACCACTGTCCCTCGTCTTTTTATACATGCTACTTCCCTTCTCAGATCTCTGTCCTGATGTAGAGTTCCACCCAAAATATTGACAGTAATTTCACCCACAGATGTTGCTCGACCCGCTGAGTTTCTCCAGCAGATTGCTTGTTGAAATGAACAATTTGCACTGCCTTGCCAATGACTCGGCTTGTATTTACAACTATTACTAAAGCCACCATAAAGGAAATTAATTGTCATTTAAGCCAGTCATTCTTCACTTCTCGTACTCAGGGAAACCAAATTTCTGAAGCAGAATCTTACACATGGAACTGGGGAAGAATTTCTTTCAATTCCAATCTTCTTGCTTATTAAAATAGATGATCTAAATAGCACATACAGATTCTCCATATTGTATTTAGTTTAGTTTAGAAATACAGCATGGAAACAGGTCCTTCGGCCCACCCAGTCCGCATCGACCAGCGACCCCCCCACATTAATACCTCCCTACATACTATTAATACTAGAGACAATTTTACATTTACACCGTCAATTAACCTATAAACCTGTCTGTCTTTGGAGTGTGGGAGGAAACCGAAGATCTCGGAGAAAACTCAAGCAGGCCATGGGGAGAAGGTACAAACTCCATAGAGACAACCACCTGTAGTCAGGATCGAACCCGGGTCTCTAGCATTGTAAGGCAGTAGCCCTACTGCTCTGCCACCGTGCTGCCATATTTATGTAAATGTCTCCAGTAAAATGCAGTCATTGGAGTATAGGTAGAGCTTCATGAAATAGTGCCAAATCTTTCCTGACAATGATTCTCTGATGTGCATTGTGATGTTTACTTTATTAAAAATACTATTGAATTGCAAGGAATTGTTACTCAAATTATGGGGCCCTTTGTTAAATGTACTAGCTGGATAAAATTTATGATAATATCGAAGTCCCACACAACCCTTCTGCAGAATAATTTATATTCATGCTTTTCATGAAAAAATATTACATTGATATTAACTTTGTGACTTTGTGCAATTTCATTTTGAAAACAAATAATTGTGTTACTGAAAATAATAGCTCTCACTGTGACGGATGAATATTGCACTGCTGTACAGTTGCAATCATTTTTGATTGCATTCTGGTATAAAAAGGTGATGGTAAGATTGACATGTTATTGTCAAATATGTTGGTTATGTTGTGATGCTTCTGTATGAAGAACAATGGTGTGACATTGAACCTTCCATCTGATCCACTCTATTGGTCTTATTAGGCTTTTAGCGTACACAATAAAAATAAACTATTTTATTGACATTCGTTTTCTAATTTATTAAGTTATATATAGTCATAGAGTTATACAGCATGGAAACAGGCCCTCCAGCTCAACT
Organism: Malacoraja senta; assembly: GCA_038087875.1. Classification (NCBI taxonomy): domain Eukaryota; kingdom Metazoa; phylum Chordata; class Chondrichthyes; order Rajiformes; family Rajidae; genus Malacoraja; species Malacoraja senta. The sequence continues at coordinate 185,846,229 of CM075977.1, forward strand.
TACCCACGCCGACCAACATGCCCCATCTACACTAGTCCAACCTGCCTGTGTTTGGCCCATCTCCCTCAAAACCTATCCTATCCATGTACCTGTCTAAATGCTTCTTAAACGTTGTGACAGTATCTGCCACAACTACCTCCTCTGGCAGCTCATTCCATACATCCACCACCCTTTGTGTAAAAAAAATTCCCCTCAGGTTCCCATTACAATTCCCCCCCCCCCCCCCCTCACATTAAGCCTATGTCCTCTGGTTCTCGATTCCCCTACTGTGGGCAAGAGATTCTGTGCATCCTCTCATGATTTTGTACACCTCTATAAGATCAACCCTCATCCTCCTACGCTCCAAAGAATAAAGTCCAAGCCTGTTCAACCTCTCCCTATAGCTCAGGCCCTCAAGTCCTGGCAACATCCTTGTAAAGCTTCTCTGCACCCTTTCCAACTGGACAACATCTTTCCTATAACATGGTGTCCAGAACTGAACACAATACTCTAAAAGTGGCCTCACCAATGGCTTATATAACTCCAACATGACCTCCCAACTTCTATACTCAATACTCTGACTGATGAAGGCCAATGTGCCGAAAGCCATTTAGGGTTATTCTCACATAGACACTCCACATTTTGATCAACAACAAACAAGGGGTGAGAAAACAAGATCCTGCAGGTGCTGGTTTACAAAAAAAGATGCAAAGCAATGGAGTAATCAATGGGTCAGGAAGTATTTCTGGATGGGTGACATATCAGGTCGTGACACTTCTTTAGACTTAAGTTAGGAATGCCATGAGGAGATTTTGCAGTGGAGCAGTAAAATGTAGAAACTAAGGTACTGCAAATGCGTAGGTAGCATTTTGTCAGGACCCTTCTTCAGACAAAGGGAATCAGTTAATTCATAGTAGTTTTAAGATTATTTTGCAAGTATAGATCTGGTTTGGGTGAATAATTTGGAAATAATATTTTATCTTTGCTATGTTATCCAAATAAGTACCCAAAAATATTCTTAAGAGAAATATTCATGTCATTTTAGCTGCCATCACTCTCCCGAATGGGAACTGAGATAAAGTATGGTGGATAAGAGATAGTCAAAAATGTAGATTTATTAGAGGCAGGGAGTCTGCACAAGTGTCTCAATCTGAAACGACGCCTATCAATGTTCTCCAGGGATGCTGCCTGACGTGCTGGTTTACTCCAGCACTCTGTGTCCTTTTGTGTATTAACCACCTGTATTCTGTACCTGACATGTATTTGCTCATTCACTCGATTTGTCTACATCACCTTAAAGCCCTTTGGCATCCTTCCAACGTCTCACAATCCTCGACAACTTTGTGCCTTCAGCAAACTAAAATATATTAATCCAGTTCCCATATCCAATTATTAATATATATTATGAATAGCTGAGGCTCAAATACTTCCTTCTCTCAGCTGCCGCCATATGCCACCCTTAAAAAAAGACATTCTTATTGTTACTCAATATTTACTGTCTGTTAACCAAGACAATATGTTACCAATTCCATTGCCATGGGGATAAAGCTTGCTTGAATTTCAGTCCCTCCAGTTCGGTATAACTTTACTTATTCCAGAAAAAAATAGCTGGAGATATTCTTCAGGTCAAGAAGCATCTTGCCAGCGGTTGCAATAGATATTTGCTCTCCAGGCCCAAAGGATTTATTGCTGATCTCCATTTACATGTGCAGCAGCAGAGGATGACCTGGTTCCAAAGGTTTATTGTTAATTAATATAAGCTTCTAACCAGTACACTTTGCCCAAAATCTTGATGTTATCAAGAGAAATAATATTGATCATGCCGACCTTAAGATTACGACCGTATTGTTCCTAAAACTGATTTAAAAAACCATAAGGTCCACAGTAAACTTATCAGGGTTGTGTTAAGGTCCACGTTGACTTAATTAAGTTCCACCATCCACTTGGCCTTCTCCATGTAGTTGGAAAAACTGCACGTTCAGATGATGTCAGCTGGTAGAGCTGTCTCAATATTCTGCAATGCATTGGTAAGTTTACCTATTATTGTAAGAATTGTATTTGTATCCTGGAAATCCCACGTAAATTATGACTTCTGTAGAAATTACTCCTCAGAATTAATCATGCTTTATCTGAAAATATAGCTTTTTTAAACTGCTTCATTAGTTGGCACATTCTCCTCCTTGTTTGAGAAGTGGATGGATACCCACCACATGAAATAATGATTATTGACAGTGAAGCCCATTCAGAAGGGAATTGAGGATGGTGAAGTAGAATAGTCTTTGAAATATCGCTTGATACATTATTACAAGATACAAGATACAAGATACATTTATTTGTCACATGTGCCAGATGGCACAGTGAAATGTGCGATTACCATACAGCCATACAATCAAAAATAAGAACACAGCACATGATAGAGTTCAACATAAAAACATCCCCACACAGCAGAATCAAATTTTCACACTGTGAGGGAAGGCACCAAAGTCAGTCATCTTCCTCTAATGTTCCCCACTGTTCACCCGTGGTCGGGGCCACCCCGAGCCCACCGCAGTCGCCGCTATGGGCGGTCCGGTGTTCAGACCCGCTCGCCGGGGTGATGTAAGTCCGATGTCGGGGCTGGGGGACCTCCTCAGCGGCTTGGACATCAGAGTCGGCCCCCTCCTACCGGAGTCCACGGCTCCCAAAGTCCGCAGGCCGCGCCGGACGGAGATGCAGAGATGCAGCGCTGGCGGCCCTCGGCAAAGGGCCCCAGGACTCCGTGATGTTGGCCCTTTGGGAGAGCTCCGCGCTGGAAGCTCTCCCAAACAGCAGCTCCACGAGCTCCAAACGGCGATCCAGGCAGGTATCGCCCGCTCCGCGATGAATTCAGCGCTGCGCCACCGCTGTTGCAGCGCTGGTCCGGTTCCCGGTCCCCGGCAGGAAAGGCCGCTACAATCCAGGTGGTAGGCCGCGAGGAGGGGGGGAGGACGTGACTTGGAGAAATAGTCGCGTCCCCGCCAGGAAGCGACTGGGAAACAGTTTCCCCCTTACCCTGCCACCCTCCCCACATAGAAAGTTAAAGTTTCCCCCTAAACAGACATTAAACTAACTAACAAATTTTTAAAAGATTGAAAAAACGAACAGGCTGCAGGCAGAGGCTGCCGTCAATGCGGTGCCCCTAGTGGATTAGGTGAAGGTACTAGTAGATATTTAAAACAGAGACCTTAACCTCTTGACTTAGCTTAGGACTCTAAAAGAGGTACACTCAACATTATCACACAGCTAGCAATGAGTAAATCCAGAGACGTTATATGAATGGATCCAGGCAGCTGGGAAGTCTGAACAAGGGTGAAAGGAAACACTGTCTTGGCCAAATAGGAGCCCAAAAGTGAAAATGATAGAAGAAATGCTCAACAACATCATGTAGGCCCTGAAATTTATTGTGAGAGATGAAACTGAGGCCTATCGCTTGAGATCAGAGAAGTAAGAGCAGATAGAATAGTTAAATTATACAAGGGGTAAGATTGGGAGAAGAGGTTGGATGAGGCACATCGGAGGTGAGAAAAAACCTTTTCACCCAGAGAGTTGTGAATTTATGGAATTCCCTGCCACACAGGGCAGTGGAGGCCAAGTCACTGGATGGATTTAAGAGATAGTTAGATAGAGCTCTAGGGGCTAGTGGAGTCAAGAGATATGAGGAGAAGGCAGGCCTGGGTTATTGATAGGGGACGATCAGCCATGATCACAATGAATGGCGGTGCTGGCTCGAAGGGCCGAATGGCCTCCTCCTGCACCTATTTTCTATGTTTCTATGTTTCTATGGAAGGAGAGAAAATCTGAAGGAGTGTTTGAATGAGTTGTTAATGTTTGTGATCCCTGATGACTGAAATTGCGGCACGGTGGTGCTAGAGGGACTGCTCATACATCCAGCACCTCAAGCAGAAACTGTTAATTCTGGCCAAATTGGAGATGCCAGGACACTAAAATTGAGTAAAGGCTTCTGGGCTGCTAGGACATTTGGTCAATTTAAATGTGCCTCCTGCAGAAATGGGACAAGCTGCAGAATGGTGCCAGCTTGTCTGGAGCCTAGATAAGAGTTGCAGGAAAAGAATGGAACATCTGCAGATTCTGACAATTAGGTGTAAATTGCATGAAACAGATTGGGTGAATGAAAACCAGACATACACATTGTAAATATTGTTGCAAAGCTTTACTTTGCTAGTTGTTGATTGGGTTATGTGTTGAGCCTTGTATGGGTTTCTTGAATATCTAGGCACATGTTGCATAATTCATCTCTGTTAACCTGCATCTAGAAACGTTGTCAGATACATTATATTAGTCACTGTATTATTGGGTTAGGGAAATGTCTATCATGTACTGTGTTAATCGATATCTGTTATTGGACTGAATAAAGACCACCCCCATGTGGTTCGGCCCCTCAATGTTTGGGGACCTATAAAAGGCCGCACCCACGAGGTCCTGTGTCGATCTTCTGGGAGAACACTTAGGACTGTTTGACCTTCTGGAGTGTCTCTGCTTGCACGAGGCTAGGAGGGCTTGGCCAGGCAGATACAAGGATCGAACCTGCGGTAGTTAGGTATAGTAGTGGGGAACTGTTATTGAGTCTTTCCAAAATAAAGTTTAGATGCGCAAGTGCTTGACTCAGTGGTTTTTGACTGAAACTAGACTGGGGGGAAACATAGAACGAGCTATTTACGAAACCACCCTACTGTGCTGAATCCAACCTCTGTGTGGAGTTTACTTATTCTTCCTGTGATAGCACAGATCACATATTTTGCTGTGCAAGTGAGTTTTGGTAGGTATCTTATCAAAAATGAGAACGGAAATTCTTGAGGGAGAATGAGGAATAAGAGGTAATTGAAAACCGTATCAGAGAAAGCAGCAGGTTTCTTCATGTCTCGCACTCCTTGAAGAGGAATGGTGAATTTATCCATAATCCAAATGCCATAATCTACAGATGCTGAAAAATAAAACCATAAACTGCTGGAAACACTCAGGTGGCTAGGCAGCTCTGTGGAGTGTTTTGGAAAGCTGCGTGACCTGAAACAGGAGCCCCAGTTGCCAAGTTTGCTCAGCATTTCCAGTACTTTGTTTATCAGTTCAGGCTTCTGACATCTACAAAGCTTTGCTGTTGGAAACAATGCTGTGTTTTACTAATCAGTGGTCCAGATTTGATTTAAATAATCATCCTACGAGAACCAAATTGTCTTACACTTCTCTGTACATAGGTGCAATCTCTTTAATTTGCTTCAAAGGTTAATACACAGGAGCAAGGTTTACTGATCCATCTCTTAAAGCTCATTTGATTAAAATTCCAGCCATTCTCTGTTCCCTCAGAGTCGGTTTGACAAGGAGGACTCTCTCTAACTTCTACAGGTGCACAGTAGAGAGCATGCTGACCGGTTGCATCGTGGCTTGGTTCGGCAACTTGACTGCCCTGGAGAGGAAAAGACTACAAAAAGTAGTAAATACTGCCCAGTCCATCATCGGCTCTGACCTCCCTTCCATCGAGGGGATCTATCGCAGTTGCTGCCTCAAAAAGGCTGGCAGCATCATCAAGAACCCACACCATCCTGGCCACACACTCATCTCCCTGCTACCTTCAGGTAGAAAGTACAGGAGCCTGAAGACTGCAACGACCAGGTTCAGGAATAGCTACTTCCCCACAGCCATCAGGCTATTAAACTTGGCTCGGACAAAACTATGAACATTAATAGCCATTATTTGCACTTTATCAGTTTATTTATTCATGTGTGTATATATTTATATAATGATATATGGACACACTGATCTGTTTTGTAGTTAATGCCTTCTATGTTCTGTTGTGCTGAAGCAAAACAAGAGTTTCATTGTCCTATCAGGGACACATGACAATAAACTCTCTTGAATCTTGAATCTCATGGCAATCTTTGTTTGAGTACTGTTGTTGGTGGAAGGACCTTTGACCATAAATGGGAAAAGCCACTGAGATCATCACTGAATTGATGGCTCCCTGGTGTTATGTACAAAACATACTTTCCATGATGTTGCTAATTGCCTGACAAGAGTTTTTAGAAGAAAATGTAAACATTGTGTAAGATGTGAGGAAAGTGTACTTTTAGCATTAGTGAGTCATTACCAGCATGTTAAAAAGGCAATTGACATGCTTTCATACTTAAGATAAGTGGAACAGTTTAAATATTTATTGTTGATCGCTCAACCAGAATATAAAAATAATTGGGTGTATTGCAGACTAAAGCTTAGATATTCTGGATATTTTCTGAATTTAGTGTCCCTGCTGAATAAGAATACAGATGCCAAGTGTGTATTCACATCACTTTCTTTTGCCTTATTCGGATGGTTAGTGCTGTTAAAGTGGAACTGTTGCAGGAAACTCAACAACATTTAGGTTTGCAGGCAAGCATTTGAATTGCGAAGACAGTGGAAGCTTTGACTAATTGCTGGTAAATGGGGTTAGTATAGGCACAATGGTCAGCATGGATGAGGTGGTATGAAGGCTCTGTTTCTCTGTGGTATAACGTTATGATTCCTCGAAAATGTGTTATCCAGCCGGAGAAACCAAAAATCAGATTTTGATTGCAATAATTTCATAAGCATATTTCCAATCATCTATTTTGCTTAAATCTTTGATTCTGGTTCCTGATTTAGTTGGCAATGTTAGTTGCAAACAGTGCCGCTGAACATTCTGTCCGTAAACAAAGAGTAGAATCTCAGCAACTCAATCCTACTTTCTAAAGAACAGATCCATCCTGATCATTGTCACGATTCCAGGCCCTGATTGCACTGACATGCTGCCTCAGTCTCCTTCTTGCCCAGCTCCTAAATCCACGCTCTAGGGCACGCATTGCTCCTCACACAGCATATCCCAAAATATAGTCAGCTTTCCATACCACCTCCTCCCAACCCACAAATCTACCACCTTATTCAATCCGTAATTGCAGGAGAGGCAAGGTGGCCCCCACAAGCAGCAGGCTCATGGGGTCACTACCATCTGCAGATTGCCCTCCATACACACCATCCTGACTTGGAAATATATTGTCATTCCTTCACCATCCTTGGATCTAATTCCTGGAACTGCCCAAACAACAACACTGTGGAAACACCTTCACCAACACAAAAGGGCTCCAGTGGTTCAAGAAAACAACTGATCACTACTCAGGGATAATTAGTGACGGACAATAATCGTGAGTTTTCCTGTAATACCCACATCCTGCAGTAAAATTGCAAGCATATTACAATGCACTGATGCAGCTACATAACAAATTTAATGATAATAATGGAAGGCAATAATACCATGTTGTGGAATCTCAAGGTAGAAGCAAATGTGGACATGCATTCCTTTTAAAATTACAATTACAATTACACTTTTAGTTTTATACAAGGGCTGGAATACAGAGGAAACAATGGCACAGAAGTGGTTAATCACACGTTAGAAAATATAATTGTAAATTATACTTTGGTTGTCAGACATTGAAGCATGAATATATTTCTGTGCAACATTCACTGAAACAAATGTCAAAGTATAATCATTTTGCAAAGAAGTGGAACTAACATATCAGTAATAACAACTTTTTAAATTAATTTCAGTTTCAGTTTAGTTTATTGTCATGTGTACTGAGGTACAGTGAAAAGCTTTTGTTGCGTGCTATCCAGTCAGCAGAAAGACAAAGCATGATTACAATCGATCTGTTTACAGTGTTTCGATACATGATAAGGGAATAACGTTTAGTGCAAGGTAAAGCCAGCAAAGTCCGATCAGGGATAATCTGAGCGTCATCAAAGAGGTAGATAGTAGTTCAGCAATGCTCTCTGGTGGTGCTAGGTTATGGTCTGGTCCCACCACATTCTAAAATGCCCTCTTTCAATCTCCAGACCCAGCATCTCCGATGCTCCCTCTGCAATCCCAATGAAAGTACTTGCCAATGAGATTAGCCCCACCTACCCAGGAGTCTTCCAAAGTAATCACCCTACATTGGGTATGGTTGAGCTTTGGCGTGAGAAGAACCAGTGAGAATAAGCAAGAGTGTGAATTTCAAGAAACTGATAGAAAACTAGGGAATGCCTACTAATTTCATGTTCAGATGTTCACTTGCACTGGAGATCTGTATCCGCAAGATTTGGATCATTTCAGTTTGCTACAATGTAAATTGTAAAGGAATGTCTGACCCTCTGCCACATTGTTAAGAAGGGTCTCGACCCAAAACGTTGCCCATTCCTTTTCTCCAGAGATGCTGCCTCACCCGCTGAGTTACTCCAGCATTTTGTGTCTACCTTCGATTCTGCAGTTCTTTCTTACACATCTTTAATATCCTTATCAGGGTAGACGTATTTTTGAAATGCGCTCACTGAATTAGAGGGTAACACAGCAGCAAACTCACATAGACAGCAACCAGTGAGTAGTAGTTCATCCATTTCTAGTAGCGCCAAGCACAGCACTTTGCTGATCTTGTTCAAAGTAATACCATTGAATCTCTTGCACTCACTTAAATGAACAGGCAAGATATAAATCCAGTGTGTTTTCTGAAAGGCAGCACTTTTGACAGTGTAGAGCATCCTCAGTGTTGCAGTGGAGTGTGGGTGAACTCTTTTTTTCTGCTCAGGTCTCGGGATTGAAACTAGAATTTTTCTTCTTGTGAGAGAGGATGATAACTGATCAGTTATCACCTGAGCCACTGCTGACACTGGAATGAGCAGATAGCGAGGTCATTCATTTAGGGCATTTATGTTTGCAACTTGCATCCAAGCCAATTTACCATGGCAAGATTATTCCAGATGCATTGTCAGCAGTTCTTTTAAAGTTGGATGAATTTTCTTATGAGCATATGGAATGTAATTCTTCCTTCTTAGATTAAACGCTCATATTTTGATTTCATGGTTCAATTGCGAGTACAATTAACAAGCCAAATGGATATAAATGATCCCCTTTAAAATAATCCTTCCTTTTCTTGCCTTAAATCCAAAATGTTCAAACTGAGGCACAAATGCATTAGAGCAGCACAGTGGCGCAGCTGGTAGAGCCCATGCCTCACAGCGTCAGAGACCCTAGCTTGATCCTCACCTTTGCTGTTGTCTGTAGGGGGTTTGGATAGTCTCCCTGTGTTCATGTGTATTTTCTCTGGATGCTCCGGTTTCCTCCCACATCCCAAAGCCATGCAGTTTTGTACGTTCATTAACCTGTAAATTGCCCCTAGTATGTAGGGAGTGGATGAGAAAGTGGGATAGCACTCGATGATTGATGAATGAGTGAATGGTTGATCGATGTTTGGCATGTCAGGGCCTGCTTCCATGATTTATCTATCAAGTTATTGAATTCAATTATTATCAGTAAACTGTCCTGCATTGGGCAGTTGCTGCCAAGAACTCCTCCACTCAAGTGTCATCCAGTGAAAGAAGGCAACATGTTCATTTTCTAAAAGAGTAACTGACCTTTTGGCCTTCTGATCTCAACTCTATTCAAGGATCAACAGGGTCTGGATCTTCTTGACAAGAAGAACTGGCCTGTTGGTTTAGTTGCTTGGCTCACCTAATCACAACTTAGACCAAATCTTAGACTAGCAATGAGTCTTTTTCCCAGGTTAGGGGAAGAAAGGATAAAAGAGTGTAGCTTTAAGAAGAGAGGAGAAAGATTTAATAAGCATCTGAGGGGCAAAACTTTCACATAGGTTTATGGAAAGACCTGCCAGAGGAAAAATACATTTAGACAGTTACATGTGCAGGAAAGGTTTAAAGGGATATGGGCCAAATGCTGGTAAATGGGTTGTGCCAAAGGGCATGTTTCCCTGCCATATGATTCTATGACTCAACTTTGAAATACAGAGGGAACCTCCTGAAAAGCTGCAGTTAGCTTGAGCTGGTGATGATAGGGTAATGTGTGTGTGGTGGTGGGTGATGGGGAGGTGGCGTCGCAGAGAGTTCCCCTTGTATTTCAAAGTTGCTGTCATTAGAACGACCATGAAGTTACCAGATTCTTGCAGAGTATCTTCTCATTTATTTGTGTTCTTGCCAATTAAAGATGACCCCATTTAACCATATAACCATATAACCATATAACCATAACAGCACGGAAACAGGCCATCTCGGCCCTTCGTGCCGAATCCTTTAAAAAAAATGTTTTACTTCCCCCTAGTCCCATCTACCTGCACTCAGACCATAACCCTCCATTCCTTTCCCATCCATATACCCATCCAATCTATTTTTAAAGGATAAAATCCAACCTGCCTCCACCACTTCCACTGGAAGCACATTCCACACAGCTACCACTCTCTGAGTAAAGAAGTTTCCCCTAATGTTACCCCTAAACTTCTGTCCCTTAATTCTCAAGTCATGTCCCCTTGTTTGAATCTTCCCTACTCTCAATGGGAAAAGCTTATCCACGTCCACTCTGTCTAACCCGCTCATAATTTTAAAGACTTCTATCAAGTCCCCTCTTAACCTTCTGCGCTCCAAAGAATAAAGACCTAACTTGTTCAACCTTTCTCTGTAACTTAGTTGCTGAAACCCAGGCAATATTCTAGTAAATCTCCTCTGTACTCTCTCTATTTTGTTGACATCCTTCCTATAATTAGGCGACCAAAATTGTACTCCATTCTCCAGAATTGGCCTCACCAATGCCTTGTACAATTTTAACATTACATCCCAACTTCTATATTCAATGCTCTGATTTATAAAGGCCAGCACACCAAAAGGTTTCTTTACCACCCTATCTACATGAGATTCCACCTTCAGGGAACTATGCACAGTTATTCCTAGATCCCTCTGTTCAACTGCATTCCTCAATTCACTACCATTTACCATGTGCGTCCTATTTTGATTTGTCCTGCCGAGATGTAGCACCTCACATTTATCAGTATTAAACTCCATCTGCCATCTTTCAGCCCACTCTTCCAAATGGCCTAAATCTCTCTGTAGACTTTGAAAATCTACTTCATTATCCACAACACCACCTATCTTAGTATCATCTGCATACTTACTAATCCAATTTTCCACACCATCATCCAGTTCATTGATGTACATGACAAACAACAGTGGACCCAACACAGACCCCTGAGGCACCCCACTAGTCACTGGCCTCCAACCTGACAAACAGCCATCCTCCATTACTCTCTGGCATCTCCCATTCAGCCACTGTTGAATCCATCTTGCTACTCCACCATTAATACCCAACAATTGAATCTTCTTAACCAACCTTCCATGAGGAACCTTGTCAAAGGCCTTACTGAAGTCCATATAGACAACATCCACTGCTTTACCCTCATCAATTTCCCTAGTAACCTCTTCGAAAAATTCAAGAAGATTAGTCAAACATGACCTTCCAGGCACAAATCCATGTTGACTGTTCCTAATCAGACCCTGGTTATCCAGATGCTTATATATATTATCTTTAAGTATCCTTTCCATTAATTTGCCCACCACTGACGTCAAACTAACAGGTCTATAATTGCTAGGTTTACTCTTAGAACCCTTTTTAAACAACGGAACAAAATGCGCAGTACGCCAATCCTCCGGCACTATTCCCGTTTCTAATGACATTTGAAATATTTCTGTCATAGCCCCTGCTATTTCTACAGTAACTTCCCTCAATGTCCTAGGGAATATCCTGTCAGGACCTGGAGACTTATCCGTTTTCATATTTTTCAAAAGTGTCCGCACCTCCTCTTCTTTGAATTTGGTGTATTGTATGCAGTTCTGTTCGCCCCATTACAGGAAGAATGTAGAGGCTTTGGAACAGGTGCAGAAGATGTTTACCAGGATGTTGCCTGGACAGGAGAGAATTAGCTTGAAAGTAAGCATGCATCTACAGCAGGCAGTGAAGAAAGCGAATGGCATGTTGGCCTTTATAACAAGAGGAGTCGAGTATAGGAGAAAAGAGGTCCTTCTGCAGTTTTATAGGCCCCAAGTGAGACCACACCTGGAGTATTGTGTGCAGTTTTGGTCCCCTAATTTGAGGAAGGACATTCTTGCTATTGAGGGAGTGCAGCATAGGTTTACAAGGTTAATTCCCGGGATGGCGGGACTGTCATATGCTGAGAGAATGGCGCGGCTGGGCTTGTACACTCTGGAGTTTAGAAGGATAAGAGGGGATCTTATTGAAACATATAAGATTGTTAAGGGTTGGGACACGCTAGAGGCAGGAAACATGTTCCCGATGTTGGGGGAGTCCAGAACCAGGGCCACAGTTTAAGAATAAGGGGTAAGCCATTTATAACGGAGACGTGGAAACACTCTTTCTCACAGAGAGTTGTGAGTCTGTGGAATTCTCTGCCTCAGAGGGCGATGGAGGCCGGTTCTCTGGATACTTTCAATGGAGAGCTAGATAGGGCACTTAAATATAGCAGAATCAGGGGATATGGGGAGAAGGCAGGAACTGATTGGGGATGATCAGCCATGATCACATTGAATGGCGGTGCTGGCTCGATGGGCCGAATGGCCTACTTCTGCACCTATTGTCTATTGTTTATTGTCTAATTAGCTCTCAGGAAAGGTTGGACAAACTTGAATTGTTTTTCCTTTAGCATGAGAGGCCGAGGGAAGACTGGACTGGGAAGAAACGATGAAGTCAAGGCAGGAAGAAATAAGTTCAGCCTGACAAGAACAGGCAGAAGCAGTGGGTCTGCCGAGAAATAAGTACTATAAATAAATAGCTGCTATACAGACTTAAGGCACCAAAGGTTTGGAGCTATGGAGGACAGATCTCCCAGTGAAATGAGATCTATGACAATGTGAGAGACAACAGCCTGATTTATGTTCATGGTCTGGGGAGGCTGGGGGGGGGGGGGGGGAGGTGTGTGGATTCCACTGAGGCTACCTGACCTGCTGAGTGTTTCCAGTATTTTCTGTTTTTATTTTGGGTTTTGAGTCTGATCTTTCTTAAATTGGATTTCTCTTTCAAATCACTAAAATTGGCATGATGGGATGAATGGTCTACTTCTGTGTGTTACATCTTTCTTATCATGAGATGATTCAGGTGTCTACATCTAGCCTGGGTTATCTATGCAACTCAGAATCTAGCCTCTCAAGTCTTCAATGATTCCTTTGAGAGCTTTTAAGGGGGAGAGAGGAAAGCTTTGCAGTCTGACCATAGAACCTGTAACATTTTAGCTGTAGCAAATTAAGTAACTGCTTCTGCTTCGTGAACATTTACTGCACGAGAAAAATGTTCTTTGGAAGAAGGAAGAGAAAATCTGAATCTACTTCTCTTTTTTATCATTAAAACAGAGTTTCCAAATGATGAATTTGTCTCTTTCCATTTAGCAAACTTGAGAACAGTAAAAGGGCAGATTTGCAGGTCTTGGAAATGGTGTTATTCCGATGAGATGTTAACCAAGGTTCCTCGATACTCTCAACAAAAGATTCCATGATACTCTTTTGCAGAAGGCGGGTGGGAGTTCTCCCCAGGGTTGAAGTCACTGTTCATTTGACAATCTTTATCATTAACCTAGATTATGTCGCCATGATTGCAAAAAACTGACTGCTATGTTCCCAATACTGAATACATCTCAAAGTAATTTGCAATGTCCAGAGAATGTTAAAGGCTTTATATAACTGCTAATTCTTTCTTTAATAGCCTTTTATTTAAATGTTGAAACAAAAGCATCAGTCCTTTGATTTTGAATTTTGAATTTTTCAATAAAAATTGAAGATGCTCAAGATATTTACTCTCTTTTCAACACTGGAAATTATAAGTTTTGATACCGAGTTCCTGTGAAGAGTTGTGAATATATTTGTGTGTTGAGTATCCTCACTTGAACAGAACTAATGGGCAGTCCAATTGGCAGTCTCCACTCTCACCAGATTTTGATAGATGAGGTGCTAACGGGTTTGCGGAGCGACTCACGTCGCAGCGGCCTCTGCAGTCCGTCTGTCTATTTTATTTTTTTTTGTTTCGTTTGAGTTTTGTTTATAGTATTTTTATAACTGGGTATGTGTGGGGCGCGGGGGGTGGGGGGGTAGGGTGGGGGAAACTTTTAAAATCTTTTCCCTGCACGGGAGACCAGACCTTTCTCAGTCGGGTCTCCGTTGTCGTTGGGGCCTAGCACCGTGGAGCGGCCTCCAACCGGAACGACCTGGGGCTCCAGTCGCGGAGCCGGCGGACTTACTCACCATCGCGGAGCTGGCCGAGTTCGGAACGGGAGGAGCTGTGGTGGCGCGCTGCTGCGGCCCGACCCCGGAGATTCGGAGGCTCCAGCCGCCGGCCCAGTGGACGGTGACATTGGGAGCTCAAGGGTCCCTGGTGGGAGACCGCTTTTCGGGGCTCCCGCAACGGCGACTTCTCCTGCCCGAGTTGCAGGGTTGAAGATGACCTGGAGCGGGGTCTTACGTCGCCCGGCGCGGCTTTAAATGGCCGCTGGACTTGCTAGCGCCCGCCGGGGGCTCCAACATCAAGACCTGGAGCGTGGCCTTGCAATGCCCGGCGCGGCTTTAATGGCCGCGGGACATATTTACCATCGCCCGCCGGGGGCTTTGACTTTGACATCGGGAGGAGAATGTGGAGTGCAGGGGAGAGATAAGACTTTGCCTTCCATCACAGTGAGGAGGAGATTCACTGTGATGGATGTTTGTGTAAATTGTGTTGTGTCTTGGTTCAATTTACTTGTTTGTATGACTGCAGAAACCAAATTTTGTTTGAACTTCATTTGAGGTTCAAGACAATAAACGGTATTGTATTGTATTGTATTGCTTGTCTCTCTGCCCTGTACTGAAGAGGTTGAGACCCCATCCAAATATGTCGGACCAAGATGGTTCAGTGCTGAAATATCACTTGACAATAAATTAAGTGAGAAAAGGATATCTATTGTGGTATTTTGCACTAGAGTGCCATTTATAATAGTTTTAATAAAATAATACACTTCTCATTTCTTGATTTGGTGTGGGACATTTCCAAATCAAGTCAAGTCAAGTCAATTTTATTTCTATAGCACATTTAAAAACAACTCTCATTGACCAAAGTGCTTTACATCAGTGCAGGTACTAACGTGCTACCTACAGTGGTTCATAGATCTAACAATACATACATAAATACATACATACAGCGCTCCCTCAGAGGACCTCAAGAAACGCTTGTGAGTAGAAATAAGTTTTAAGTCTAGACTTAAAGGAGTCGATGGAGGGACAGTTCTGATGAGAAGAGGGATGCTGTTCCACAGTCTAGGTGCTGCAACTGCAAAAGCGCGGTCGCCCCTGAGCTTATCCCTGGACCGCGGGATAGTCAGTAGCCCCAAGGGCTCCGGTGAGACCACATCTGGAGTATTGTGTACAGTTTTGGTCTCCTAATTTGAGGAAGGACATCCTTGTGATTGAGGCAGTGCAGCGTAGGTTCACGAGATTGATCCCTGGGATGGCGGGGCTGTCATATGAGGAAAGATTGAAAAGACTAGGCTTGTATTCACTGGAGTTTAGAAGGATGAGGGGGTATCTTATAGAAACATATAAAATTATAAAAGGACTGGACAAGCTAGATGCAGGAAAAATGTACCCAATGTTGGACGAGTCCAGAACCAGGGGCCACAGTCTTAGAATAAAGGGGAGGTCATTTAAGACTGAGTTGAGAAAAAAACTTTTTCACCCAGAGAGTTGTGAATTTATGGAATTCCCTGCCACAGAGGGCAGTGGAGGCCAAATCACTGGATGGATTTAAGAGAGAGTTAGATAGAGCTCTAGGGGCTAGTGGAGTCAAGGGATATGGGAAGAAGGCAGGCACGGGTTATTGATAGGGGACGATCAGCCATGATCAAAATGAATGACGGTGCTGGCTCGAAGGGCCAAATGGCCTCCTCCACCTATTTTCTATGTAAGTCGGCAGACCTAAGGGACCTGGAGGTAGAATGGTGGGTTAGCAGACTTTTGATGGAGGTGGGGGCAAGCCCGTTAAAGTCTTTGTATACATAAAGGAGGAGCTTGAAATTGATTCTGAACCGCACTGGGAGCCAGTGGAGAGAGGCCAGAATCGGGGTGATGTGATCCCTTTTTCGGGTGCCCGTCAGGAGTCTCGCTGCGGCGTTTTGGAATAATTGCAGGCGGGACAGGGATGATTGACTGATGCCAGCGTAAAGGGAGTTGCAGTAATCAAGGCGGGAGGAGATAAATGCGTGGATGATCTTTTCAAGGTCGTCGAATTGGAGGAATGGTTTGATTTTAGCTATCGTGTGAAACTGCAAGAAGCTAGCTTTTACCATCGACTTGTTTGTCAAACTTCAATGCAGAGTCAAATATCACGCCAAGATTTTTGACATGAGGTTTGAGTAAGAAGGTTAGGCTTCCAAGGCTGCCTGCTATGGTTTTGATGGAGTCTGAGGGGCCGAGTAGAATGACATCAGACTTGCTCTCGTTTAGTTGGTGGAAGTTCTGGGCCATCCAACACTTTATGTCCTCGAGGCAGTGCATAAGGCTGAGTAGTTTTGATCGGTTGTTGGGTTTCAGGGGGAGGTAGAGCTGTGTATTGTCTGCATAGCAGTGGAAGCAAATGCCGTGCCTTTGAATGACTTGGCCTAAGGGGAGCATGTACAGAGAGAAGAGAATGGGGCCAAGGATGGAGCCTTGTGGAACCCTGCAGCAAAGGATAGCTGGGGAAGAGAAAGAGTTGCCTATGTTTGTAGAGAAACTCCTATCTTTGAGGTAGGAGACGAACTAGCTCAGGGCAGTGCCATCAATACCAACCCAGTACCAGAGACAGTCAATTAGGACGGTGTGCTCCACTGTATCAAACGCTGCGCTGAGGTCGAGAAGGAGCAGGATTGCACAGTCGCCAGAGTCAATGGCGAGAAGCAGGCCGTTATGTACCTTCAACACGGCAGACTCTGTGCTGTGGTGGGCCCTGAAACCTGATTGGACACTTTCCAGGATGGTGTTTTGGTGTAGGTAAGGCATTAGTTGATTTAGAATTACCTTTTCAAAGACTTTTGAAAGGAAAGGAAGTGGAAATAGGTCTGTAGTTGCTAGGCAAGGTGGGGTCTAGGTTAGGTTTTTTTCAGGAGGGGCTGGAACACCGCGTGCTTGAAGCAGGTTGGAACAGTGCCAGTGGCCAGAGAACTGTTGATGATAGAGAGGATGCTGGGACCGGCTATTGCAATGACATCCTTCAGAAGGGCAATGGGGACAACGTCGAGGGGGCAGGTAGCAGGTTTCATAGTGGAGACCAGCTTTACAAGGGAGAGTAGAGTAACGGGTTGGAAAAAGTCTGATTTAGAAGAACAGACCAATGAGACAGCTAATTCACGGATGGGAGGGGAAATATTCGTTCTGATGTTCCCAACTTTGCTGGTGAAAAATGTAGTAAATTCTTCGCACTTAGCAGGGGTCCCAGCTAAGCTGGTACTGGGGGCAGGACATATGACAGAGGTAATGGTACTAAATAGGAACTTAGAGTTATGGGCGTTTTTGGAAATAAGGTCGGAAAAGTAATGTGTTATCGCAGACTTTACTACTTCCTGGTATTTGAGAAGATTGTTTCTCAGAAGTACAAAGGAAATTTTAACTGTTTTTTTTGTCGCTTGTATTAGTGTTGGGGACTCAAGATCTTAAGGGCATAACATTAAAAGTTAGAGACAAGCCTTTCCGAACTGAATTGAGGACAAGCTCCCGCACGTCAGGAGAGTGCTGGAAGTTTAGAACTTTTTTGCCAACATCAATTATTGATAGGATAATTGTCAATTTTAAACGTTTTTTTTAAAAATGTTTAAAGGTCTTAAAGGTTGCACGGTGAAGGTAGGTGAGGTATATGGTGCTATGTCACAGGGTAGCTCTGATCTCATAGTGTAGATTCATAGTCTTACAGTACTGAAACAGGCCCTTCAACCCATCCAGGCTGCACAAACCATCAAGCATCCATTCACATTCATCCCATTTCCTTGCCCCCCACTCCCCCCCCCTACCCCCAGGTTCCCTACATGCTATGGAACAGTTACAAGGGTCAATTAGACCACTGATCTGCAAATCTTTAGGATGTGGCGGGGAAACAGAGCACTCAGAGAACATATAAACTCCACAGGAACAGATCCAGAGGTCAGGATTGAAACTCGGTCCCTGGAACTTTGAGTCAGCAGCTACATTGGCCACACCATTGCTGCAACCTCTTGAGTAGTGGAAAAGATTGATGTTGACAATGGGTCTTTCCAATTACTTTTCATATTAATACATCTTCATGTGGCTCAATGTCAGATTTTCTTTATTAATGCTTGGGTGGTTTTAACAATGTCAAATCAGCTACATAAATACATGATATAGTTGCAAACAAGAGCTTCATTTCTCATCTTATTTCTAGCACCTTTAGGTTGTCATCCTAAGCTGGTTTATTGATAGTACAGGCTTCCAAGCAAATCTGTTCAAAGGTTAGGTATGAAAATTAAAAGGGGGTCAATATCGTAATATAGCTGGATGTCTAAAAAAAATACTGTTCAGCATTTTCTGTTCTCAGCTCATATACGGAGCTCTTACACATCTCTTGTTCTTTTCATACCAGTTTCTCTCTCCCCTGACTCTCAGTCTGAAGAGGGGTCTCGACCTGAACCGTCAGCTATTCCTTTTCCCCAGAGATGCTGCCTGACCTGCTGTTACTCCAGCATTTTGTGCCTATCTTCGTTGTAAACCAGCATCTGCAGTTTCTTCCCACATAATAGAATACCATTTCCTGATTCTTATTAGTCTGTGCAGTATGGTAAGCTACTAACTAAAATTAAGAAAATACATTGAAATGCTTTTAAAATTAAAATTTATCAAATAACATTTCAATGCTAAACAAAGCTTACCATAGCTGAATCTCCTTGTAAAAAAAAGCACAATGAGGTTTATACGGCAAATAACGTACAAAGAAGCGAGTTGCATGAGGAAAACCAATTTGTGAATTGTTATGAATTGTCACAAAATGTTTTAGAAAACCTAATCTACCTCAACGACTTATTTCTGATTATGCATTTTTGCACTAATATTTTTTTCAACTCACGGTCTTATTTCTTCTCACTGTCTTACAGGATTTGGGGTAATTTGTATATAATTTATTTTTAATTTATTTTGAGTTAGCTGAGTATATGTACCTGTGATGCTGCTGCAAGCAAGATTTTCATTGTACATCACCTCACTACTTGTTCATATAACAATCAAATCAAGTTGACTTGCCTTTGGGTGAACATGGATGGAAATCAGAGCATCCAGATTTCACCCATGCAGCGGCAGGGAGAATGTGTGAACTCCACACAGACCACACCGAAACACTGTACTCAATTCATTGTTTGCAGCAACTTTACTCATTGTCCTACTGTGTCACGCTAATCATATGAACTTTCAACTCATGTAGCAATTCAATTAATATAATAATTCTTATAAAGAGGAAGAACATCTTATGCACACACTCATATTGTAAAGACGTGAAACTAAATCCACTTTCATCAAGTATTTGAAAGTATTATCTACGTTTCATTTCAGTATGGTAATTCAAGTACCATTTGCATAACTCCAGTAGCTTAAATCCGACTATGACAATGATGCATGTTCGATTTGTTATATTGCTGTGCAAAACATTAAATGGCGTGTGAAGAATGATGAGGAAACCCCAATGGGATTCATTAGCCTGATTGGTTTCTAACTGCAATAACCAAATGCCATCACAGTAACGCTCCCATGGGCTGTATAGAAACACATGCCCGTATAATTATCCCAGCGATTATGCTCCTGAGCATAACGCAATAAATAAAGGTTAATTTCCAAAGCGGGAAGAGTTTCCTGAATGTTTGTATTCTTGTTACTTTTTGCTTTATTATGTTCATCGTAATTTTTTATTTAAGAGTGAACTCTCATTGAATGATCAGATGACAATAATCATGAAGCGTCGTCCTGCTAATATGCACAATTGATGGGGCTTTACCTACTCTGAGCTGGGCATTTCGAATTCTCAAGTCAAGTCAAATCAAGTTTATTGTAAATCAAGTTTACAAGTAAAGTGAGGTACAGGTAAAATACAAATGGGTTTGTAGTGGAAATGGATGTCAGCTGAGTACATTCTCTGTAATCAGCACTTCTAATGGTTCTTTGTGAGTTTTCTCCTGTGAGTGGGTAGGCATATGATGAGCGTTTGACAGCACTGGGCCTCTACTCGCTGTTGTTTAGATGGTTGAGGGGGGACCTCATTGAAACTTACTGAATAATGAAAGGCATAGATAGAGTGGATGTGGAAAGGATGTTTCCACTGGTGGGGGAGTCTAGAACCAGAGGTCAAAACCTCAGAATTAAACTGTGCTCTTTTAGAAAGGAGGTGAGGATGAACTTCTTTAGTCAGAGGGTAGTTAATTTGTGGAACTCATTGCCACAGAGGGCTGTGGAGGCCAAGTTAGTGGATATCTTTAAGGCCGAAATAGACAAATTATTGATTAGAAAGGGTGTCAAGGGTTAGACAATAGACAATAGGTGCAGGAATAGGCCATTCAGCCCTTCGAGCCAGCACCGCCATTCAATGTGATCATGGCTGATCATCCACAATCAGTATCCCGTTCTTGCCTTCTCCCCATGTCCCCTGACTCCGCTATCTTTAAGAGCTCTATCTAACTCTCTCTTGAAAGAATCCAGAGAACCAGCCTCCACGACCTTCGGAAGCAGAGAATTCCACAGACTCACAACTCTCTGTGTGAAAAGGTTTTTCCTCATCACCGTTCTAAATGGCTTACCCCTTATTCTTAAACTGTGGCCTCTGGTTCTGGTCTCCCCCAACATCGGGAATATGTTTCCTGCCTCTAGCGTGTCCAAACCCTGAATAATCTTATATGTTTCAATAAGATATCCTCTCATCCTTCTAAATTCTAGTCTATACAAGTCCAGCCGCTCCATTCTATCAATATATGACAGTCCCGCCATCCCGGGAATTAACCTTGTGAACCTATGCTGCACTCCCTCAATAGTAAGAATGTCCTTCCTCAAATTTGGTGACAAAAACTGCACCAATACTCCAGGTGTGGTCTCACTAGGGCCCTGTACAACTGCAGAAGGACCTAATTGCTCCTATACTCAACTCCTCTTGTTATGAAGGCCAACACGCCATTCACTTTCTTTACTGCCTGCTATACCTGCATTCTTACTTTCTGTGACTGATGAACAAAGACCCGCAGATCCTGTTGTACTTCCCCTTTTCCCAATTTGACACCATTTAGATAATAATCTGCCTTCCTGTTTTTCCACTAAAGTGGATAACCTCACATTTATCCACATCAAACTGCATCTGCCATGCATCTGCCCACTCACCCAACCTATCCAAGTCACCCTGCATCCTCATAGCATCCTCTTCACAGTTCACACTGCCACCCAGCTTTGTGTCATCTGCAAATTTGCAAAAGTTACTTTTAATCCCTTCAACTAGATCATTAATATATATTGCAAATAGGCGGTCCCAGCTATGGGGAGAAGGCAGGAAAATGGGATTAGGAGGCAGAGATCAGCCATGATTAAATGGCGGAGTGGACCCGATAGGCCGAATGGCCTTTCTACTCCTATATCTTGTGAACGTGAACTTGTCTCCTCACAGACTCACATATCATTGCATTATGACTTGATGTCCCTCTCTCACACTGACTTGATGTCCCTCTCTCAATATGATCAGCCATGATCATATTGAAAGGTGGTGCAGGCTCGAAGGGCCGAATGGCCTACTCCTGCACCTATTTTCTATGTTTCTATGTGGCCTGCCATGACCACGAACAGGACTGCAGTAACAGAGCATGGCCAGTGGTGTCACTACGGAGACACAAATGATTATCTCAGGAGCTCAATGCTGGTGAAAACACCGCTCTAATGAGTTTGTAGCTCATTCTGTGAAGCGTGGAGCAATTTTAATCTGCCTGCATTCACTGCTGAAACTGGTTGGTCAAATATTCCGATATATGCAGCATGTCCTATTAAATATTGATCAATGCCACAAAGCAGTATAATATACATCGTTGTACAGAGACTGTTGAATGATAGTTGTACTTCCATTCCTGTACCTCCTTTCTGTCCTTGGTCTCCTACATTACTAGTGTGAGGTCACACACAAACTGGAGGATCAGCACTACTTACAACCCAAAGGGATGAACATTGAATTCTACAAATTCAAGTAATGCAACCTTACCTCCATCCCCCTGTGACTCTGCTCCATTCCCCTCCTTTGTACATTCGTCACCAATCCCTGTCTCATTTCCCTTTTTATCTTCCCTTTTCCCCCTCCCACCTATATCCCTCCCCCTGACTGCATTTCACTCATATTCTCTCCTTATCTGACATCCTTTAGTCTTCTTTTCACCTCTAGCCTCTGTCACTTACTCCATCCATCCGCCAAATAAACACATGCCAGGCTTTGTCTTCCATTTCCATTTCCAGCTTTCTCCTCCTACTCCAATCAGTCTGATGAAGGATCGCAACCCAAAATGTTGTCTTCCACTCCCTCCACTCCCTCCACAGATACTCCCTGACCCATTGAGTTCCTCCAGCACTTTGCGTTTTGCTCAAAATTCCATCATTTGCAATTCCTTGTGTCTCCAGCAAGAGTTGTAATTTACTCCCTACAGCTCCAGTTTATGCTGGTAAGGATAGAAATCAGCACTACATAAACAGAGGCATCATAAAGTTAATGTCTGACCTCAGAGAAACATTCAATGTGCCAATGCATAAAACAACCAAAATGATCACTAATGCAATATACTCTGAATTAAATCCATTTTTGAATGATTTGCCACCGCAAAGCAGGTAGTAACCTATCAAGTTGGACATTCTCCTCTATCAGTATAGACACCGTTATGATGGAGGAAAATTTCCCTCAGTACGCATGTCGGAAAATTAGCAAATTAGCTATTTGCCATTGCATGGTTGGAACAACATATTTACTGTTCCTTATATTAGTGTAAGGTAGGAGACATCAAAAAAGTCAAAGGGACTGGGTGACCTAATTATGTTCCTCTTACTTGGAGATATTCCTTTGCTTGGAAAACGTGAGAGAATATCATTTAAATGAGTGAATTTAAATTTGGGTCACAGTAGCTGACTGACTTTAGTTCACTGCTTTAAGTTCAGGCTAATTTATTTGATAATATCAGCATAGTTTCTTGACTGCAGAATCATATTTGATGGTGCGGGTATAGATATCACAATTGATGATCCCAGCTATGTGGTTTTGTAGAATTATATATAATACTATACTAAGTGGGACCCGTTGGGTCCCAGCTTCACACGGGAGGGCTGGTCCCCCAACACAATATTCCACCTCTCCACCAATTGCAATATACACACACACACTCACACACACAAAGACTCACACACATACACAAACTCACACACTCACACACACTCACACACACATACACACACACACACTTCACCTCACACACACACACAGACACATACACTCACACATACACTCACTCACACACACACACTCACTCAAACACACACATACACATACACTCACACTCACACTCACACACACAAACACACTCACTCACTCACTCACTCACTCACACACTCACTCACACACACACTCACACACACACTCACACACACACTCACACACTCACACATACACTCACACTCACACATTCACACACACACACTCACACACATATACATACACTCACACACACACAGACTCACATATACATACACTCACACACACATACACTCAGACACATACATACACACACACTCAGACACACACATGCACTCACACACACACACTCATACACACATACACTTACACACACACACACATACACTCACACACACACACATACACTCACACACACACATACACTCACACACACACACATACTCTCACACACACACTCACACTCACACACTCACACACTCACATACACACTCACATTCACATACACACTCACACTCACACACACACTCACACATACTCACATTCTCACACACTGACTCACACACCATATATATGACAGTAAACTTTCTTGAATCTACTCACACAGCTGAGCGCGACCTCTCCACTGTGGGGCTTCCGCATTCAGCGGAACTTCCGCAATCAGCGTGACCTCTGCACTTACCGGAAATTATGCAATCAGTGCAACCGCTGCACTCACCAGAAATTACGCAATCAGCGCGACCTGTCCACTAAGCGAAAGTCACAAAATGAGCGGGACTTTTGGACTAAACACAGTCGGACCTAATAAAGCATTTATTCCTTCCAAGCACAGTCGTACCTAATAAAGCATTTATTCCTAACAAACAGTCGGACCTAATAAAGCATTGCACTTTCAAGCACAGGCAGGGCAGCAGGCCAAACAACTCATGGCATTGTCATTACGGGTTAACAAATCATTTATTGCAAGTACATTGCAGACTGACAGTTCAGTTGATTTACAGCTTAGAATGTCAGTCGTGGCCTCTCCCTCGTGATGTTGCAGAGTGACTGACTCACGTCCAGGCATCCAGGGTTTTATAGTCCTGCCCCCCCCCCCCCGCTCCCCCCGGAAGGGGCGTTACCTTCAAGCGAGACAATCAGCTGATCTCAAGGTTTTTTAAACACTCATAACTTGTTTTATTTTGCATCGACGGGAAAAATCCTCGGGGCTGGCTCAGCAGAGGAGGACGGTGAGTAAGATGGCCAAAAATCACAGCAATACAAGGTAGCGTGTTTTCTAAAATCAATATACAGCACAGACAGGAAGTGGTCAAGATGAGTCTTTTAATTATATAGATATTTTTTGCCATACTAAGAGAGAGATACTAATTAGATTAAAGCTCTGGCTGTAATGTGTGTTTATATATTGGATCACCTTTATTTAGTGTGCTAAATGGATATTGCCTTTCACCAATTAGATGAACAAATTGTTAAAGTGATGAAAATCCCACCGGGAATATAGTTAGTATACTTTTTACCTTCATTCAGTCATTATCACACTGCCTGCAGATTTCCCAAGGGCAGTTCCCTGTCGAGCTTACAATTATCATGTCACAAGCACAACGAGTGTGAGGAAGATAGTTAGATCCTAAAACGCAGTCTCCTTGGCCACAGTGCAGGCATGGAGGTGAGGTAAATAGAGAAGGGATGGGAAAGGGAAGGGGGAGAGTGTAGATGTCGCCCTGCATTGTCAAAGAACTCTTCCCATGCAAACATCCATGTTGTCCAGAGCCAACCCTGGGAACACCAAGAGACAATGAAACAAGGGGACTGAGGTGCAAAGCACAGCGATGCATGCATGGACACAATTTCAGCATGAACAAAACTCTGTCACAAAGTCTGTGGCCAAACCATCAATGTCCCAAGTGGGACCCTTCAATTGGCATCTCCTAGCTGACCTGTTTAGAGGTTTGTTCCCTAGTTGATAGGTTGCTCCAATCACTGCTGGAGACGCAGAGGTGAGCATCAGCTATATTGATGACATCATCAGGTGTATGGACGGTACCCGAAGATTATCGGCCACACTGTGGTGACATTCATGTGGTGCACCCTGTCCAATGGGCAGGAACACCACAGAAATTGGTTCTATCAGCCATGATCATATTGAATGGCGGTGCAGGCTCGAAGGGCCGAATGGCCTACTCCTGCACCTATTTTCTATGATTCTATGTTTCTATGTATCATGGTGAAACTTGAACTACATGACATTTATGTGAAAAATGTGCTCAGTTTATGTTCGCAAATTATAGTAGCATTAGGCCATTCGGCCCATCCCGTCTACTCCACCATTCAATCACGGCTGATCTCTGCTTCCTAATCCCATTTTCCTGCCATCTCCCCACAACCCTTGACACCAATTCTAATCAGAATTTGTCTATCTCTGCCTTAAAAATATCCGCTGAATTGGCATTCACAGCCCTCTGTGGCAATGAGTTCCACAGATTAACTAACCTCTGACTAAAGAAGTTCCTCCTCACCTCCTTTCTAAAAAAGTGCCCTTTAATTCTGAGGCTATGACCTCTGGTCCGAGACTCTCCCACCAGTGGAAACATCCTTTCCACATCCACTCTATCTATGCCTTTCATTATTCTGCAAGTTTCAATGCGGTCCCCTCTCAACTTTCTAAAGCTGCTAGTGGGTCTGGTTCAGACAGGGACATCATAGTGGTCTGGTGCAAAATGTTCTTGCTCTTGATACTGGTTGAAGGCCGTGAGGATTCATGGATAAATCAGGTTTATATTTAAGAAGTGGTTTCCCTTCTGGTCACAGTATATCATTTTGACATCTGTCCCCTGCACAACGTTGTGTAACATCCTCAGAGTAACATCCTGTGCCATTACTCTCGGAAACATCAGGTGCTTCTTCTGCTAGGCTGCCTTCACCATGGACAAAACATCTGAATTCTATCCTCTTATCCTCCCTACTGCAAGAATGGCTGCCATTTCTGAAATGTTGCAGATCTTGTCAGCTCCTGCCTAGTAAAATCCAGAGACATGAAGGTTGATCTTTGCAGTCACTGCCAACATGATTCTGGAGATATTCTATAACATTAGCTTTGGTTACATAGAAACATAGAAAATAAGTGCGAGGAGGAGGCCATTCGGCCCTTCGAGCCAGCACCGCCATTCATTGTGATCATGGCTGATCGTCCCCTATCAATAACCCGTGCCTGCCTTCTCCCCATATCCCTTGACTCTGCTAGCCCCTAGAGCTCTATCTAACTCTCTCTGAAATCCATCCAGTGACTTGGCCTCCACTGCCCTCTGTGGCAGGGAATTCCATAAATTCACAACTCTCTGGGTGAAAAACTTTTTTCTCACCTCACTCTTAAATGACCTCCCCTTTATTCTAAGACTGTGGCCCCCTGGTTCTGGACTCGCCCAACATTGGGAACATTTTTCCTGCATCTAGCTTGTCCAGTCCTTTTATAATTTTATATTTCTATAAGATTCCCCCTCATCCTTCTAAATGCCATGTTGCTGCAAGTGATTTATTTCTAGTAGAATGGCCCTATACATGGATTAATGTTCAGTGAAATGCACATGTGTAAATCGTCACTAATGTTCTCTAAATGTCATTAATAGTGTCAACCACTTGGCACCCTTTACCCCATGAGTCTCTTTCAGTAGTTTACACTCGCTTCATGTCCTCTGCACATTCTCCTTAATCTGCTCCCATTCCAGGGGAATGGTAAGCAAAACACTCAAGTCAGGATTTAGCTGAAGTCTTTTAGTGAGGGCAAAGTCTTTGCTTTACCCACACCATCGCACTTGAACTTCACAGTCTGTAAAAAAATCAGGAAACATAAACATCATCTTAACACTGAAGAAATCAACTAGAAGTTACCCTGCAACTGAGCGATTACCCCTTTAAATAGCAACAATTGCTCAATTGATCAACAATTGTTCAACAATTGATCCTCCATCTATGTTACAAACATGGTGTTATCCATTGGCATCACTGGCACCTCGTCATTGTAATCTGCCTTGTCTGCATGCTTTAGGTTTCCAAAAGGTTGTCATCCTGCCATTTTGTAAATAATGTGATTTACAATGTATGTGCATATGTCCCATGCAGATCTGCTGTCATAGCATCCAAAGCATTGGTTATTGCATGGCAGAATCTTGGGGCTCTTAATTCAGTTGATATGTTTCAGTCATTTTCAATCTATACACTTTATAGTAGCCTCATTAATGTAAATGCTAAACAATGAAATTATGCAAAAACAGCAGGCATCACAGTAATTATCCACAATGAATCATATTAACAGAAGAAGATAAAAGCTCTGTTAGTGATGGCATCATGTTAAGTAAACTTGCAGGGCCTAGCAGATAAAACAGAAGTGGGACAAATAATATATGGATCGTGTTTACTCAGGAACTTACAAAATGTTGCAAATATAGTGCTCGGTAGTAGCAAAAATGACCAATACAAAGCACGTCAGATTGTCACAAAAGATCATCAAGAGTCAAGTCAAGAGTGTTTTATTGTCATATGTCTCAGATAGAACAATGAAATACTTACTTGCTGCACCACAACAGAATATGTAAACATAGTAAGATATGATAAATGAGAGAGAGAAAATAAAAGTTCAGTGTGTATATATACACATACTCACAATATATTTATATAGTGTCCAAAATGCAAGAAACCTGTCTTCCTTACCCTTCCCGACTCAAATGTAACTGCGGACCACAGCAGAGCGGTTGACTCTTTAACTGCCTCTGAAATACCCGAGTATGTCATTCCATTCAAGAGCAATGAGATAGGGCAATACATTTTGACACCCGCATCTTAGGAATGAATAGCGTCAACCAAAACGCATTGTGATGTGTGGACTACCACAGAAATGGATCTGAACAAATCCAGCTGCAGGGAGGGCATCTGTGATTAAATATAAGTTGGTTTCGAGGATTCAGATCGATGATGGAGGATGAACGCTCAAATAATATAAAATTATGGGAAATACAAACATTTATTAAACAACAATAAAATTACAATTAAACAGCAGAAAGATGGTAAATGAACACTGAGGCTCACACATCCTACAACTCCAAAAGCTTGTGGGAACTTCTTACGACAGCTTGATCGGAAGATTTTTCAGTGTCTTGAGCCTGTGTGCCCTGACGCCTTTCTGGAATCTCAGGCCGGAAGTCCGGTAAGTTCAGTTCAGTTTTAGTTGATTGTCACATCTACCGGGGTACAGTGAAAAGCTTTTGTTGCATGCTATCCAGTCAGCAGAAAGACAATACATGATTACAATCGATTCATTTACAGTGTATAGATACATGATAAAGGAATACCGTTTAATGCAAGGTAAAGCCAGCAAAATCCGACCAAGGATAGGCTGTCACCAAAGAGGTAGATAGTAGTTCAGGACTGTTCTCTGGTCATGTGCAGCATGCATTTATACACTCAATAAGCTCATATTTCTTCCCTAATCCGCAAACAGTTGACACAATTGTACAAATAGCGATCCTCCGTTGTACAGTAAACCATGTTTATTTATCACGTCAGGTGCCAAGGTAGTCTTGGATATCTCTGAGAAATACATCTTCCTACTAGATGTCCTTGTAGCTGGGTAATCAGAGACCTCATGAGTTGTCAGTACTTACAAGTGAGTCCAAGTATTTTCTCAAGTGCAAAGTTGTTTATGTTAGCAAGCCTGCTTGCTTGATATAGTGTGATGTTAACAGACAACTCCATTTTATCTGAAAAATCTGTTTAACCTTTATGTTACAGAAAGCCTATCCAATAATATACAGTTTGGACCACAAGAAGACGATTTACACTCTATATGTATAATGGGGTATGCTAATCATAGTTTGAGACTATAAATAATTTAATCAGCCTAAACTATATATTATTGGACAGACCTTCTGTTGTCCCAACACCTTACAGTGCACCACTGATTATACTTCAAAGTCTCAGCCTTTGTAAAGGAAACCAGCCAGCCAGCCAGTATTTATCCTTTAATTAAATAAGAGGAGAGCTTTTGCTTACTTGACATAACTACTGAAGCAGATGATGGTTACATCTGGAGGCATACACAGTAATGCAGATAGTTTTGTCAGTTGGCAAGCCTTACCAGTTGTCAAAGGCATTGTACAGAACGCCACAGGAGATCCTTCTTCCATGTGGCTATCAAACTTTACAACTCCTCCCCTTTCTGTCATGGGGTAGACTGATTGAGACTGGCTCCCTTTCCCCCCCACCCACCACCCCACCTTCCCAATCTTTGCACATCACCAATCCTTTCCACTCGTCACTTTAATTTCATGTTTCATGTATTTTGCGTTTTTGTGTTATTATGACTATAGGATAAATAAAGTTCTATTGTATCATATCGTATAAGTTCCTGCACTAAGACAGTCCCCATGTGCAAATTCTTCCACTGGTGTTTGGCTTCCCTGTGTAAACTGTGTTTAGAAGCCTGATGTGCTGCTGAGAGAAAAAAAAGTAATTGTTCTGTTTCGGTACATATGACAACTAAACACTCTTGACTCTTGACTCTAGCATGGCGACTGTCTAAGTGCAGGAACTCATGAAATGCCTTTGACAACTGGTAAGGCTTACCAACTGACAAAACTATCTGCGTTACTCTGTATGCCTCCAGATGTAACCATCATCTGCGTCAGTTGTTATGTCAAGTGAGCAAAAACTCTCCTCTTATTTAATTAAAGGATAAATACTGGCTGGCTAGCTTCCGTTACAAAGGCTGAGGGTTTGAAGTATAATGTTTAAGTCTTGGGCCATGGCATCCTTGATCTTACACGTAAAAAGCATGAATGAGCATGGATTCAGTATTTAAGCTTTGAGACTGTGGGGATGGGAATAGTCGCTGAGTTGCTTCCTTTTGGGTCCTCTGGTGGTTTGTTATACCTCTGAGCTTATACTACAGAGGTTTGTTATACGTCTGATGACGTGACAGTGACAGAGCAGGAGAAGCTATGAAGGCAGTTCTGGCCTCAGTCTAAGATGCACAGACTTCCTTAAATTGAAAGGTACTTAGCTTTCATCTTTTACTATCATTCTTCATTTAAATTAAATATTCAAGTCCAAGGTCATTGTTGAACCTCTGGAACATTCCATTATATGAAAAGCAGCAGATGTCAAATTTAGATGCCAGATGTTTTCCCTGAAATCAGGCTGATCGTTTTGCATGGTTAAGAATACGTTAAACAAACATTTACATGGTCTGAGGTCAAACACGATAGAGTGGGTGTGGAGAGGATGTTTTCTCTAGTGGGAGAGTCTAGGACCAGAGATCATAGCCTCAGAATTAAAGGACATTATTTTAGGAAGGAGATTAGGAGAAATTTATTTAGTCAGAGGGTGGTGAATCTGTGGAATTATATCCCACAGAAGGCTGTAGAGGTCAAGACAGTGGATATTTTTAAAGCAGGGATAGATAGATTCTAGGTTAGTACAGGTGTCAGAGGTTATGGTGAGAAGGCAAGAGCATGGGGTTAGGAGGGAGAGAGAGATCAGTCATGATTGAATGGCGGAGTAGACTTGATGGGCCGAATGGACTAATTCTACTCCTATCACTTACCACATACTGTAAGTTCAGATTTTCCTTCGCGATCGGACTGGTCGTTTGTTTGCAATTTGTGGACATGATCTAGACCCATTGTCTGTTGGCATTTGGTTTTCTGCAAGTTCAAAGCTCTGATAACTTGATGAGCCTGCTTTGCTTATTTTGTGTAATCTGTGTTCATATTATAGAGTAATTTGGTTATGCTCTGTGGCCTGTGCCCTGGTTGATTCCAAAGTGTTGATTGAAGAAATGCGATGTGCATAAGACCTATAGACTATGTCATTAACCTCCTGCCACTTAATGCTGCACTTGAGGGAGCAGCAATGAGCAGACTGTACAGTTTTGAATTCATATTAGCCGAGTTCCAATGATCCTCTTGACAAATTTAACTGTAGAATTAAATTATGTGGATAATAATAAATTATTGAATTTTGGGAATCTATTATTATGAAGGGAAATTTACTGCTTCCTTTGTAAAGTAGAAATTTGAATTTGATTGCTGGTGCTAAATGCACCCAAGTCAAGTCAGGTCAAGTCAAGAGAGTTTATTGTCATGTGTCCCAGATAGGACAATTAAATTCTAGCTTGCTCCTGCACAACAGAATATACGTAGTAAGCATAAATACAGAACAGTTCAGTGTGTCTATATAGCTTAGACCATATATATACACATAAATAAACAGATAAAGTGCAATAGGCTGTTATAGTTCAGAGTTTGTTTGATGGCGAGTTTAATAGCCTGATGGCTGTGGGGAAGAAGCTGTTCATGAACCTCGATGTACCAGATTTCAGGCTCCTGTACCTTCTCCCTGATGGCAGCGGAGAGATGAGTGTGCGGCCAGGATGGTGTGGGTCCTTGATGATGCTGGCAGCCTTTTTGAGGCAGCGACTGCGATAGATCCCTTCGATGGTGGAGAGGTCAAAACCAATGATGGGCTGGGCAATGGTCATAACTTTCTGCATTCTTTTCCGCTACTGGACGCTTAAGTTGCTGAACCAAGCCACGATGCAACCAGTCAGCAGGCACTCTACTGTGCACCTGTAGAAGTTTGAGAGAGTCCTCTTTGACATACCGACTCTCTGTAATCTTCTCAGGAAGTAGAGTGCTGATGTGCTTGCTTTATAATTGCATCAGTGTGCTGGGACCAGGAAAGATCTTTGGATACATGCACGCCCAGGAATTTGAAGTTCTTGACCCTTTCCACCATCGCCCCGTTGATATGAACGGGATTGTGGGTCCCTATTCTACCCCTTCCAAAGTCCACAATCAGTTCCTTGGTTTTTCTGGTGTTGAGAGCCAGGTTATTATGCTGGCACCATTTGGTCAATCGGTCGATCTCACTTCTATACTCTGACTCGTCACCATCAGTGATTCGTCCCACAACAGTGGTGTCATCGGCAAACTTGATGATGGAGTTCACACTATGACCGGCTACGCAGTCATGAGTATAGAGTGAGTAAAGCAGGGGGCTGAGCCTTGAGGTGTTCCTATGCTGATTGTTATCGAGGATGACACAGTTCAACCAATACGGACAGACTGTGATCTGTGGATGAGGAAGTCGAGGATCCAATTGTGGAGGGATGCACAGAGACCCAGATCTGAGAGCTTGGTGACCAGCTTGGAGGGGGTGATGGTATTAAACGTCGAGCTGTAATCAATTAATAACAGCCTGACAGATTTGTTTTTGTTGTCCAAGTGATCCAGAGCGGAGTGGAGAGCCAGTGTGATCTCATCCACCGTTGATCTGTTGTGGCGGTAAGCGAACTGCAGTGGGTCGAGGTTGTTATCGAGATATGCGCCATAATCGACCTCTTATAGCACTTCATCATCACAGACGTTAGTGCCACTGGTCGATAGTATATCACTTGGCCAAGTATATCACTTGGCAGTTGTAAACTTCCTTTTGTACATTGGCTTCTAACAACCCATTGGAATGCATGAAAATGAGGATGACCAGTGCCTCCTTTAGTGAGGGATGAGGTCCTTCAGAGTGAATACAGGGAGTTAAGCAAAATGTTAAAAAGCGGAATCACAAAAGTAACAATGTCCAGATTACTCTGCTGTCACATGCTAGTGAGAGTAGGAATAGGATGAGGGCAGGTGAATGAGTGGCTGAGAAGTGGGTACAGGGGGCAGGGATTCATATTTTTAGGCCATTTGGATCCCTTCTGTGGCAGAGGGGGGGAGGGAAGGGGTGGGGGGGATAGAGAGAGGGGGAGAGAGAGGGTGGGGAGAGAGAGGGGGGAGAGAGAGGGGGGAGAGAGAGGGGGGGAGGCCCGGGCCGAGCCAAGAGGGAGAGAGAGAGAGAGGTGGGGGGGAGGCCCGGGCCGAGGGGAAGAGAGAGAGGCAGGGAGGCCCAGGCAGAGAGGAAGAGAGGGGAGCAGAGAGAGAGAGAGAGAGAGAGTGATTGGTGAGAGAGAGAAGGGGAGAGAGGGGAGGGAGTCCCGGGCCAAGCCGAGGGGACGAGAAGGGAGGAGAGAGAGAGGGGAGGAGAGAGAGAGAGAGAGAGAGAGAGAGAGAGAGAGAGAGAGAGAGAGAGAGAGAGAGAGAGAGAGAGAGAGGGAGGAGCGGAAGACTCACGAGACGAGGCACGCACGAGCGCGAGTGAGTGTCGACCATAGGACCGCAGGTTGGGCCGAAGCAGTCTGGGCGGGCTGTGGGTGTACTTCGACCAAAGCTCTCGGCAGCTCTCGTGTGCTCTCGGGAAACCCGAGCCGAGGCGTGAGCGTGCTTCGACCAAAGCTATCGGCAGCTCTCGGGTGCTCTCGGGAAACCCGAGCCGAGGCACGAGCGTGCTTCGACCAAAGCTATCGGCAACTCTCGGGTGCTCTCGGGAAACACGAACCGTGGCGCGAGCGTGCTTCGACCAAAGCTATCGGCAGCTCTTGGGTGGTCCTCGGCAGCTCTCGGTTGCTCTCAGGAATCCAAGATGAGGCGCAAGTGTGGAAAACAGTGCGCAGAGGGCCGCGAGGAGCAGAGCCATTGTGACGTCATCAGCTCGTTAACTTTAAAAAAGATTTAAGATTTGTAAACAATTTTAATAAATAACTCAAGAAATTAATCAAATTTACAGATGAGGCGATTTTTGACATCATGGCGTAAATCTCTATCGGAATATGTAAAAATTTCATCCTTAGCGTGTCGTGTTTTTGAGGAGATGTGAATCACAGACGAACAGCACACAAATAAATATACACACACACATAAATACACACACACACACACATCCAAGATCAGAATTTTAATAGTTATATGTTATGATAAGATGATCCAGGGAGAGTTAGTGCGATGGATACATAATTGATCTCATGAAAGGGAGCAGAGGGTGGTGGTGGAAGATTGTTTATTTGGAATGGAGGCCAGTGACCAGTGATGAGCCTCAAGGATCGGTGTTGGCCCCATTGCTGTTTTTCAGGTATGTCATTAATTTGGATGAGACTATGCAAGGCATGATTACCAGGTCTGGTGATAACGTTAAAATAGATGAGATATTAGATAGTGAAGACGCTTATCAAGAATCAATGCATGATCATGGCCAAGGAATGGCTAATGAAGTTTAATTGTCATAAGCTTAAAGGGGCTGTCCCACTGCGATGACCTAATTGGCGAGTTTAGAAGAGTTTGCCCTCGACTCATACTCGCAGCATGGTCGACACAAGGTCCTAGGAGGTCTTTGTAACTCTCCTTTATGCTCGAGAGTAGTCCCCGCGTACTCGAGGCCTCAGCTAGGTTGCGGCGTATTTTTCAACATGCTGAAAAATGCCCGCGAGTAAAAAAAGGTCGACATGGAAAAAATATATATTTTATTTTAGTCGTAGGTTTAGTCGAAGTAGGTCGTAGTAGGTCGGCATGTTATTCATAGGCAATCGAGGGTAGTCGAAGGTAATCGAAGGTTGTCGAAGGTAGTCGTAGATAGTCTTCAACATAGTCGAAGGGAGGTCGAAGGAGATCGAAGGACGTCGTCTTCACTCTCCGCTATTCGGTGTCCAATTTTCCCGAAGCTAGTCGAAGCTAGTTTTCGACATAATCGAAGGAGGTCTTCTACATAATCGAAGGAGGTCGAAGGAGGTCTTCTACATAGTCGAAGGAGGTCTTCAACATGACACTTTTTCAAACTCTCCTAAATTGTTCTAAACTCGCCAATTAGGTCGCCGCAGTGGGACAGACCCTTAATAAAGGTGTTGCATTTGGGATGTCAAACCAGGGTAGGTCCTTCACTGTATATAGTAGGGCCCTGTGGGGTGTTGGAGGTGTTGTGGAGCAGAGATATTTAGAAATATAAGTACATCATTCCCTGAAAGTGGTGTCTTAGGTAGATATGGTGGTGGATAACCCTTTTGGCATTTTGGGCATCATCAGTCAGGCAACTGAGTATAGAAGTTGGAACATTATGTTGCTGTTTTGTTGAGTCTGCAGTGGAGTATTGTGATCAGTCTTTATCATCTTGCTTTAGGAATGATGCCATTTAGGTGGAGTGTTCAATGAAGATTTACGAGGATGTTGCCAGGATTCAAGGCCTTGGGCTATAGGGAGGGTTTGTGCAGGCTAGGACTTTATTCCTTGCAATGCTGGAGGTTGAGGAGCAATATTATAGAGCTGTATGAAATCATGAAGGGCATAAATAGGGTGAATGCACTAATTAGGAACTGCTTATTTAACAGGTCACGAAAGAATGTTGGAAACAATTAATTTTTGGGTTTGGCCAAAAGTTCACCATTATCTTTGCAAGAGATCTGAAAATGTCCATGAAAGTTACATTCTTTGCAGAATGTCCCAATAAATTTTACATCCAACAAACTATTCGAAATATTGCCACTTTTGTAATATGGGAAATGTGCAGCCAAGAGTCTCCCCGCCCCCCCCCCCCCCCCCCCCCCAGTGTAGGGGAATCAAGAACTAGGTTTAAGGTGAGAGAGGAAAGATTCACTATGTATCTGAGAGGCAACTTATTGAAATAGAAGGTGGTGTGTATATGGAATGAACTGCCAGTGGAAATATTTCAGATAGATACAATAACAACATTTAAGTGGCCTCTGGATACATGGTGAGGAAACATTTAACGAAAT
Organism: Malacoraja senta; assembly: GCA_038087875.1. Classification (NCBI taxonomy): domain Eukaryota; kingdom Metazoa; phylum Chordata; class Chondrichthyes; order Rajiformes; family Rajidae; genus Malacoraja; species Malacoraja senta. Next base: position 185,882,183 of record CM075977.1, read on the forward strand.
AAGGGCCAAAAAGCAAGCAAATGGGGCAAGTTAAGACGGGACTTGATCAGTATGGATGGGATGGGTGAAGGGCCTGTTACAATGCTGTATGACTCTATGAACCTGTGACTTTAGTGCCGCTCTGTACAAATAACATTGTTTTCACTTTCCCCACTTTTTTCAAGAATAACGACTGAATGTAGATAAGATGACTTGAGAATGTTCCATTCATGTAAATTTTGCAGAGCAGAATATGCAGTAATAGAAATTTATCATGAGCTGCATGGATGCATGGAACATGTTTCTTCCTGGCAGAATAACAAATGAAAAGAAAGATTTCACACTTTTGGCTTGAAAGCTAATTAACTGGGAATGGCTTTATCATAGACAACGATTTACTTCCAGTTAGTGCTGTTCACTGCTACAACACATACATAAACCATATTAGCAAATTAGCCCTTAAATACCCACCTGTCCATCTTTGCATAGATGGTAAGCAGGCAAAGATTGCTGATTCATAGAAGTTTGCTTAACTGTTACTTGGTGGTTTGATCATTTGTAAATAAATACCCAGTTATTTAGAGATACAGTGTGATAACAGGGATTTTGACCAGCACCAACCCCGTACACCAGCACGATCCTATTTTCTAGGGACAATTTACACTTAACAGAAGCCAATTAACCTACAAATCTGTACACCTTTGGAGTGTGGGAGGAAACTGGAGCATCTGAAGAAACCCACATGGACACATAGAGAAAGTAAAAACTCCTTACAGATAGCAGGTAGCCAGGATCGAGAGTTCACCGCACTAATGGCCCTGTCCCACGGTACGAGTTCATTCCAAGAGCTCTCCCGAGTTTGCTCTGAATCGAACTCGGAGATTTATGGTAATGGCCGCTCGTTGGTACTCGGGGCACTCATGGCCATTTTTCAGCATGTTGAAAAATCTTCACGAGTCTTCCCGTGCTTACCTGCTGTTAGCGAGTCTTCCCGAGTACTTTATATGTGTATTTGATGAATAAAACTGATTGATTGATTGATTGATGATGTAAGGCAGCAACTTTACCACTGTGTCACTATGCCGCCCTCTCTTGGTGACTTGATCATTTGGAAATGAATATTTCCTAATTCCTTATTCATGAACCTATATTAATATTTTCACACTCAGGTATCTCCCTAAAGAGGTCACAAAACAAAATAGCAGTGTTCAGGTTAAAAACTACCTTTATAAAATTGCTTTCGAAATCAAGAAGATCATCCGGGTAGCGCCAGCAATGGCTGCCTCGCCAACAGTCCTTCCTTCTTTGTTGTTTTTTTAGTATTGGTTAAATGTATGTTTCAGTGTTATTTAGCTTGTTTTATGTGTGTGGGGGGGGGGGAGATTTGGGGGAAAGTTTTTATTGATCTCATACCTCGACGAAGATGCAATTTTTTTTCCGTATCGTATCTCCGTCTGCACTGTGGCCTAACTTCGAGAAGTTGGAGGCCTCTGCTGGATACCGACTTCAGGAGCTCCAACCGCAGGAGCCTGCAGGACTTTAACATCATGGAGCTCACAATCCCTTAGCCAGGGATAGAACTCTGTGCTCCAACCGCAGCAGCCTACGGACAACATCGCGGAGCTCGCGGTCTCTGGTTAGAGTCCGACTTCGGGAGCTCCAAGCCATAGGAGCTTCGACCGCCCCAACGCGGGAGCTTCGATCGCCCTGACGCGGGAGCTTCAACCGCCGGCTGTGGGAGCTTCGATCGCCCCGATGGATGGTTCGACTGCCCTGAAAAATGAGGAAAGATTAGACTTTATTGCCTTCATCACAGTGAGGAATATGGAGTCAGATGTGGTGGATGTTTATGTAAATTTTTATGTAGTTGTGTGTCTTGTTGCTTTCGTTTAGTATGGCTGTATGGTAATACGAATATCACTGCACCTTGATTGGTACACATGACAATAAAAGACCTTTGAAATCTTTGATCCAAATGTAGGATAATGAAAAGGTGACTGAACAACCAAAAAATTGCATCCATCAGTTTTTAAATGCTTACTAGACTAAGTGGGACCCGTTGGGTCCCATGATCACATGGGAGGGCTGGTCCTCCAATGCAATATTCCCTCTCTCCACCAATTCCAATATTGGTGGCCAGTGAGGGGGGGGGGGCGTTAGTATGGGTGTTGTGGGCCGAAGCGACTGGTTTCCAGAGGGCTATTATGGACCGAATGGATTCTTGGGCTGGCAGCTCAGTCACTCAGGCCTGGTGGGGCTGGCAGCTCAGTCACTCAGGCCTGGTGGGCTGGCAGCTCAGTCACTCAGGCCTAGTGGGCTGGCAGCTCAGTCACTCAGGCCTGGTTGGCTGGCAGCTCAGTCCCTCAGGCCTGGTGGGCTGGCAGCTCAGTCACTCAGGCCTGGTGGGCTAGCAGCTCAGAAACTGCCAGAAATGTTGTGAGAGAGAAGGGGGAGAGGGTGTAGAATCAATTTTAGACACGTTTCATCTTTTTCTACAGATCACAGTAATGAAGGAGGAAATTCTATCCTGGCCTGGTTCTCACAGGGAGCCAATGAAGGGAGAGAGAAATATACCGGGGTGAGGTTTAATACTTACAGGGGGAATGCTTACTGATGGGCTGAAGAGACTCCTGGGCTAGTACAGGCCAGATGGGCCAAAGGGACTTAAAGAAGGCACTTTTTCTGGACTTTTCCTGGCCTGGCACGGGCATTTTGGGCCAAAATGCTCCTCCTGGGCTAATACGGGCATTTTGGACAAAACGGACTGGTTTCTGGGCTGATATGGGCCCTGTGGACCAAAATGAGTGGTTTCAGGTCGGCAAAAGGTTGGCTGGCAGTTGACTCACTCACTCACAGCTGGTGGGCTGGCAGTTGACTCACAGCTGGTAGGCTGGCAGTTGACTCACGGCTGGTGGGCTGGCAGTTCACTCTTGGCTGGTGGGCTCACACACACACACACCCTCCATCACACACACACACACACACACACACTCACATCCACACAAACACACCCTCCATCACATACACTCACACCCAACCCTCCATCTCTCACACACACACACTCACAGCCACACACACAGACACCCTCCATGTCACACCCACCCACACACACTCACACACACGCACTCACACTCACACACACACACTCATTTAACCATATAACCATATAACCATAACAGCACGGAAACAGGCCATCTCGGCCCTTCAAGTCCGTGCCGAACATTTAAAAAAAAAAAATTTTTTAATTAAAAATAAATACTTCCCCCTAGTCCCATCTACCTGCACTCAGACCATAACCCTCCATTCCTTTCCCGTCCATATACTCATTAAATCTATTTTTAAAGGATAACATCGAACCTGCCTCCACCACTTCCACTGGAAGCTCATTCCACACAGCTACCACTCTCTGAGTAAAGAAGTTCCCCCTAATGTCCCCCCTAAACTTCTGTCCCTTAATTCTCTAGTCATGTCCCCTTGTTTGAATCTTCCCTACTCTCAATGGGAAAAGCTTATCCACGTCCACTCTGTCTAACCCGCTCATATTTTTAAAGACCTCTATCAAGTCCCCTCTTAACATTCTGCGCTCCAAAGAATAAAGACCTAACTTGTTCAACCTTTCCCTGTAACTTAGTTGCTGAAACCCAGGCAACATTCTAGTAAATCTCCTCTGTACTCTCTCTATTTTGTTGACATCCTTCCTATAATTAGGCGACCAAAATTGTACTCCATACTCCAGAATTGGCCTCACCAATGCCTTGTACAATTTTAACATTACATCCCAACTTCTATATTCAATGCTCTGATTTATAAAGGCCAGCACACCAAAAGCTTTCTTTACCACCCTATCTACATGAGATTCCACCTTCAGGGAACTATGCACAGTTATTCCTAGATCCCTCTGTTCAACTGCATTCCTCAATTCGCTACCATTTACCGTGTACGTCCTATTTTGATTTGTCCTGTCGAGATGTAGCACCTCAAATTTGTCAGCATTAAACTCCATCTGCCATCTTTCAGCCCACTCTTCCAAATGGCCTAAATCTCTCTGTAGACTGAAAATCTACTTCATTATCCACAACACCACCTATCTTAGTATCATCTGCATACTTACTAATCCAATTTTCGACACCATCATCCAGATCATTGATGTACATGACAAACAACAGTGGACCCAACACAGACCCCTGAGGCACCCCACTAGTCACCGGCCTCCAACCTGACAAACATCCATCCACCATTACTCTCTGGCATCTCCCATTCAGCCACTGTTGAATCCATCTTGCTACTCCACCATTAATACCCAACAGTTGAATCTTCTTAACCAACCTTCCATGAGGAACCTTGTCAAAGGCCTTACTGAAGTCCATATAGACAACATCCACTGCTTTACCCTCATCAATTTCCCTAGTAACCTCTTCGAAAAATTCAAGAAGATTAGTCAAGCATGACCTTCCAGGCACAAATCCATGTTGACTGTTCCTAATCAGACCCTGCTTATCCAGATGCTTATATATATTATCTTTAAGTATCCTTTCCATTAATTTGCCCACCACTGACGTCAAACTAACAGGTCTATAATTGCTAGGTTTACTCTTCGAACCCTTTTTAAACAACGGAACAACATGCGCAGTACGCCAATCCTCCGGCACTATTCCCGTTTCTAATGACATTTGAAATATTTCTGTCATAGCCCCTGCTATTTCTACACTAACTTCCCTCAATGTCCTAGGGAATATCCTGTCAGGACCTGGAGACTTATCCGTTTTCATATTTTTCAAAAGTGTCCGCACCTCCTCTTCTTTGAATCTCACAGTTTCCATTGCTACTCTGCTTGTTTCCCTTACCTCACATAATTCCATATCCTTCTCCTTCGTGAATACCGAAGAAAAAAAATTGTTCAATATCTCCCCCATCTCTTTTGGCTCTGCAGATAGCTGTCCACTCTGACTCTCTAATGGACCAATTTTATTCCTTGTTATCCTTTTGCTATTAATATGCTCACACACTCACATACACATACACACACACACACACACACACACACACACACACACACAACCTATATATGACAGTAAAACTCTCTTGAATCTCTTGAATCTACTCACGCGGCTGAGCGCGGCCTCTCCACTGAGCGGGACTTCCGCAGTGAGCGGGACTTCCAGAATGAGTGCCACCTCTCCACTGAGCGGGACTTCCGGTTTGAGCGTGACCTCTCCACTGAGGGCGACTTCCGGAGTAAGCGGGACTTCCGGAATGAGCGGGAACTTTGCACTAAGCACAGTGCAGACCAACAATTCAGTTCAAGCGCAGTGCAGGCCAAAATTCAGTTCAAGCACAGTGCAGGCCAATAATTAATTTCAAGCACTGTGCCGGCCAACAATTCACTTCAAGCACAGTGCAGGCCAACAATTCATTTCAAGCACAATGCAGGCTAACAATTCAATTCATTTCATTTCAAGCACAGTGCAGGATAACAATTCAATTCATTTCATTTCAAGCACAGTGCAGGCTAACAATGCATTTATTTTCAACCACAGTGCAGGCTATCAATTCTTTTCATTTCAAGCACAGTGCAGGCTAACAATTTATTTCATTTCAAGCACAGTGCAGGCTAACAATTCATTTCATTTCAAGCACAGTGCAGGCTAACAATTCATTTCATTTCAAGCACAGTGCAGGCTAACAATTCATTCCATTTCAAGCACAGTGCAGGCTAACAATTCATTCCATTTCAAGCACAGTGCAGGCTAACAATTTATTGCATTTCAAACAAATTGCCGGCTAACAATTCATTTCATTTCAAGCACAGTGCAGACTAACAATTCATTTCATTTCAAGTACAGTGCAGACTCACAGTTCAGTTCACTCATGGCATAGACTCACAGTTCTGGACTCAACTCTCACACATGATCTTCCGGGGTGACTGACTCACATCTGGCCTCCTGGGCTTTCTTCTCCTGGCCCCCCAGAAGGGGCATTACCTTCATCATGGTGAATGACAGGTGCGCAGTCCAATCTGCTGATCTCATGATTTTTTTAACATTCTTAACTTTTTTATTATTTCACCGATCTGAAAATACCTTGGGTGGTTGGAGCGGAGGAGGACGTTGAGTGAGATGGTGAAGAAATCATAGTGATTCCAGCATCTGCAGTCTCTTGTTCTCCTATTCAAGTTTATTGTCAGGAAGCAATTCCTTACACAAAGTGGAGTAGAAATCTGGATAGTGATTCCCTGGGAAATTATTGATGCTGTATTATTGGAGTATATGAAATATTTTTAAAATTAGCTTATTAGATTGTTACTAAGTATGCATTGAGAGCCATGGAACTGTGGGAGGAAGATAGTTATTCAATAACAAATTGCCTAAAATCTGAAGTAAAAACAATGTGATTGTTGTGCGAAATGAGAGCCAGCAGCATTCTGGTGCAATAACTATTGATTACAGTCAAAACGGTGCCTCAGGAAGGCCATCAGTTTTCATAAAGACTCCTCACACCCTTGCATTAGTCTGTTCGAACTTCTACCATCCGGCAGACGTTACAAGGCCTTCTACGCCCGCACTTCCAGACTTAGGAACAGCTTAATTCCCAGAGCTATAGCTGCTCTGAACCGGACCTGCTGAGTGCCCCCCCCCCCCCCATGAACTGTTCCCTCGGATGGTCACGTCGCACATCGACCTATTTGCACTTTATATTGCTTTAACTGGGTTTTTTTCAATCTTGTTTATTTGGGTGTCTAAATTTTTAGGTAATTAAGTTATTACATCGGATGGAAGCTGCATACCAAATCTCGTTGTACCTCTGTGCAATGACAATAAAATATATTATTATTATTATTATTATTATTATTATTACGTACATAAAATAAATGCTAGCTATTGAAGTAGAAAGAAAGAGACGCAACGAAAGATCCTGAGAGGTCTTAACAGGATGAATATAGAAAGGACGATTCCTCTTGTGGGACAGTCTAGAACTAGAGGTCACCTTTACAGAGTATGGGGTTGTCCTTCGGCCCAACTTGCCCACACCGAACAACGTTCCATCTACATCAGGCCCACCTGATTGCATTTGGCCCATATCCCTCTAAACCTTTCCTATCCATATAGGTGTCTAAATGGCTCTTAAACATTGTGATAGTACCTGCCTTTACTACCAACCTGGCAGATCGTTCCATATACCAACACCCTTTGTGTGAAAAAGTTTCCCTTCAGGTTCCTATTAAATCTTTCCCGTTCACCTTAAACCTATGTCCGCTGATTCTCGATTCCCCTACTCTGGGCAAGAGACTCTGTGAGTCTACCCAATCTATTCTTCTCATGATTTTGTACACCTCTATGAGATTATCCCTCATCCTCCTGCACTCCAAGTAATGGAGTCGCAGCCTGCTCAACCTCTCCCGATAGCTCAGGCCCTCGACTCCTGGCAACAACCTCTTAAATCTTCTCTGCGCCCTTTCCAGCTTAACAACATCTCTTCTATAACATGGTGCCTAAAACTGAATACAATACTCTGAATGTATTGAATGTGGTTGGATATACAAATAGATTAATCAAGATAAAAATAGTGTTGCAGGCTCAAGGAGGATAAGTGGCCTACTCCTGCTCCTATTTAATATGCATGTGGCACTTCCAAACAAGACCAAACAAGAATCATGTTGATTACAAAGCATTCTTAATCACAAACATGCTATACGCACCGTAGTTACAGCTGTGCAAGCAGAGCCAAGATGCGTTACTATTTAATTATCACAACGTGCAAACAGAAATGAATTTCAATGATAGAAGCTTGCAGCCTTGCTGGAGACATTTTAGCTCATTGTGCCGTGCTTTGAATCACACCTTCTTTAGTGAGTGCACATCTCGATCGATTTAAATGACTAATGGTCTTTTTATCTACTGTGAAATCCAGTTTCTATGAGAAATGAAGCATAGTTGACAATTGGAGATCTTGTGTGGGTTGCACAGAGTCTGTTCATGTTTACAGCTCCTCTGTATGTCTGACTCACTACGTCAGGGGTGTGGGTGTGCACAATGGTATCTAAAAGCCTTTATGGCTTTTTTCATAATTTCCATTAATGTATGCACAGCCTGTCTATTATGTGACAGACCACACCATCTTGAGGCTTGTATGATTTAAGGGGGGTCCTTCCTAAGCACATCCCATTCAAGCAATGGGAAACCAAAATGTGTAGGAAGGAATTGCGGATGCTGGTTTAAACCGAAGATAGACACAAAAAGCTGCAGTCACTCAGCTGGCCCACAGCCAACAATGGGGCCTCTACCTTTCCTTAATCATCGTAACATTTTTGCATATCCCTTATTCATATGTTCGATATCTCTTTATATCAACTTCTATATCTCTCAAATCCTTTTCCCCTGATTCTCATTCTGAAGAAGGGCCTTGACCCGAAATGTCACCTATTCCTTTTCTCCAGAAATGCTGCCTGACCTGCTGAGTTACTCCAGCTTTTTGTGTCTATCTACTGGGAAACCAAACTTGGTTAGATCTATTTTAAGGTAGGACATTGTGATGAGAAAATCACACTCATATACTACTTCACCTCTAAGCTTTTGACCCTTGCTTGATTACCCTATCCACCCAACTCTTTCCCAATGCAATCCACTGCACATCTTAAAACTCCAAGTTGATCCTGCTTTCCCGACCTGATCCCTGCTGATGGTGCTGTCAGGTTGCTAATGATGTGGATGCCTGGGAACATGAAGCCACCAACCATCTCCATTGATAAGGCCAGTGTTGTTTTTGCTCTCCCTCTTTGTTAGGTCAACAACCAACTCTTTTGTTTTGCCGACGTTAAGTGCTGGGTTATTATTCTGACACCATGCCACAAGGTTCATGGTCTCTTTCCTGCAATCTGTCTCATCACGGTAGTTGATACACTTGACATTGGTGGTATCATCTGCAAAAGTAACAGTCAATTTGACAGCTTACTTAGCCACACAATTTCTATTGATGCACCGCAGTTGGCATCCTAACTGGATGTATCATAACTTGGTTTGGCATCTGCACTGCCTAAAGCCACAAGGACCTGCAGAGAGTTGTGGACACAGCCCAGTTAGTTCATCACGTGAACCAGGCTCTATTTCCCCCCACCCCACCCCTGCACCCACTCTCCACATGACACTTTATATTTCATGTTGCCTTGTTGCCTTATTACAATATAATATTAAGATTAAACGAGAACTTACCAGTTTGAAGTTTTATTTTAATTTTATGAGGAGTTACGTTGAGGGATTACGTGAAGAAGAGCCTGTCCAGCCTCACACGCGTAAATCTTCAAAGCAGCGGAGTGAAATCACAGACAACAATTACTGAAGTATGATAGTAAGATACATAAAGACTAGAACTACCAGCTCGATCTTTTATGAGGGTGGGAGCAGAGGGCACGTAATCCCTCAACGTAACTTCTCATAAAATAAAGATCAAACTTCAAACTGGTAAGTTCTCGTTTAATCTTACTATTTAACTTCGGAGTCACGTGAGTGACTACGTGAAGATTTCAAAGCTCTGTGATTTCACGCCGTAGATTCAAATCCAGGCGCTCACTGCATTGATTGACTCTAAATAAGTAAAACAATCAACAATGCACATCCACAACATGGATGCAACCAGTTAATGGTTAATTTATCACCATAATAGTAACCCCTTTATCACAAGAGGAATATTTAATTCTAAATCCAAAAATAACACCACCAAATAACCACAGGTATTATAATCTCCTTATGGTAATACTTGTGAATTCTTTCACTTATGCCTGTAGCCACGAGGAAATGTTCTATTAGAACATCCAATTCCTTGGCCGTCAAACTTGATGGTGCCCTGGTGAAATAAGATTTAAATTTGTCAGTATCCATACCTGCATCAAGCAACACATGCTTCAGCCATTTTAAAATAGTCTAAACCGTAACTTTCTTATGCAGCTATTTATGGCTAATAAAAATACTGATACTGAACCTCTTTAAGGTTCTGATAGCTTCAATCTAACATTGTAAATGTGATACCACACATAGACGTGGATCCGTAGGATATACTGAAACCCCAACTTACATCCTGTGATTCCACATCTATTCTGTTTAAGCAATTCATAGACATAGAACACAATAGTAACTGTGGCTCTTTCCATCATGTCTATTGGTACTTTCTGCAATAGTTGCACTCTCTGTGCTTGAACCAGTCCCCTGAGCTTGACTTCCTTAATGGTAATTCAAGCCAAGGACAGCACTGTAATAGTCCATTGACAAAAAACAATATAACATATCTCTTACATTCCAGATTCTTGTATACTTGTGTCTAAGAGGTTTAGAATAAAAAATCCTTTCATAAATTTGCAGACCAAAGGGTGTAACCCTACAACATTTTATTCTGATTCCTCCATAGGTATGCAGTAACGGCACCCCTTGCAGTATTCATAGCATTATAGCTTAATTGCTAATAAAATAAAGAGTTTACAGAACTCTAACACTACTGATATGTCTATAGTGTGATATGTAATATTCTGCTTAAGCAAAACATATCCCATTTTCTTATGTAAGAAATGTACTACTTCTGGGTAATATCCCTCCAGATTGCAATAATATCCACAGTACAATCTGATAGTCCTCTTCCGATAAATGTCACTCCTTAAAATATGTAAATCAACAAACCAATACGATTATGTAAAGGATATGAATCATCAGTTATAGGGTGCACAAACAGATTAATTCTGTTTGGAAATCATAAGAGGCTTTGTGATCATTTTTTTTAACACCTGAGGGTACCATGGTTTTGTAGATCCAATCTGGTACCACCAATACTCCCGAAACGGAATCCTGTTTGCTCTTCTGTATATACTGTTAAATGAGACAAAATTGAAAAATTGTATACAAACATTCTACCCCAATGCAGCATGAACATCCACCGCTACTGCCCCAGTATCAGGCTCTATAACATATACTTAGGTAATTGGTGGTTAAATCTGGATACAAACAAGTCATGAATCAAGCAACAATATTATTAAATTTCTCACGATCCAACATACATTCTGTATTACCATTGATTTACATGACCTTGAGTCTTCAACAATATTGAGTCTACCTCATAGGTAGATTGCCAATCAAATATTTCTGGTAAACACCAGATCCAGATCACATTAGCCAGTCTATTACAAGATACTGACTTAAACGACTCAAATGATTGACATACATTCTATTCTGTAGTGTCAAGCTATATCTAAACATGCAAACTTTGCATATAAGAGCAATAAGCTTTAGGTCATAAATGTTCCTAAAACTTTCATTAATGATCCCTTGTTATTGGATCAAAAGGTACTTTCTCCATATTCCATGTACCTTCACAGCTGAAAATACTTATAAGTATGACCTCAACTTAGAGCACTACCATTAGTGTGTAGCCTAATGGAAGGTGTTCAGCCAGAGGCAATTGAGACACTCCTGATTCATTAATATTCCAGTAATAACTGTAACTGGCAAATACATGGCATGGCAAAATTGCCCTAAATTGTATTATCCATTCCTCTATCCATGCTTACTGTAAACTCTGATAATTCAGCAGTCTAAATTCTACAGCTGAAAATAAGCAAAAGTTTGTAAAGTAGGCTTGTTTCCTGCCTAATTGAGGGTTGGTGCTCTGTAATGAGCATTACAACTTCCAATTAAATGCCTAATTGAGGATTAGTGCTCTATAATGACCTTTATACAATGGTTGATGCTCTATAATGAGCTTTATACAACTTCCACTTAAATGCAGCCTTAATCCATAATCGGTCACAACCATGTGTTCTCATTTAATAATGGAACCCAAATAATCAATAACTGTGTTTGGAAACTGTTTAGATTTATCTCGATGGTTAATAAATCTCCAAAGTGAGCTTGATTCTAACACTCATGGTTCTGTTGTAGTCCGAATGTCTCCTACAATCATAATATGACAATAAACCATTACCAAATGGCCCTGAGTTCTTAGTAAAGCTAATATTAGATCCAACAACCTGTCAAATAGTCTCAGGGCTGAGACTAAACATTAATACAATGCTTTAAATTGCCATAATTGGCTTATCCAGATAAAATTAAAATATCTATTATTACCATACACAGTCACATAGTAAAATGCATATTTTTGAAATTGGCTGCATAACATTACCAAATGTTACCAACTGTTTATAATGTACAAAAATAGTTAAAATTTGTCAGATCTAGAATAATTCTACACCCACCATCCTTATTTGCTCTCATAACATACTTGGCATTTATTGATGGTAATGGTGACCTGACATCTTAATCATCTCTTTTTCACAATATTTCATGTTTTGTCTGAATCTACATATTCTCTTATTTTGAGAAATATGTGTCTGGTTTCAAATACCTTAGTAAGAGAAACCAAATATGGGTAGAACTACATTCTAAACCCCACAATACTGTACAGTATAATATCAAATTGCCATCTTTTAGCAAGAATTGTAATCTTCCCCAACTTGTTAGTGTAAAACATGTAATATGTTTCTTACAGAACCAGACCTCCTCCTCAGGGTTTGCCTATGGCAATCGTTATCCCCTGACCTTAGTGGAATATTATAACTTCCACATATCTCAGAAGGAGTGCGCCTATAACGCACATATGGGAAAGACAAAATTGATACTTTACTATCCCCAGTCACCACATATTGGTAGGGAAAACTGCCTTAATTTGATCTGTCAATCACACAGGATCATAACCTTTTTGGCTAGATCTTTCTAAAAACAGATTAATAGACAATTTAAATATTAGATGGTGTACAGAGCCCCCAAACTTAGGGTATATATTAGGTTTTATAGCACTTTTATAAATACAGTTATTTGAAAGTGCGCACTACACATGAGTGCTAATTCAACCTTGTTGTGATATAAACACATGCTCTCCATCCAACCTTTGGTCAAAAAAACCTTAACGCCTGACCAGTAATTTCAATACCTTCTCCCCCGCTGAGACTTGCTTATCATGCTCAATATTGCGGGTTTTATATTTGTAGACAGCTCATACCTGGTTAGAACCTGGAGCTGCTGGGAGAGTAAGTATTTTATTGACATAGTTTATTTATTTCCCAATGGTTCCCTCATCTTTTTGGAACCACAACTTTGATATATTGTGCCAACTCTGGTCCTATGGCTCTGTATTGGGCTCTAGTCCTCATATGATCCGTTTACTTGAATCTTTGTATGAATTAATCCTCCTCATGGAGGGGCGGATTTACATCCTGCTTCAGGTATCTCTAGCGCTGGCTCTCCCATAGGCCTACGCATAGCAACCCTTCCAGTTGCTCTCCATGCGGGTTGTCCTGTAGGCCCATCATAGGCAGCCCTCTTTCAGGTGCTGCTGGTGCTGTCTCACCTGTAGGCCAATGCTAACTTCCAGATATAGTTGGCGCTGGCTCTCCTGTAAACCAACGCATCCTTTAACCAAGCATTTGCTCACACTGGCTCACATGTAGGCCAGCGCTGAACCGGACTTTCCCAAATACTTCCTACGCTGGCTCTCCCTTAGGCCAACATTGAGCCGGACCTTCTAAAGCACTCCATGCGCTGGCTCTCCTCTAGGCCAACGCTAAACCTGGACCTCCACCAGGCACTCCCTGCACTGGCCCTATAGGGACAATGCTAAACCGGACCTTCCCCAGGCACTTCATACGCTGGCTCTCCTTTAGGCCAACGCTAAACCTGGACATTACCCAGACATTCCCTGCACTGCCTTGCAACTAGGTTTTAAATATAACAGACTAGTTACCTGAATCGGGGATCCTCCGGTCTGACTTCTCTAATGGCCACCTCTATTTCTTATGCGCACTAATGGCGCTAAACGGTAACTGTTTTAAAAAGGGCGCCCGCTACTCACAGACCCACGGACTGTCTGAGTACTCTGCGGTACACCTCTACAAAATTTCTTCATTATGACTTGTGTTTTCTCCACTACAAGTCTTTTCAAGAAATCAACCTGAAAAACGTAAGTAAAAACTTACCTTCAGGTTTTTTACTTAACGGTTTGGAGGAGCTCTGCTCACTCCAAACACATCGGCACTCACGCTATGCGTCTGACGATATGATGCGTGTGCGGCTGGACTCTTCTTCACGTAGTCACTCACGTGACTCCGAAGTAAAATCAAGGACCATTCATTCGCACCCTGGACATTCATTCTTCTTTGTGCTCCCATCAGGCAGATACAAAAGCTTAGCTGCAATTCCTTTCTTTCTTTTAAAATCTTTTTATTATTTTTTTTCCAAAAAACAAAAACTAAACTAAAAACAAAGCAAAAAGAATAATGATAAACATAACAATGATATTGATACCTAGGGATCAGAATTACATTAATAACAGGTATAACCTAAATATGAGTCCAGTATCAAAATACACATTGAATACAGACCTCTCGGTCTCTATGTAAATATAGTTAAATGTTTAAAAGAAAACTTATATATGTAGAAAAAAAACAAAAAGATAAAAAGGAAAAAAAAGAAAAAAAGAGAAAAAAGGAAGAAAGAAAACCTCCCTAAATTAGAAAAAAAAGGCAAAGCAGAATCTGAGCTGAGAATTTCAACAATTTAAGTCCCTGTTTGTCATCAAGTCCGTTCCACCATATAAAGGTAAAATAATTTTTATAACGGTTGGAGAGGGAGCAATTTACGTTGTGTGAAAGTGTTGAATAAATTTTCCCCAAGTCTTATGAAATTTAACCAAGGGTTCAACAAGGTCACTCCTGAATTTTTCTAAATTTAAACATGATATCATTTCAGAGTACCAATGGAGTTTGGTCAGAGGGTTAGAGTCTTTCCATTTAAATAAAATAGATCTTCTGGCGATTAATGTGGTGAAAGCAATCAGCTGATGGGCGGAATGGGACAAATGAATAGAATCTAACATTGGTAGCCCCAAAATTGCAGTAATAGGATGAGGTTGTAAATTAATACCTAAAACTACAGAAATAGTATAAACAATTTATTTCCTATATTTTTCCAAAAGTGGGCAGGACCAAAACATATGGGTCAGTGAGGCCACTTCAGGGTTACATCTGTCATAGGTAGGATTTATATGACCATAAAAACGAGCTAACTTATCTTTTGACATATGAACTTTGTGAACCACCTTGAATTGTATCAGAGCGTGTCTTGCACACATTGAGGAAGTATTAACTAATTAAATAATCCTCTCCCATTTCTCTATAAATAGAGAAATTTGGTGTTCTCTTTCCCAGTCATTCTTAATTTTATCAAATATATCTATTTGTAACTTCAAAATCAACTCATAAATAGTCGTTATTAATCCTTTCTGATAAGGGTACAAATGTAAAAAATATTCCCAGATTTCGGTTTGATGTGGTAGCGGAAAAAAAGGTAGAGTAGCCTTCAAAAAATGTCTAATTTGTAAATATCTAAACAAGTGTGAATTAGGTAAATTATATTTATTGGAGAGTTGTTCGAAAGACGTAAAACAACCATCCAAAAACAAATCATGAAAAGCTACTAATTCCTTCCTCTTCCATAACAGAAAGGCTTGATCAGTACTAGAAGGTTGGAAGAGAAAGTTAGATAAGATAGGACTCGATAAGATAAAATCATTGTCCAAAAAACTTATGAAATTGAAACCATATTCGAAATGTATGTCTTATTATTGGGTTAGTCGTATATTTATTCAATCTCGTAATTGTAAAAGGTAACGAGGCCCCTAGAATAGAAGCCAATGATAGCCCTTGTATAGAATCACGTTCAAGATTTATCCATCCTGGGCATTGGGTATCTTCCAAATCTTTTGTCCAAAACGTTAAATAACGAATATTAACTGCCCAATAGTAGAATCTAAGGATCGGCAGTGCCAAACCACCATATTTTTTTGATTTCTGTAAGTATTTTTTACTTAATTTGGAATTTATATTCTGCCATACATATGAAGAAATTTTGGAATCAATAATATCAAAGAAAGATTTGGCAATAAAAATTGGTATCGTCTGAAATAAATACAAAAATTTAGGTAAGATAAACATTTTAATAGCATTGATTCGGCCGATTAAAGATAAGGACATTGCTGACCATTTAGTAAACTGCTGTTTGATATGGTCAATTAAAAGCATAAAATTAGCTTTCCGTAAAAAACCTCTGAGAGATTTGTTTTCCAATTTCCACAGTGGAATTCCAGCATCAATGAATGCTTCCACAGATCACTCGAAAACTCAGATTTGCGACTGGAGCCAGCAGTAAATGTTGTGAGAAGACAAGCTTGCGTATTTCCTACCTTCAGTTTCTCTGCCATCGACTTGCGTTTAGCTGTCTGCACATGCTGGGAGACGAAATATTTATTCTCATGATTCACTGCTTTCTCACATGCTTTGCAAAACTGCACACAGTTGTCTGTAGAGAATATATCACTCCCGTACACTCTCACCAATTGTTCAGTTTTTTACAAGGCGTTGACTTGACTTTAGGCAGGGACTTAACATCGGAGTCCATCCGTTGCCTGGGATCGCTCGAAAAGTGGCCTGCGGACATTACATCAGGAGCTTGCATTCTCGGGAGAGGCCGTGGATGTCAGGAGCTCCAACGGACATAGAGGCTTGACCAACCCCGACACAGGGTTCAATCGCCCGGTGCAGGGGAGCTGACATCACCCCGATATGGGAACTGATCACCCCGACGTGGAGGGCCAAAACATCGCCGGCTACGTGAGTCAAGATTGTCCTGTCAACGGAGGGCTCGATGCTCGGGAGAGCAAATGGAAGAGATTGAACTTTTGATTGAATGTGGAGGATTCACTGTGATGGATATTTATGTTAAAATGTGTTTTCGGTGGACTTCCGGTTTGAGAGGCAGATGGAGTGGACGCACTAAGCGAGTGCTCCAGTAAACTTTACATTTTCATAACATTCCACCCTCTAACTTTTACACCAGAACGAAGTCAGTTTTTTAAAAACTCGTCTGACATTTCTTTAGAGTAAGTGTGGCCGTCTTTCTAAATGGCTTCGAAGGGTACAAGGTCGAGCAAAAAGGAGGACGCTGACGTTAGCTTGGAGGCTATTGCCATGCTGCCTGAGCAACACCGCGAGGCACTAGCCACCGAGTTTAGAACTTCGTTTGGTCGGCTCGACTCAAAGCTAGACCAAATTAAACTTACAGTGGAGGATCATGATCAATGTGTCTCGTCCCTGCAACTTTCTGCAGAGGACCTTAACCAGCGAGTCGTCAGCCTTGAGAACATTTGTTCCACTCTGAGTGGTGACAAATACTAAGCTAAAGGCTAAAGTGGACGACTTGAAGGGCCGAAGTCGGCGACAAAACATACGCATCCTCGGTCTACCGGAATCCACTGAAAGCGGACGGCCCACTGAGTTTTTCTCAAGTTTGCTGCGAGAGGCTTTCGGGAGAGAGACGTTGACATCCCCTCCAGAAGTCGACAGAGCCCATCACTCCCTAAACGCTAAACCTGCCCCCGGTCAGAGACCGCGGCCAGTCATTCTCCACCTGCATCGGTACCAGACGAAGAATCTCCTCATCAGAGAGGCACGGCGGAGAGGGAATCTCGAATTTGGATTGTGGAGGATTACAGCCCTGAAGTTCAGAGCTAGCGGGCAGAGTATAGAGACGTCATGGCAGAACTTTATAAACTGGGACTAAAGCCTGCTCTGCTATATCCAGCTTGACTCCATCTCACGTTGATCGGTGGAGCCAGAAAGTGGATAAACTCAGCCGAGGAGGTGCAGAAATACATCGACAGCCTCCCTAGGCCACCTAAACCCCCATAAAGACTCTGGGACATTTAGGGACTTTGAACCCACTGGATGAGAGGTAACACTGTATAGCTCTACCTACTGGCACGACGTGCAGCATGTCAGCTAACGTCTGTGGTTTGTTTACATGGCTGAACGTGCTTATTCATCCGGGTGTGCTGCTTATTTACCAAGATACTTATACAAAATGGCTACAGCCAAATATCACTATATGTGCACTGTAAATTTGAAATGATTTCCAGCAGGATTTTTGTGTGCTGTTACCACATATGTCCAGGCCCTATATCTGTGTGCTGTTGCGTTCTAACTTCGGCTCTTTAAAAGCTCTTATGGGCATGTAAGTAATTTTCAAGCTGCAATCATATTTTTAAGGACATGTTAACCCATGTGAGTTTTTGGTTACATATAACCATTTAGTTCACTGTTTACACAGTTCAGTGTTTGCACTGTTCAGTTATTTCAAAGTTGATATTCAGTCTTCATAGCCATATTTTTTGGGGGGCTATTTGGATAAGCCAAAATGTTATTATAGAGGTGCTTAAATGTATTTTCTAGTACATAATACTGGAGAAATAGTTTAGCATTAGACAGGAAGATTCGATTTGTAAAATGTTTGTTTGGAAGAGCTTGCTGCTTCTTTCCATAGCAGCTTTCTTGGGTGGGGGGGGGGGGGGGTATGTCACTGCCAGTAACATGTTAGCAATTTATATAAACACATCATTACACACTAGTCATTTTCAACCTGCACTGACCCGTTGCTTCATTTTCAGCCTAGCATTTGGTCCATTGTATTTACATTACAACTTAACGTTTTTCTTTATTATGCATGGATAGACACATAAAGCTAGTGTGCTGGAATGTCAAAGGTTTAAACCATCCTGTTAAAAGAAGAACGTTTTTTAGCATCTTAAACAACTCAGAAATAGCCTTCGTGCAAGAAACTCATATCCGTTGCTCTGACAATTGCCGCCTCTTGACAGGTTGGGTGGGGCAGGGGTTCCACTCTTCCTTTCAGGCTAAAGCCAGAGGAGTTTCAATCCTTATCAGCCAGAACATTTCCTTTGAGCCACATAATGTGATCGCTGACAAGTTTGGTCGGTATGTAATTGTGACTGGAAAATTATACAATACACTGGTATATTTGTCAACGTGTATGCCCCTAATGTAGATGATGTAGGTTTTTTCGAGTGGTTATATTCATTACTTCCAGACCTGAACACATACTCTCTTATACTCGGTGGTGATTTCAATTGTTGGTTAGATTCTCTTTTAGACCGATCCTCTACTAACCCCAGTACAGTAAGTAAATCAGCTAGTATCATCCAAGCCTTTCTCTCCCATTACGGTGTCTGCGATGTGTGGCGCTCTTTACATCCACAAGATAAGGAATACTCATTTTTCTCACATGTCCATCATACGTATTCTAGAATTGACTATTTCTTTCTTGATAACCAACTTGTACCCCTGGTTCATTCCTGTGACTATGAGAGTATTGTCATTTCTGACCATGCCCCTATTGCTCTGGCCTTGTCCCTTCCAGATCTCCCTCAAAAGAGTAGGCAGTGGCGATTCAATTCAACTTTGCTCTCGGATGATAAGTTTGTAGAGTTTATGGAAAAAGAGATAGCCTTTTTTCTTTCCACTAATTTATCCCCTGAAATCTCTAGCCTGATCGTATGAGATGCCCTTAAGGCTTACAGAGCAGATCATATCTTATACTGCTCAAATGAAGCGGAAATCCAATGAAGAGCGTTTAGATCTTGCTCATCAAATTGGAGAAATTGACAAGCAATATACGCAAACTCAAAATCCAACTCTTTATTAAAGACGATTGGAACTCTGAACCAAATTTGACCCACTCACTACTCACTCAATTGAACACATACTTTAAAAAAATAAAGCCATGTTTTATACACATGGAGATAAAACTGACAAATTACTTGCAAATCAACTTAAAGGTACTAAAGCAAGACAGAATATTTCTAAAATTTGCATGCTTATTGGCCTGTTCACTTCGGATCACTTGCAAATTAATGACGCTTTCAGAGACTTTTATTCCCAGCTTTATACTTCAGAATCTCAACCGGATCATAAGGTAATGCATGACTTTCTGAGCAGTCTAAATATTCCCAAACTCTCATTAGATTTTAGGGAAAGATTGGATGAACCCATATCACAGGCATAAATAGTTTCAGCCATTTCCTCAATGCAACCAGGCAAATGTCCTGGTCCTGATGGCTTCCCAGCAGAGTTTAAAAAAAAAGTTCTCTCTACTCCTCTCCCCACAGTTGTGTTCCATTCTATCTGAATCCTACAGACAAGGTTCTCTTCCTCCATCCTTTGCCGAAGCCTGTATTACTCTTATCGCCAAAAAAGGTAAAGATCCAACCGAATGCGCCTCCTACAGACCCGTCTCCCTTCTTAACACAGATGCTAAAATTTTAGCTAAGGTTCTACCTCGTAGACTAGAGAATGTCCTCCCTACTGTTATATCTGAGGACCAAACCGGCTTTGTTAAGAGCAGACATTCCTTTGTTTAACATACGTCGATTATTAGATATTGTCTACTCTGCTTCTGAGGATGTCCCTGAGTGTGTCGTATCTATTGATGCAGAAAAAGCATTCGACCGCGTTGAGTGGGTCTATCTATGGGCTGTTCTGGATAAATTTGGTTTTGGAACAAACTTTATTTCATGGATCAGGTTACTATACTCTCATCCCACAGCCTCAGCTCGGACTAATTCCCAGTTGTCCAAGCCAATAGACTTGCATCGTGGAACCCGCCAGGGGTGTCCTCTGAGCCCCATGCTTTATTACATGGCCATCGAACCACTTGCCATGGCCTTTCGCAGTTGTGAGGACATAGCCGGTATTTGGAGGGGCAGTACACAGCATATGGTCTCACTATATGCTGACGGCCTTTTGCTTTTTGTCTCAAACCCAGGCACCTCTCTGCATTCTGCTATGACACTGCTCAATAATTTTGGTCAATTTTCAGGTTATAAGATGAATCTTGGAAAAAGTGAACTGTTTCCCATTAACTATGAAGTACAACACTCGGATCTTACCAACTTACCATTCAAAATTGAAAAAAAACAAGCTCTCATACTTGGGCATTTCAGTTACGAGGAAACACAAGGATCTTTTCAAAGAGAATTTTATCATTCTGTTAAACCAGATCAAACAGACGCTAACACAGTGGTCACCCCTGTCAATGTCACTTGTCTGCAGGATAAATTCAATCAAAATGAACATTCTACCAAAATGTTTGTACCTGTTTCAGGCCTTACCGGTTTTTATCCCCAGGTCCTTTTTTGACCTTCTTGACTCAGTTATTTCCTCCTATATATAGAGAGGTAAGTGGCCTCATCTTAATAAGGCCCACCTTCAAAAAACCAAGGCTGCTGGTGGCCTGGCTCTCCCAAACTTTCGCTTTTTATTATTGGGCTGCTAACCTGCGCTGCCTTGCATTTTGGTCTTTCTTTCACAGCCAGCCCGATTGCCCTGACTGGGTAGCCATGGAATTACACACAGATGATAATATGTCCATACCTGCACTACTTGGTTCCTCACTTCCACTCCTCTCAATTAAATCTGTAAAAAAATCCAGTGGTCAAACACTCTTTGAGGATATGGGTTCAATTCAGGAAATGTTTTGGGTTGCATAACTTTTCTCTACTGAGCCCTATTGCATCAAACCACCTTTTTAAACCATCAACTCAGGACCCTGTCTTTAAAGAATGGCATAGGAAGGGTATTGTGCGCTTCAAGGACCTGTTTATGGGTAACACTGTAGCATCATTTGAACAATTAAGCAACAAATTCAATCTTCTAATGTCAGATTATTTCCGATACCTGCAAACAAGACATTATGTGTTCTATAAACTGCCCAGCTCTTCTATACCAACAGACACAACCCTTGTTGATACAGTTCTTTCTTTAAACCCATCTCAGAATAGACTTGTCTCAGCTTTATATGGCAGGATGTTGGATCAAGGCAGCTTGGCAGCATGGGAGGAAGACTTGGGCTTCTCTCTATCGGAAGATACATGGAGTTCCATTCTTAAACTGGTTAATTCCACCTCTCTATGTGCTCGTCACTGCCTGATCCAATTCAAAGTGGTACATAGGGCTCATATCTCAAAAGCCAAATTATCTACTATTTACCCTGAGGTTAGCCCACTCTGTGTTAAATGTAACATTTCTGAAGCCTCTCTTATCCATATGTATTGGTCATGCCCCAGCCTTAACAAGTTTTGGCTGGAGGTATTTCATACATTATCCCAGGTGATAAACATCAAATTGGAACCAAAGCCTCTAATCACTTTTTTGGGGGTCACTGGTGAGGAGGTTAGATTAACTGCAGATAAACGCCGCACTATATCTTTTGCTTCTCTTCTGGCTCGGCGAACAATCCTGCTCAGGTGGACGGAACCTACCCCGCCCACTCATACACAATGGCTGAGATATTATGTCCTGCCTAAAGCTCGAGAAAATCAGGTACTCACTTCAACATTCAAATGGAAGGTTTCAGAAAGTGTGGGGACCATTTTTAAATGGATTCCAGATTTTGTAAATGCTAGATCATCAAGTACAGTTTAACAGCTTAACAGTCTATCCATTCACTTATCGTGGATTATTGTTGTGACAGGCTGATATTTGCATATGCTCACTGGCAGTGACTGGGGAGGGATTATTTTTGGTATCTTGTTTTTCTTTTATTGTTGTTGTCTTGTTATATGTTGGCATAAGTTGTTTTTTATTTATTCTTTTCGTACACTCTGTCTGTAACAAATGGACAACTTTGCATTTTGGTATGTCCTGAAAATGAAATAATAATATTTTGATTTAAAAAAAAGTGTTTTGTGTGTTGCGTTGCTTTTTATTTGTGTTACTGACTTGGCAAATGAAATTCCTTGTATGTTGCAAAATATACTAGGCTAATAAAGCATTATTGTGATTGTGATTTAGAACTCCAGCTCTTTCAACCAGAAGTATCTGCACAATTGAACATTTGCTTTGTTATTGGCGAGGAATGTGGGTGATGTATTTTGGGGGTGAATTGAGCTGCAGAAAATGGCCAACCACCAGCCATTGTGGTTCTATTGACCAACTACATGGAGAAAGGTAAGGGCAAATAATTGTTTCATGCTTTATTATGTATTTTTTTATTCTTACTTTTTGACAGCTTTATATGATGTTTCAAATTAATAGCATTACTTTAGTTTAAACTGTTTACTCGCCACTCAGTGTCTTCTCAGGCCCAAGGGTCACTCTTGTGTATGGAGGGTCAGCCACATGCAGATGTCATATCAGCCATCCTAAGAATGAATCCATGAAAAGCAATTGGAATAAGTGGAGTCCTTGGCCATGTCCTCAGAACCTACATGAACCATCTGGCAGGAATATTCACAGACACCTATAACCTCTCCATTCCCACCTTTAATAAGACCACTATCATCCTGGTACCAAAAACAGCAAGGTAGTGTTTCTGAATGACTATCGTTCAATGGCTCTGACATCCACCATCACAAAGTGATTTGGGAGGCTGGCCATTAACTTTAGCCACCCTGACAGCCTAGATCCACTGCAATTCACTTACCATCGTAACAGGTCCACGACAGTCACCATCTCCCTGGGCTTATAATCATCCCTGGAACTTCTGGATAACAAGGATCAGGCTCCTATTTATCCTACATCAGACTCCTATTTATTAACTGTAGCTCCATCTTCAATCCCATAATCACAACCAAACTCATCTCCAAACACCTGAATCTATGAGTCATCACTTTAGATACAACTCAATCTTTGACATCATGAACCAAAATCCACAATCAGTAAGAATAGGTGACAAAACATCCTCCACAATAATTCTCAACACCAGTGCCCAGCAAGGATGCATACTCAGTTTCTTCCTGTACTCCCTATACACCAACAATTATGCATCCAAATTCTGTTCTAACTCCATATATAAATTTGCAGAAGACACCACTGTAGTAGCCCCGATTTGGAACAATGACAAAATGGAGTACTAGAAGGAAATGGAGAGGTTAAAAGTGCGTGAAAAGGCCAAGATAAATTTCTAATTGTGTAAAGATTAGTGGTAGAATCTCAGGGGAGATGTTGGGAATGTGAGGCTAATAAAATCTAATTGGTATTGATTGATGGACAAAAAGTGATGGAGTAACTTGGGTCATCATGTCAAAGGAGGTAAAATTGATTTCCTGTGCTGTATAACTTAGATTTAAACAAGCAATAATGACACATCTTTGTGTTACTAATGGGCCTGTCCCACTTACGCAACTTTTACGGCGACTGTCGGCACCTGTCATAGGTCATTGCAGGTCGCCGAAAATTTTCAACGTTGAAAATCCAGCGGTGACCAGAAAGACGCCACGACTCTTTGGGCGACTGAGAAGACTACTCATGACCATACAGGCGACACCCCGGCTATATATCGCGGGGTAAAGCCTGTATGGTCGTGAGTAGTCACCCAAAGAGTCATACCTTGTTGTGGTCGCCGCTGGATTTTCAACATGTTGACAATTTTCGGCGACCTGCAACGACCTATGACGGGTGCCGACAGTCGCCGAAAAAGTTGCGCAAGTGGGACAGGCCCATTAAAACAGAAAAGTTAATTGTAACTGAAGACCTCTGGGTAACATTGTGGCTTACCACTCTGAGTCTCTGTCAGGGAGCGGCTCTGGAGAATAAGGGTAGGTGATGTTTTGGGTTGGAACCCTTTTCCAGACTATTTACTGGTGTGGATTGATGCTGGAAGGTCATTAGGCTGAAGGGCCTGTTTTCATACTGTATGACTTCAAGAATCTATAGAACTGCAGGCCTTCCATCTTGTCATTATACTCAATAAGCTTGTGATTGATTGAACGTTTCCCAATCTGTCCACAATTTCTCAGTCCATCAATGAATGAGGTGTCAGTTTACATTGCTCATCGGCTTCTTGTTAGGATTGACATCTGGTCTTATTCTAGTTCTCAGGTGCAAACTGCTCCTCACCAATATCACCTGAGATCCAAGGAAGACACAAAATGCTGGAGTAACTCAGCAGGGCAGGCAGCATCTCTGGAGAGAACGAATGGGCGACGTTTCGGGTCGAGACCTCTACCTCAGACTGATGTCAGGAGAGGGGGTGGGACAAAGATAGAATGTAGTCGGAGACATTAAGACTGGTTGGAAGGGGGAGGGGATGGAGAGAGAAAGCAAGGGCTATCTGAAGTTAGAGAAGTCAATGTTCATACCGTTGGGGTGCAAACTACCCAAGCAAAATATGTGCTGTTCCTCCAATTTGTGCTGGGCCTCACTCTGACAATGAGGGAAGCCCAGGACAGAAAGGTCAGATTGGGAATGGGAGGGGGAGTTGATGTGCTGAGCCACGGGAAGATCAGGTAGGTTAAGACAGACTGAGGTGTTAAGACAGACTGAGGTGTTCAGCGAAACGATCGCCGAAACGAAACGATTGTCCACTCACCTGAGATCCACACTGTATCACTCTATGACTCTATCACAACGTAGGTTCAATGTGTTTGCTGATGAGAGCCTGCTCTACCACCCACTTGGCACATGTACCATATCAGAATTATCATTTAAACTGGAGTATCATAAATTTCCTACAGCTATCCTCCAACCTGCATTTAGAATCAACAGCATAGCCCCATCCAGTGACATGAAGAAGGCTAACCAAACTGAATTTCCAAACCTGGGAATCAACTTCCAAAGCACAGCGAGGCCTCAGCCATAAAGGGGAGTCGGTGATGTGCTGCTGGGACCTTAGCTCCAGCCTTTCTGACAGGTATCAGAACTGTCCTGTTAAGTTACTCCGGCATTTTGTGCCTATTTTCGGTGTAAACCAGCATCTGCCATTCCTTCCTATACAGATAGGAAAGGTTAGAAGGGTCTAGGCTAAATGCAGATAAATGGGACCAGCCCAGAACACCAACTAGGTTGGCATGGATGAGTTGGTCTGCGCGACCTGATTCCATGCTAAATAGATCTATGAATGAATGGCTCCATGAGATTGTGATTATAAAATCACTTCCCTTTCCCAGGTAGAATCCCCATTCCACTGAATGTCCCCGTTCAAATCACTGTGGTCTCCAATCCAATATCAGGTCTAGCCTAGAGAGGCAGTTTATTCAGAATAATGGAGATTACCAACATGATTGAGTTAATACTAACCAAATTAAAGACACCATAAAATGGAGGATCCCTGCATTTGTCAGAATTGCTTAACCTTTTTCAGTGGAAAATTACAGGTTTAGTCTGAGCCTCAGAATGATATACAGGATGGTGAAGGATCCAGGTGTTCTCCTCATTTCCCCTTAATTGATAAAATGTATAGAAACTCTGCAAACAAACTTAAATGCATTGATATGATTTGATTACAGCAAAAGCATTGTAAATATTGTAAATAAAGTTGCCAGACAGTTACCCTGCTGTTTGTTGATTGGCCAAAATGTTAAGCCCTCGCAGGGTTGTTTTGAATTCCAGAGTAAATGTTGCATTATTCAAGTTAAGTTAGCTTCTTCCAGAAGCTTCTCCTAGAAACAATGTATGGGAGACTCTGTTATTGGTTTGGGGAACTGTCAGTAATGTATTACTGTAATTAATATGTTTGATTGTATTGGTTCGGGGACCTATAAAAGGCAGCCCCCATGAGGTCCTTTTTATCGATCTTCTGGAAGAGTGCTTGGGACTTCGTGACCTTTTGGAGTGTGTCTGCTTGCACGAGGCTGAACGGCTTGGACAGGCAGAGGCAAAGATCGAACCCGCGGTGGTTTAGTTATCGTATAGGGAAATTTGCTGTTCAATTTAAAAATAAAGATTAGTTGTTCCAGTGCTTGACTCTGTGTTTTTTTGAATGAGCTAGACTGGGGGGTTAGCTTAGAAGAGCATATTTACAATTGGACTCTACTGAAGGGCAGTGATGTTTGTCACACTGGTAGTCCTGGATTTAGTAGTGAGTCCAGGTAATCTGGAATCAGTTTGCATGTGATAGTGTATTCTGAAGCTTGTTCCATGGCCAATAATATGCTTCATTTATCTTACGTCTGCATCGTAAACTGTGTTCCTGAGCCCCCAACATTTGCACTGGGTGATAAGCAAGACCTGTCTCATAATACTTCTATGAAACGTCACGGGATGCTTTACTACCCTGAAGATGAATATATATATAAATGGTTTTATTTTTATTCCTGGCAGAAATTTGGAAACAATTTGCCTGTTCTTATTTTAATGTTTGGAATTGTTCATATGAATATTTCCTTGTAAACATTGAAAGAATATTGTAATTCTATTACTGAAACAATATAACTGGAAACAATATAGATCGTTTTGAAGAATTGATTGGACAGTCAAACCTTTGAATAAATTATGCAAATATTCAACAAACGTTCTTCAAGAATCAATATAAAACACAGCAAAGTCATTCACAGAAACCAATGATAGGCAAACTAAGTTTTGTCAAATGGAAGATTTGAGGCAGTAATATATTTAACAAATGTATCCCACTGCAGAACAGCAAACAGAAGAGTGACATTGCATGAGGCAAAATGCAGCAAATGAAATGGTTAAGACATAAATATGAGCTGTCAGTCGTGGATGACCCTTGTAACAAAGTGCAGATTATTTGCTGTGAATGTGCAGCACGTACTTGTTCGCCACTTCCTAGGCTGTGTCTTGCTTATCGAGAAAATGCAACTGACTATCTCTCATATTCAAACAATGGCAACGCAATACATCTTCAGCTGCTTACGATACAGCTACATGAAAAGTAAAAGATTTCATCAAAAATAAAGGTCTGAAATGAAATTAGTCTGGTAGCATATTGAGCTTGGCAGTTGAGTTCAAGACCCACCTTGCCAGTGGTGCGATTAAACTCAACTACATCAATAAAACTTGGAATTATAAAAATAAAGTTAGGAATGGTGATCATGACCTAATTCAGCTCCTATCACTTATGAATGTTGGAATCTGTGCTTATTCTATGGTATTCAGGGAGATTGGTTCCATTCTCCAATGGAGACATTAGGACTGTTCCAACATTAATCTCCCACTCATCACCTGAGAAACAGCTTAATTAACTATTTATGCCATTCTTTTCTGCTGTTCTTTCCTGCATTACAATCGCGATTACGAGGAAAAACTTAATTTTTAGAATGTCTTTCACTACATCCAAAGCTTTTCACAGACCTGAATGTACTTAGCAGTGTAGTCATTTATTTTAAAAGTATAAAAATACAGCAGCCAAGTGGGGTACATGTAGATGCTAATTTACAGAAGAAGACACAAAGTGCTGGAGTAGGGCAGACAGCAGCTCTTCTTCAGACTTGTGTCCCGATCCAAAATGTCACTTGTCCATGTTCTACAGAGATGCTGCCTGACCTGCTGAGTTACTCCAGTACTTTGGGTCCAAATGCATTCAAGCCCATTTCTGATATTGGATTTCCATTGACTTCAATAATGAATGTTCAATTGTGTACATATTAGTATCTATTAACAGGAGATGTATCTACCAAAGATAGGCCTACCAAAGGGGGCATCACTGGGAGTTCTCAACATCGACTCTAGAGCCCACAATGCCTCATGGTATTGTGTCAAATATGGGCAAAGAAACCATCTCCATGTTGATCAATACTTGGATGAAAGTGTTAATCGTGGCTAAATTGGAGAGGCTAGGTCTTCAAGATGGGGTAAAAGCTTCAGGGTCGCTGGGAGATTTGGTCTATTTGGAGTTGCTCTCTGCAGAGCTGGGACAAGCTGCGAAGAGGTACCAGTGTGTCTGGAGCTTAGATACAATTTGCAAGCAAAGAATGAGAACATCTGAAAACCCTGTCAATTAGGTGCAAAATGGATAAAATGGATTGGATGGCTGCAAAACAGACATACACCTTGTAAATAATTGTAAATAATGTTGCAGAGTTTGACTTTGCCGAGTGTTGATTGGATGAGGTATTGAGCCTTGTCTAGGTTTCCTGTAGATCAGGGTAAATGTTTCTAAGTTGGCTTCCTTACGAAGTCCGTTTTAAATACAATGTATTGAGCTGTTGTATTATTGGGTTAGGGAAATGTCTGTTATGTATTGGTTTAATCAATATCTGTAATTGGGTTATTAAGAGACCACCCCCATGTGGTTCGGCACCTCGAGGTCCCGGGACATAAAAGTCCACTACCACGAGGTTCAGTGTCAATCTTCTGGGAGAGCGCTTGGGACTGCGTGAACTTCTGGAGTGTCTCTGTCTGAGCAAGGCCTAGAGGGCTTGAACAGGCAGACACGAGGATCAAACCCGCAGTGGGATAGGTACAGTAGTTGAACTGTGACGCGCTTTTGTTAAAATAAAATGTAGTTGTTTCAAGTGCTTGATTCAGTGTTTTTACTGAAACTAGACTCAGGGGAAGCTTAGAAACGAGCAATTTACATAAGCACCCAAAGTAGTCTGAGTTCTGGACCAAAGTTCATCCTGAAGAGTGGCTTGAGAGAATGGCTACTGACTGAGCCCAGCCAGAATGGCTGTAGATTTACAAAGTCACCTTGGCCAAACTAATTGCCGAATCTCAGATGTGGCTGTTGCTGCAGCAATGAGAAGAACCTATCAATGGATTTGATTTGATTTGATTTGATTTGATTTTTACTTTATTAATCCCCTTATTCAGGGGAAATTCAGATGTCCTTGCAGCACACTAATAAAAATACAACATAGCATTAAAGAAGTTTAACATTAAAACATAAAAACATCCCCCCACAATGGTTCCCACAGTGGGGGAAGGCACAAAGTCCAGTCCCCATCCCCATGTCCACCCATAGTCGGGCCTATTGAGGCCTCCACAGTCGCCGCTACGGAGGCTCGATGTTCCTGGCCGTTCTCGCCGGGTGATGGTACTCCGGCGTCGGGAGAACCCTCTCAGTGGCTTGGGGTGCCAGGAACGGCTGCCTCCTTACCGGAGACCGCGGCTTCCAAGCCAACAGGCCGCGCTGGACAGAGCTCCACATACTGGCGATCTCGGCGAGAGATCCCAGGCTCCGCGATGTTAAAGTCAGTGCTGCCGCCCGCAGCTGGCCACTCCACAGACCCGCGGCTCCGCGATGTTTTTATCGGCGGTCCCCGCAGCTGGCCGCTCCACAGACCCGCGGTTCCGCAATGTTTTTATCGGCGGTCCCCACAGCTGGCCGCTCCACAGACCCGCGGCTCCGCGATGTTTTTATCGGCGGTCCCAGCATACCGGAGTTCCAGCATGGCGACCCAGACAAGGCATCGCCCACTCCGCGATAGCGCTCCAGCGCTTTGACGCCGCCGAAGCCGAGGTTCTGGCCAGGTCCCCTCAGGAAACGCCGCTCCAGGCCCCGCTGGTAGGCCACGAGGACGGGTCGAAGGCGCAGCTCGGAGGAAGGCAACCCCTCCGATTCACCAATGGCATTGTGGAGTTCTGATGTCGTCTTATATAAATTGGTATTGAATAGGTAGAGAGCTATTGCGGGTCAGCAGGCCGGGGCCACATGGTATCCATCAGCAGAGTAGAAGGAGATATGATATTCCTCAGCTTCATGCAAAACTGGCAGAATGGAAAAAAATGGGAATTGAAGTAATCTGGGAAAAGCTGTAAAATAATTTAACAAAATTACCCCACATCCGATCCTTAGTTCCCAAAGGATCGAGTGGCTTCAGCCTGCGGACTATAACAACATAGGGACACAAACTCCACATGGCAGTTAAAGCTATAAAATGGAAGATTAGTCATAGTGTTGTAGAAACAACTTAAAAAAATATTGTTGAACTGGAATTTGCTGTATTACTACAGTTAAATTATTTACAGGTTGCTGTTTGGAAGGAGGAGTTAATATAAACAAATGAAGGAATTTACACCCATACTCAACCATTAATGAGCTCAAATTGTCATTGCAATCGATCTTGTATGCTCTTGAATAAGAACAGCAAATGGTGGAAATATTCATCAGGCTGGGCAGCAGTGAAGAGAGAAACAGAATTAATGCTTTAAGTTGATGACCCAGGATAAAAATTGAGAAAAATAAAAGATAGATAAATTTAGAGATGCAGAGAAACGGAAAAGATAAAGGGCAAACAAATGGGTAGATGCAAAGTGAGAGAGATTGAATGACAGAGGGCTGCACTGTGGGAATGATATTAATGGGTGGTTGAAGGTCAAATTGCAACTCACTATCATGGAGGGTTCTAGAGCTTAAGTAACTGAATATGTTTAAGAAGGACATAAATTTCATAGAGCTGATGAATGGTCCAATTGATCTGCGCTGACCAAGTGTCTTCCTGAGCAAGTGGCATTTACCTGCATTTGACCCATATTCCTCTAAACTTCTCTTATCCATGCATCTTTCCAAATGTCTTTTGAACATTACTGTTGTACTCTCCTCTATTCTGGCACCTTGGTCCATATAGCCACCACCATTTATGTGAAAAAGCTGCCCCTCAGGTCCCTTCTAAATCAAATGGGAAGGTGCAAGGTGATGAAGATTGAATGACAGTAGGATTGTACTGTCGGATTAGTACTAATGGATGGATACAGGTCAGCATGACTTGGATGGTGGCAATTGGACAAACAAATCAAAAATTTAGAGTTGATCTGGAAAAGTTCAGTTGCAGAATATGCAGCTGAAATCAAAATGTCAAATAACCTCTGGAAATCTGAAGTATAATATCTGAAATGCTAATTATTGGAAATCATTGTTGGAGTCCATAAGACCTCCAATTGGCAATCTAGAAGGTGAAGTCATGTACCTCTAGTTTTGGTCGAGCTTTGTTGCAACAATGAAGAAGGTCACATTGGAATTTATGGAAATTCCCAAGTAAAGGGAGCCCAAACTAAAGAGCATAGATTTAAGGTGGGAAGGAAACAATTCAAAAATGACCTGAGGGGAAACCTTTTCACTAAGATGGTGGTGGCTATATGGGCCAAGCTGCCAGTTGAAATAGTATATGAGAATACAACAGTAATATTCAAAAGACATTTGGATAGGTACATGGATAAAAGACGTTTAGAGGAATATGAGCTAAATGCAGACAAATGCCACTTGCTCAGGAAGACACTTAGTCAGCATGGATCAATTGGTTGAAGGGTTTATTTCCATTACGTATAATTACATGAAATCTATCTCTTTCTTGAACATTTTTAGTGACTTGACCACCAGAGCCCTCCGTGATAGTTAGTTCCAGGTGTTCTCCACCCACTGATGGAGAACATTCTTCTTACCTCAGTGCAAAATCTCTTGATCTGTAACTTGAAATTGTGACCCTCCATTTTAAGTAAAACATCCTACCCAGAACCTCCTTGTCTGGTCTGGTCAGAATTTCATTTAGATCTTCTCTCATTCTTCTCAGCTGAAATGAAGATACACCCAGTTACGGGCGTAACTGCTCCTAATATACTATTTGCACTATTTTAGGAACACATCTGGCGATTTGTTACTGCAGTTACTTTGGGAAATATAGTAATTGTTAAATACGCAGACCAAAATTGTTAATGACACTCCATTGGCCTTAACTGCTTGCTTTCGATGACTTTGCATTTGTATTTTCTATCTACCATATTTTTGCTCACACTCTGTCTTTCAAAGTCACCTTCAAAGTTCTTTTGAGTTCTCTTTGACTCCTCCGCACAATTTATGATCCTATCCAATTTATTGTCGTTTTCAAACTTCAAAATGTTGCACTTGTTTCTGTCAACCAAATCATTGACATATGTTATGGATAGCTGAGACCCAAGCATTGAACCCTACAATATCCCACTGGTTACTGCCTGCCATTCTGTAAAAAAAAAACATTTACTGTATGTCTCTTCTCTGTTTTCTACATGCCAATCCACTGTCATTCCATGCCATTACATATTGCGCTAATACTCTGCACTTTATTGATTTTAATTCTCTTCACAATGCTTCAGATGTTTCTATGGTGATTAGAAGTAAGACAGATCTTTGATCCTGAA
This sequence comes from Malacoraja senta, assembly GCA_038087875.1. Taxonomy (NCBI): domain Eukaryota; kingdom Metazoa; phylum Chordata; class Chondrichthyes; order Rajiformes; family Rajidae; genus Malacoraja; species Malacoraja senta. The sequence continues at coordinate 185,914,890 of CM075977.1, forward strand.
GAAAGTACGTGCTATTTACAAAAAATAAAAATAAAAATCCTCGTTTCACGTAGTTCAAAGCTTGAGGTAAGGGGAGTTCTAATGTCTAAATTTCAACATTAGTGTGGGTTTCCGCTGCCCCATTACTGCTGACTGCCAGCTCGTAGCACTTAGTTAAATGATGTCTTTCCACCTTACTTGAGCAGATACTGATGTTTCCCACTCCATTTGGATATCATTCTGGAAGTTTCATTACAAGATCTCTTACTTCCAATACACACAAACTTCTCCCATCATTCCTCAGAATAACATCTCATGACCATCTCAGTTTCCCACTACAACTGAAATATAGGCTGCTCCATCATCTGTTGGATGAATCTTGATGTTCAGTCAAAAGACATCTGTAATTCTTTCTTGTGAACAAAAAAACGCTTTGTTTTAATGGAATTAGCATTTCTTTTTTTTTTTAATATTTATTTTATTAGAAGCAACTGTACAAGGAGAAAGTAATCGACATAACAGTTATACAATTTTCGTACTGCTTCAGTTTTAACATTTTATAAACTAATAACTAAATTGGAAAAAAGGAAAAAGGAAAAATGAGAAAGAAAGAAGAAAAGAAAAAGAAAAGAAGGAATTTTGAGAAAGGCACGAAATAGAAAAAAAACAACAGAACTAACGAAGAAGTGAAAGAAGTGGAGATATATCCCACTACCCTTCCCTCCGCCCGCTCACCCGACTCTAGCGTCAGTTTTGAGTTTGTGTTCAACCATTATGTTGTTGAAGAAATTCAACGAAAGGAGACCATATTTTGGAACATTGATCCGGTTTGTCAGTCAAGACAAGCCTTATTTTTTCTAGATGTAGTGTCTCGGTCATTTCTGTGATCCACATCTTCACTGTGGGGACTGTTATCTTTTTCCAGAATATAAGTATAAGTTTTTTCGCAGTTATTAAACCATAGTCAAGGAAGCGTCTTTGAGATATCGTTAAATTAGGGCAGCCCTCTGACATTCCTAATATTATTAATTTTGAATCTGATTCCAATTGAATTTTAAGTGTTTTAGAAATGATATTGAATATTCCCGTCCAGATGTTTGTATTTTTGTACAGGATACAAAAGGATGTTGGGGTGGCTTCTTGAAAGTGACATTTATCACAGAGAGGAGAGACAGTTGGGAAGATCTTGTTCAATTTGGTCTTTGGGTAGTACCTATGCAATACTTTAAATTGTATCAGGCGATGCCTGGCATTTAAAGAACATTAGTGTATGTATTGTAGGCTTCCCTCCCATATATCTTTCGAAATGGGTAAACCCAGCTCGTCCTCCCATGCTCACCTATAAATCTCAGAGGGTGGGGTGTCAATATTTAGAAGAGTGTTATAAATGTAAGATATCAACTTACTTGTATCGGCATGTCTATTCAAACAATCATCCAATATATCTGGACCCATAAGAGGACAGTCTTGTGTATATGTTTTCACGTAATCTCGGATTTGAAGGTATCTAAAAAAATTATTGGCATTCAAGTGATATTTCTCCTGTAGTTCTTGAAAAGAAGAGAGAGTCCCCTTCTTATAGAGGTCTCCCACAGTATTGATTCCCAGGTTCTTCCATTGAACAAACACCACATCTAAAGGAATTACCATTTCTTTAGTGTTCTCTTTAGAGTTTCTCTCTCATTCCTTGCACATGGTAGACATTGATCTTCACCTATCACAGCCACAACTTCCTTCAGAATACATACAGCTTTACCCCGTAGCCTTCCTTGTGGCCTAGGATAACTCCATGGCAGTCCACCAATTGCCAGAATGAAATGAAAATTAAAGCCTACTAATTGTTTATTGGCATGAAAAGAAGAATTTGTCATGTTGCACAAATTTAATAGACCTTCATAGAACATCAAAGCAAATTAGAAAATTCCAAATAATTAATTGTTGTAAAGGCTCTCTAAGATTTCAGAAAGACTCGGCAAGTGTTGAGACTTTAAATTTATATTTTATACTTTAGGAAGCATACAGACATGTTGAAATAAAGAAGCTGACATTGAGGAGGGCAAGAATCCTCAGTTCACCTAAAGGACACAAAGGAGAAGGCAGGCAGATACTGAAATGACTTTAAGCACCAGACCTCCCTCCTGTGGGGACCAACATACAGCAGCAGAAAGGTTTTCCAGTGATGCACTGCAGCTGAACTTTCTGGAGCCCAACGCTCAACAAAATAGGATGCATTTAGATTTTGAGCAAGCAGCATTAGCAAATGATGAGTTGCTCAGTGGAGCAACCGGGTCACAAAAATCTATTCACCCATTTTAAAGGGCATCATTAAATGAAAGGTCTGCAAGATAAGCTGCCCTCTAGCTATCTCCAGTTCATAACATTCAAGACTCATTTTAATCCTTACACGCAAAATGACTTAAATGCAAGAACCAAAAATCATTTGATGATAATCTTTACCTAACTGCCAATTGGATTGTCTTATTTGAGATTTACTTCTGATAAAGGGATTTGATAAAGATAACTTTTTACATGTGGAAAAATAAGGTAGAAGATATTAACATAAACATGGTGTACTGTATATTGCATAAGATATTCAGGAGAGACCTCATCAAGAAAGTGGATAGAATATGCAACCTCCAACAACATTATGGTTAACAGCATTTTAAGTGGAAGTTGGTTAAATTCAAGAAAAGTAGGTAGAATGTTATGCTGATAGGTTTGATCTGAAGGAAGTTAGTAGGAAACTTATGTACAACATGAATGCTAATAAAGTAAATTTAGATTAAATATTCATATTCCATGGTATATAAATATTTAGCATGGTGACTGGAATATTTATGATGATTACCTACTGATTTAGATAACTCAAAAATGCTCTTAAAGTTCAATGTATCAACATGCATTTTAAGTGAGGCAATTTTCAAGCATTTTGTTGCAATATAATAAGATTTCTTGCACATTCCCCTTCCCCCAAGCAGATTTCTCCAAAAAACTAAAATCAAAATAAAATCTATTATTGTGAAAGAATATAAACAAATAAGATTCATGGTGTTTTATTGATTTGTGTAAACTAGCGCCCAGTGGCTGAAATATATGTTTTCAAGATGTTTATAATTTTGAAGCTTAAACCTTTTTAATCTGACATTTCAATTGATTTATTACTCACGCGCATGTAATAATCACTATTGCAAGACAGAGAACCCAGGGCAAAATTTGTTACATAAAATGAATTGCGACAGTTTGTTAGGAAGGTAAAACTGCAGATATTTATTGATGTTTTCTAATGTAGCTTTGATTTTGCATTCCCCATAGTGTAGGAGAAACCTATGACTTAGCTGTCACACTACAGAAAGCTAACTGGGGCCTGGTAAATCAGTCATATCCAGAGAGACAGCAGGGATTCAACACAAAGCGATCAACACTGGAGAGAATACAAAAAAATAGACCTAACATGATGCTAAAGGGTATTGTAAATAAAGCAGCATTGAATTACCGTGGATCAGACGCCTCCCAACCATGAGACTGCAGGGAATCAGAAGCAGGAGAGAAAGAGTGAAACAAAAAGATAGAAAAACACTTGTATTTACATAATGTGTTTTATATCCTTTTGTAACATATGTGGAACTGAAGGTGAACTCCAAGAGCTGTTCTAAAGCTGTACCACTTTAAGGAGTGTATCAAAGACTCTCTTGTTGCAGCGGTGCCTAGTGTGCAGTTTTCCAATATCTTTCTGCCACAGTGACTTTCACAATATGAAAGATCCCCTGATGCCTTAAATGTTGCTTTTAGTTAATAAGGCATTTATGTTGTTGAGTTCAAACTATTTTCCAGTACCTCAGAGGGAGATACTGGGACATGGTGTCAGAAGCAATGGTTGATGAAACTACAAAATTTGGACTCCATTTCTGAATGGGGATATTGAATGCTGGGGATGGACACAAAATGCTGGAGTAAGTCAGCGGGACAGGCATCATCTCTGGAGAGAAGGAATGGGTGATGTTTTGGGTTGAGACCCTTCTTCAGACATATTGAATGCTGAGTGTCATCCCACTGGGAAGGAGATCACAAATTGAAACAGCATTGAGACAATGTGCCAAGAGACAGTGAGCTGTGTAATTCAACTGACTCAGCACACAGCAGAACAAACAAATCTGTTGTTCTATTGGATTTCCAGGCAAGTAACCTCTGAGGAATGGATGCAATGGCAAGAAGAGGCCAGACTTATCAAAGATGTGGCTATGGGAGATAAACTGGAACAGATGAAAGAAACAATGTTATTGCGTCTCATTCATCATAAGAGTTGAAAGGCACTCAAGTAAAACCCTGAGGAAAGCTATGGATGCATTACAAGCACATTACAAACAAACCTACCTAGGAATGAAACAATTGACAGTTTCTGGCTCTATTCATACAACCAGAGAGAATCATTTGATACTTTCTGAACATCTAGCACTAGATGGTCTAATTTTTAGAAAATAATGACCTGCACATAAAAGAAAAAGTTGATGCATAATTTCTATTCTCTTTCTATGGGTGGTGAAATTCTCTTCATGTTCATACGTTTAATGGAGCAGATTTAGGCCATTCGGCCCATCAAGTCTAATCCACCATTCAATCATGGCTGCTCTATCTTTTCATCTCAACCCCATTCTCCTGCCTTAACCATTGACACTCTTACCAATCAAGAATCTGAAAATCCCCACCTTAAAAATACCCGATGTCTTAGCCTCCACAGCTGCCTGTTTCTCAAAGGCCATTGAATGAAAACCTTTTGAATATTTCTCAGTAACATAGATAGATGGTTGGTAAGCAAGAGAGTGAAAGTGAAGAATGAGGAATGCAATCGGATTAGGCATGAACATATTGAATGGCAGAGCACGCTTGAGGGGTCAAGTCACCTATTCCTGCTCTTAATTTGATGCTCATATGAATGCATCTGTGTCCTTTTGAGAGAAAACCCTTTGTTAGCTGGTCTACCTGAAATGTGACTCTAGACCCACTGGTAGAGAGCTGATTTATAACAGTTCTTAAATGGCGCAGCAAGTAACTCAGTTTAGGATCAATTAGAAATCCTGGCATAGTTGGAAACAGCATTCAAATAAACAAAAAATAAAGCAGAAATGATTTCATGGGATCTCTACTTATTTTGTCCTACATTTTAATCTTAGTTTTTGTTTAGTTTATTATTATCACGTGTATCGAGGTAGAGTATTAAGCTTTTTTATTGTGTGCTATCCAGTCAGCAACAAAGACTGCACATGGTTACATTCAAGCCATCCACAGTGTACTGATACAGGATAAAGGTAATAACGTTTAGTACAAGATAAAGTCCACTAAAATCTGATTAATGATAGTCCAAGGATAACCAATGAGTTAGATGGTAGGTCGGGACTGCTCTCCAGTTGGTGATAGGATGGTTCAGTTGCCTGATAACAGCTGGAAAGAAACTGTCCCTGAATCTGGAGGTATACATGTTCACACTTCCGTATCTCTTGTCTGATGGGACTGGGAGACGAGGGAGTGACTGGGGCAAGACTGGCCCTTGATTATGCTAGTGGCCTTGCAGAGGCAACGTGAAGTGTGGATGGAGTCAATGGAAGGGAGGTTGGTTTGTGTGATGGTGCTTCACGCTTTACTAAAGAATTGAACCGCAGTCTGTTCAGTCCTTCCTAATGGGTGTGACCCCTCCACTTTAGAATTATCCTTAGAAATTATCGTCTGATCCAATGCATCTCTTTGTTTAAGTAATGGTGTAGAGAATAAACCAATCAAAAACATTATAAACCATGAAAAAATATTGAACAGAGATACTTTAATTTAGTATCCAACCTCATGTGTCATCCAAAATATTTTCAGTAAATTCTACATTTATTTTTTTACTAAAACTGATCAGCATTACTAACAAAAATTCAGTTAGTAGGTGATGCAACAGGCACCTACATGCCAATTGACTTTATTGTGGAAGCTCAGATTTCTCTGAATATGCATCAGGGGGTATGGAGAGAAGGCTGGTACGGGATACTGAGTTGGATGATCAGCCATGATCATATTGAATGGCGGTGCAGGCTCGAAGGGCCGAATGGCCTACTCCTGCACCTATTTTCTATGTATCTATGTATCTATGCATGTATTTTGATCTTTTTGACAGCACCAATACATATTCATAATTTAACCATCTGATACAAAACATGTAAATCAATGGGTAGAATCAGAAGGTCATGGGTTAACATCCTACTTTAGTGCCTCAGACCATTTGTTCTGGCAATGGATCTGCACATTGCTGGAGGTGCTATGTTTTGGAAGAGATGTTAAGCAGTGCCCCTCTTCTGCTGAGGTGGAAGCAGATTAAACTTTAATCCCTGGGCCTTCTCATTAAGTGGGCAGAAGTCCCAAAAGGCTCACTTATAAATTGCACCAGTAGGTTCATGGAATATTTTCTTTTAAACTGCCAATGTTCCTTTCCATCCATTTCTAAGTAATGTGCTCACTGAAATGTGTTGATTCAGTAAATTATCTGCAAAATCCAGTCACTGGTACATATATATTTTTTTCTCATTGACAAATGTATGTATTTTATTAATTTCTGCCAAGCGCTATTGCTACAGATTTGTCATGCACTCTTAACTTATCAAATAGTACCACAGAACTGCTCTGTAATGATGTGCTTATCTTTTAAGCTGCAAATATGGCATTGGGGAGACACAACCGTGTGGATGTAAAAAAAGGAACATCTGGCTGATTGTTGAACACTTTGTATCAATGGAACTAAAAGGCTTTATGCATGAAGTCTGTTTACTCCTGAACAAAAAAATCAAACACATTGTTACTCTCCAGCTCAAGTTAACACAAATAATTTACTGAAAAACCGATTAATAAAGCACCCTGGGAAGAGCAACAGGCTACAATTTTATCAGATGACTTGGCCCAATTTATTTTTCCCATCATGGTTCCAGTGCTTTGTGGGGTTTCCAGATGCTGAGATCATTCAGAATAGTCAGAAAATTAATTATTTGATGATGGATAACCATGAAAGTAATATTATTGTATTGGCCCGTTGATGACTCTGAACTAGAGCTTAAATTCTCGTGGGAGAAGGGTCTCGACCCGAAATGTCACCTATTCCTTCTCTCCAGAGATGCTGCCCGACCCACTGAGTTACTCCAGCTTTTTGTGTCTGTCTTTGGTTTAAACCAGCATCTGCAGTTCCTCCTTACACATTACTTTTCCTTACCTCATTATATTTCTTTCTAAGTAGAAATTTAATGTGTAGAGATTAGTGTTAGCATTGATAACATGGAGTAGAAGCAAAGAACTGCAGATGTTGGCTAATACACAAGAGAACACAATGTGCTGGAGTAACTCAGTGGGGAGGGGCAGGACAAAGTGTGGCAGTGAGGGTGTTTTGACTGGCAAATGGTTGGAACAAAGGCCAGAGATGAGAACAAAAGGTATGAGTCAGGTTTGAAAGTAACATTTAGCATTGATAACTGTTTCGCACTTTTGCATTTCAAACAGCTATTAAACTGTTTAGCATTGATCATTGATCAACTGTCAGTATTGATAACAGCTACAATCAAAAGTGAAATTATCTTTTCTGCATCTTTCCACGGAAAACAGTCTCTTCAGTACTGTTGGGTACTTTACATTTGTTTTACTTTTTAAAGGTATTTGAATGAAAATTTGGAAGGAACAATGCAGCTAGCTGAACCACTGCTTCACAGTTCCACACACGGGTTCAAGCATGACCTCCAGTGCTGTCTGTCTAAAGGTTGCATGTTCTTCCTGTGACCACATAGGATTCTGGAGAGAAGGAATGGGTCATGTTTCAGATCGAGCCTTCTTCAGACTAGTTGGGGAAAAGAGAAATGAGAGATATATATGATGATGTAGAGAGATAAATAACAATGAATGAAAAATATGCAAAAAAGTAACAGCTAACAATGGCCTGTTTCCTTTATAATCGTTACTTTTTTGCATATCTTTCATTCATTGTTCTTTATCTCACTATATCATTGTCTGTATCTCTTGTTTCCCTTTTCCCTAACCAGTCTGAAGAAGGGTCTCGACCCAAAACATCATCCATTCCTTCTCTCCAGAGATGCTCCCTGTAGAATTACTCCAGCTTTTTGAGTTTAAACTAGCATCTGCAGTTCCTACCTACTGCATAGGTTTCCGTTGAGTGCTCTGGTTTCGTTCCACATCGCAAAGATGTGTAAATTGGTCAGTTAACCGCCCCTAGTGTGTAGATGAGTGGTGGGATCTAGAGGGAGCCAATGAAAATTTGGAGAGAACAAAAATAGTGATTAATGTAGGATTTGTGTAAATGTGTGTTTGATGGATTTGTGGGCCAAAGTTCCCGTATATCATGAAGGCTCAATGACTTCTCAGTTTTTTAACCATTTAAAAAAATATTTTCTTAAAATAACTAAATCTATTTGAACCACTTATAGAGGCAACATTTGGGCACATGTGGTTTGGGGGCAATATCCTGATGTGGATTGAGAATCGGTTAATGGATGGAAGACAGGAAGCAGGAATAAATGGGGCATATGTTTAGGAAGGAGCTGCAGATATGGGTTTTAACCAAAGATAGACACAAAAAGCTGGAGTAACTCAGACCCGAAATGTTGATCTCGACCCGAAACATCACCCAGTCCTTCTCTCCAGAGATGCTGCCTGTCCCGCTGAGTTACTCCAGCTTTTTGTGTCTATAAATGACTCATATTTAGGTTGTCAGGCTGTGCATTGTGTAGTGCTGCAGGAATTGGAGCAAGATTGCTATTTATTCACAATCTGCATCAATGACTTGGATATGAGAATCCAGTTTCATCTACGAAACAGAGTGGCAGTGTGGGTTGAATGAAGTCGCAGAGAGGCTTTAGGAGATATAATAAATGATTCAAGATTCTAGATTCAAGAGAGTTTATTGTCATGTGTCCCTGATAGGACAATGAAATTCTTGCTGAAGCAATTAGCAGATGGAGGAAAGCATGGGAAAATGTTAGGTCACCCACATTGGTAGTTAAAAAAAGAAAGGTGCAGTAATTGTTGTATAGTATTCAGAGTAAATTGGTGTCCTTGAAAATGAAACAATGTGAAGCCACAGCACAAATAACGAAAGTAGTATTTTGGCATTAATTTCAAGAGAATTTTAATATAAAAGGACCTAGCTAAAATTATAAGGACACTGTAAGACAGTTGAATATTGTGCACAAATCTAATCTCTTACTTAAGGAAGAATGTACTCATGAAAGAGGCAAATGGGACTGGCGTTTTATAGACCATAAAACATGTGCAGCACAGCTTGCAACACAGGAACAAGACATGTATGTGGCGGACATGATGCCGATCTAAACTAATTCTATTTGCCTGCACAGGGTCCTTGTTCCTCCTGCCTAGTACATTATGTCAGTCTAAATGCATGAACTTTACTTCTACCATCTCCCAGCCACTCTTACAAACACTTACCAATCTCTGCTTATTTTTCACATCTCCTTTTTCACTTTCCTCCTCTTACATCAGACCAGTGCCCTCTATTATTTCCTCCCTGGGGAATAAAGATTCTGACTACCCTATTTATGCCTCTCATAGACCATACACCAAAGCAGTCCTGAACTACCATCTACCTCATTGAAGATACCCTGGACTATCTTTAATCAGACTTTACTGGACTTCATCTTGCATTAAGCATTATTCCCTTTATCCTGTATCTGTACACTGTGGCTGGCTTGATTATAATCATGTGTAGTCTTTCTGCTGACTAGGTAGCATGCAATAAAATAGCTTTTCACGGTACCTCAGTACACGTGACAATAAAATAAACTGAACTAAAATAAACATAGACAAATAGAGTACCTGAACATGCCCTTCAGCCCACAATGCCTGTGCTGAACAGGAAGCCTAAATAAACTATTATTGCTTCTGATGATTCATACTCCATTCCCTGCAAATCATTGTGCCTATCTAAAAGCCTCTTAAATACCACTACCATATCTGGCTCTAATACCACCCGTGTGGCACTTTCCAGACACCCAACACCGTCTGTGAATAAATGTTGCCCACACATCTCCTTTAAACTTTGCCCCTCTCACATTTAAGTTCTACCCTCTAGTATTTGACAATTCTACCCTGGGAAAATATTCTGACTGTCTACCTTATCTGTACCTCTCATAGATTATATACTCCATCAGGTCTCCCCCTCAAACAATACAAGTCTGTCCAACCTCCCCCTGTAGCTAGTACCCCTTAATCCAGCAGCATGCTGGTAAACCTCTTCTGCACCCTCTCCAAAGCCTCCATATCCTTCATGCGAAGGGGCAACCAGAACTGCACGCAACACTCCAAAAGCTGCCGAACCAAAGTCCTATTAAGCTGCAACATGACCTCCTGATTCTAACATTAATGCCCCATCCAATGAAGGCAAGCAACCATCCGTCTTATTTACCCCTCTATCTACTTGGGTTGTCACTATCAGGAACTATAGACCTAGACCCCACAATCCTTCTGTGCATTCTTTCTGTTAAGGGTCTTGCCATTAACTGTATACTTTCCCCTTATGTTTGACCTCCCAATGTGCATAATCTCTCGAAAGAAAGCAAGGTTAGTTTATTTAAAACTCTCCTTATATCTAATACACTCCAATCCAGGTAAATCTATTTTGCACTCTCAAATGCCTTTCTATCCTTCCGATAATGTGGTGCACGCTATACTTCAAATGGATAGCGTGCACCATGTTGTAACTATATAAAACCAAAGTTTTATATAGTTACAACATGACTATAATAAGGCAAATCCGGGAACAGCTCAGGTGACAGTGTAGCATCATTCCCAGACAAGCTCAATGCATCCGACACACATTTTGACAAGGAGATCACTGATTTGCCTTCCCGGGGACATCAGCCCCCAATGGTATCACAACCTAAGTCACGGAGGCCGATATCAGAAGATCCTACAGGAGGGTGAACCTTTGGAAAGTGTCTGGACATGATGGGGTACCTGTTTGCATTCTCAAAACCTGTGTGGCTGGAGTTTTTGCAGTCATCTTCATTCTCTCATTACTGAGGTCTGAGTTTCCCACCTAGTTTAAAAGGACATCAAAATACCAGTGCCCAAGAAGAGTAAGGTGACCTGCCTCAATGACTATCTACCAGTGGCACCAACGTTAGTGGTGATGAAATGCTTTTTGAGAAATCAATCCTACCTCAACAAGAACCTGAACCCTCTACAATTTGCCACCCACCGCGACAGCTCAATGGAAGATGTCCAGAGGCCCAGGAGCTGTTGGAGCGGCTGCAGTGGGAGGAGCTACGTCCGAGCGGTGAGTTTAAAACCTGATCGCGGGGCTTTGCTTTACAGAGGCCCAGGAGCCGTTGGAGCGGTTGCAGTGGGAGGAACCCAAATCTATAACGTTCCATTCACATTTCAAAACAATGGGCTTGAGGAAGCCGCTGATTGGTGGAAGCGGACAAGAGGGAGCAGCTGATTGGGAGTCAGATCCCTGCTGATTTCTTCCAGCAGTTTGTATTGTATTGTATTGTACTTTGTATTGTATCCAGGGTAAGGGGGGAGTATGAGTTCCAGGGCAGTTTACTGTTCTGGATATCAGATGTGGAAGGTCAAGGCGTCTGACAGCCTTCCAGACGTCCACATCTGCGCCAGGTGCATTGAGATGGGGCTCCTAAGGGACCGTATTAGGAACCTGGAGCTGCAGCTCGATGACCTCCGTCTGGTCAGGGAGAGCGAGGAAGTCATAGAGAGGAGTTACAGAGAGGTGGTCACTCCAAGACCACAGGAGGCAGGCAAGTGGGTCACACTTAGGAGGGGCAAGGGGCAGAGGCAGGGACTAGAGAGTAACCCAGTGGCTGTACACCTTGACAATAAGTACTCCTGTTTGAGTACTGTTGGGGGGGACAGCCTCCCTGGGGGTAGCAACAGCGGCCGGGCCTCCGGTACAGAGACCGGCCCTGTTGCTCAGAAGCGTAAGGAAAAGAAGAGGAGGGCAGTAGTAATAGGGGACTCTATAGTTAGAGGGTCAGATATGCGATTCTGTGGACGCAGTCATGAGACCCGGATGGTAGTTTGCCTCCCTGGTGGAGTCCGGGATGTGTCTGAACGTGTCCAAGATATCCTGAAATGGGAGGGAGAGGAGCCCGAGGTCATGGTACATATAGGTACCAATGACATAGATAGAAAAAGAGAAGAGGTCCTGAAAGGAGAATTTAGGGAATTAGGAGGAGAGTTAAGGAGAAGGACCGCAGAGGTAACAATCTCGGGATTACTGCCTGTGCCACGCGACAGTGAGAGTAGGAATGGAGCGAGGTGGAGGATAAATGCGTGGCTGAAGGTCTGGTGCAGAGGGCAGGGATTCAAGTTTCTGGATCATTGGGACCTCTTTTGTGGAAGGTGTGACCTGTACAAAAAGGACGGGTTGCACTTGAACCCAAGGGGGACCAATATCCTGGCGGGGAGATTTGCAAAGGCTACTGCGGTGACTTTAAACTAGAATGGTTGGGGGGAGGGACTCAAATAGAGAAAACTAGTAGACAGTGTGTGAGGCAGGAGGCAGAGAAGGGAAGCACTCAGACCCAACATGTAGGGGGGAAAGAAGAAAAAAATAATAAACAGAGAATATGAGGTGGTGGGTTTCTTAAATATGTGAGCAGAGATACAGAGGGGTGTACAATGAGGGTAGAAGCAATAGGTAGCAAGGTGAAAAGTAAAAGTGGCAGGCAGACAAATCCAGGGCAAAAATAAAAAAGGGCAACTTTTCAACATAATTGTATAAGGGGTAAGAGCGTTCTAAAAACAAGCCTGAAGGCTTTGTGTCTCAATGCACGGAGCATTCGTAATAAAGTGGATGAGTTGAATGTGAAGATAGCTATTAATGATTATGATATAGTTGGGATCACGGAATCATGGCTCCAGGGTGACCAAGTCTGGGAGCTGAACATCCAGGGATATTCAATATTCAGGAGGTATATATAGAAAGGAAAAGGAGGTGAGGTAGCGTTGCTGGTTAGAGAGGAGATTAACGCAATAGAAAGGAAGGACATTAGCTTGGAGGATGGGGAATCGATTTGGGTAGAGCTGCGAAACACTAAGGGGCAGAAAACGCTAGTGGGTGTTGTGTACAGGCCATCTAACAGTAGTAGTGGAGTTGGGGATGGCATCAAACAGGAAATTAGAAATGCGTGCAACAAAGGTAAAACAGTTACAATGGGTGACTTCAATCTACATATAGATTGAGTGAATCAAATTGGCAGGGTTGCTGAGGAAGAGGATTTCTTGGAATGTATGCGGGATAGTTTTCTAAACCAACATGTAGAGGAACCAATGAGAGAGCAGGCTATTCTAGACTGGGTATTGAGTAATGAGGAAGGGTTAGTTAGATTAGATTAGATTAGATTTTATTTCTTGTCATTTGAACCTCAAAGAGGCTCAAACGAAACTCCGTTTCCACAGCCATACAAACAAAACAATTCCTACACGACACACAAACAATTCAATTTACAGAAAAACATCCATCACAGTGAATCTCCTCCTCACTGTGATGGAAGGCAAAATCCTTTCTCTCCCGTGCACCATTTTTCTACCGATGTTGAAGCCCCAGGCGGGCAAAGTTAAGTCCCACGGCCGTTGAGGCCGCGCCGGGCGGTGTACTGCCTCGCTCCGGGCTCAAAAGTCACAAAGTTGGAGCCCCCGGCGGGCGTTGGAATATCCCGCGGCCATTAAATCCACACCGGGCGATTTACGGCCCCGCTCCGGGTCGTTCCAACCCCGCGACACTGGCGGGAGAAGTTGCGTTGCAGGAGCTACGGAAAGCGGTCTCTCACCCGGACCCGCGAGCTCCCGATATCATAGTCCACAGGTCTGCAGCAGGAGCTCCGGAGTCGGGCCGCAGCAGCGAGCCACCACGCTCCGAGGCCGGCCAGCCCCACGATGGTAAGTCCGCAGCTCCGCAGGCTCCGCGACTGGAGCCCCCAGGTCGTCCCGGTCGGAGGCCGCTCCACGGAGCTAGGCCCCAACGACAACGGAGACCCGACAGGGAAAAGGTCGGGTCTCCCGTGCAGGGAAGAGATTTTTAAAGTTTCCCCCTCCCCCCCCCCCCACATATACACAGTTAAAAACAGTATTAAAAAAAACACAAACAACTACATTTAACTAGACAAAAATAAAAAAAAAGACAGACAGGCTGTAGGGAACGCTGCAGTAATACGCGCCGCCGCACGTTAGCAGTCTTGTTGTGCGTGCCCCTTGGGCAAGAGTGACCATAATATGGTTGAGTTCTTCATTAGGATGGAGAGTGACATTGTTAATTCAGAAACAAGGGTTCTGAACTTAAAGAAAGGTAACTTTGAGGGTATGAGACATGAATTGGCCAAGATTGACTGGCAATTGATTCTTAAAGGGTTGACGGTGGATGTGCAATGGAAGGCATTTAAAGACTGCATGGATGAACTACAACAATTGTTCCTCCCAGTTTGGCAAAAGAATAAATCAGGGAAGGTAGTGCATCCGTAGATAACAAGGGAAATCAGGGATAGTATCAAAACAAAAGATGAAGCGTACATATTAGCCATAAAAAGCAGCCTACCAGAGGACTGGGAGAAATTCAGAGTCCAGCAGAGGAGGACAAAGGGCTTAATTAAGAAAGGGAAAATAGATTATGAAAGAAAACTGGCAGGGAACATAAAAACTGACTGCAAAAGATTTTATAGATATGTGAAGAGAAAAAGATTAGTTAAAACAAATGTAGGTCCCTTGCAGTCAGAAACAGGTGAATTGATCATGGGGAACAAGGACATGGCAGACCAATTGAAAAACTACTTTGGTTCTGTCATCATTAAGGAAGACATAAATAATCTGCCGGAAATAGCAGGGGACCGGGGGTCAAATGAGATGGAGGAACTGAGTGAAATCCAGGTTAGCCGGGAATCCCCAGGCTGCATCCCAGAGTACTTAAGGAAATAGCCCCAGAAATAGTGGATGCATTAGTGATAATTTTTCAAAACTCCTTAGATTCTGGAGTAGTTCCTGAGGATTGGAGGGTAGCTAATGTAACCCCACTTTTTAAAAAGGGAGGGAGAGAGAAAACGGGGAATTACAGACCAGTTAGTCTAACATCGGTAGTGGGGAAACTGCTAGAGTCAGTTATTAAAGATGGGATAGCAGAACATTTGGAAAGTGGTGAAATCATTGGACAAAGTCAGCATGGATTTACGAAAGGTAAATCATGTCTGACGAATCTTATGGAATTTTTCGAGGATGTAACTAGTAGAGTGGATAGATGTAAGATTGGCTGTCAGGGTGCTTGTTTGATCATGCCATGAATTTTCAGTGCTTTCACGACAATGGCTGGTAATTATCTACCATCAGATCCATCATTAATGGCATTGATTAGTTAATATTATGCAAAATGCCATCTGTCCTAGATCATGGTTATGGTTATATGGTTATAAATTGGACACAACTATTCTTTGGTCACTCCTCAGTCTGCAACCATACACAAGTAGAGCCCTTCCCAGAGAAAAATAAATCAACTTTCTGGTGGCAATGTGTAGTGACAGCCTACACTAGCTGGTTGTGACAGACATTTACGCCTGCATTTTTGACAGCTTTAGAAAAATAATTGCAATTCATGCCATATCGTCTTTTAGCAATTTGAAATAGTCTACAGGTTTCTCACAGGACCGTTCAATCTTTCTTCTTTGTTTAAAAAGATAAAATTCAATTTAGTTTTTGAAATGAGACAACTCGATTTGCCTGTGCTGCTTCTCAGCATACCGAATGTGTTTTCTTACTAGAGGAACATCTATCTGTGTCTGCACTTGCAATAGATTGCCTAAATTGTCAGGAAGATAAAATAGCATTTTAGGTAGCAACTGTGTCCATTCCACAATACCAGGTTCAGGACCAGCTCCTTTCCCACAACCACCTGGTTCATGAACTCACCTGTACTCCTAATCATATCTCACAATGGAACACTACAGTCTACCTCTTGCACTGCTGTTATCTTGTTTCCAAATGATGTATTTTTACACTAATGTTGTGTTTTGTTTTTGCACAGTCTTTTTTCTTTGTACTATCGTGATGAATTTTTGTATAATTTATGTATAACATGGGTATGTTAAGTTTCTGTGTGTTTATCAGAGTCTGTGTCTGCGATGTTGCTGCAAACAAGTTTTTCATTGTACCTGTACCTCACCGCACTTGTGCATATGACAATAAACTCAGCTTGGCTTTTTTAGCTTGCACTTCTTTAGCGTAAATTTGTGATCATCTATCTTATTGTCTCTATAGGGATCAAATTTAGGCAATTAATTTTGTGAAATGCTTTGGATTATTTTACAAAATTAATGGCTTTTAGTCTTTTTAGCTCTTGCTGACATTCAGTCTGAATGTTCAGTCTGAATGTTCAGTCTGAACAAGGTTAATCTGCATCTAATCTGCACCAACCTGTCCGATTTCATAATCTTAATTATACTTGCCTAGTGCATATTCATGAAGATGATGAATGTTTGCGATGCAAACATGAGGTTGGCTCGTGTACTAATAATTGTCATGAATCTGGCAATGCCAGAACCAATTGTTCTTCAACCTGTTCAATTTAATGTGAAGGGGTCGAGCTTAGATGGGCACCTTGGTTGGCATGGATGATATGGACCAAAGGGCCTGATTCCATACTCTCTGATTCTATCAGGCCCCTCAACTTTGTCAGTTTGGGTGGCCCATTTATTGCAGCCTATTTCCTCTGAATAAGGTAACTGGCTGTTATTAAAAAATATGTGAAAGTAGGTGTTGTTCTCTTATTATAGTTAGTCTTAGTAGTCACTGGTCTCAATGGTTTTTTATGAATGTGGATTGTGGGACGGGAGGTGCAAAAGTATGGTGTGGGTCAGACCTAATGTGATCTAATCACTTGTATCATGACCAAAAACTCATTACTTTAGCTTTTGTGACAACATTTGTTTGCATTCTACGGCATGGAAGACTTGGAAGAGGGTTTGACACAGTGATGTGAGCTTGGCCGAGTAGAATATAGTCATTCTTGAATTCTTCTTCTTTCGTGTGGCGTGCACAGCCTAAAGTTGTTGGACAACTTGTTCTATTTGATCTTCCGTTTGTGCACGTCAAGTTGATTGCATTAGTCGAAACAGGGCGGACCACGTGAAGGTTGCAATCTTCCACCCCATTCTTGAATTAAAACTTTGTCAGTATTATTCTACCCATAAAATGTGGCCATGGAAACTCTTGGGTTGTGAGCTTACTGCCCTTAGGTACTCACTTTTATAACATCTAAGACAGTCACCCCAACAGTTAGGTACTCACTTTTTATAATACCTAAGACAGTCACCCCAACAGTTTTGGTGTGGTTTGGTATGCTTCTGCCAAGGTCACAAATGTTGGGCAAGCATGCTCCTGAGGAAATTTGCCCACGGCTGCTTTGAGATCTTAATAATTAACCTCAGAACATTCACATCTGACAATGCAGAGCGCCAACAAAGATGTGCTACTCTTTAGAGATCAAGTAAATACAAAGCATAATATTCATAACTCTGCACAATCCATCGAAACATGACAATACCAGGATTGCACAGTAGTGAAGCGGGTAGAGCTTTTGCCTCACAGCGCCAGAGAATCAGGTTCTATCCTGACTCCAGCTGCTGTCTGTGTGGACCTCACATTCTCCCTTTGATCACATGGGGTTCCTCCAGGTGCTTCAGCATACCTCCATATCCCAAAGACGTGTGGGTTTATAAATTAATTGTCCTCTGTAAATTGCCCTATGTGTGAAGGGAATGGATGTGAAAGTGCAATCACAGTGTACACGGGTGATCGATGGTCAGTGTGCGTTCGGTGGGGTCTGTTTATCATTTAATCAATCAATCAAACAAATTAATCTACAATTTAAGGATATATGGAATCAACATACCAATTCTGGTGCAGTAATTGTTTCAATTGTTAAGCCTGCTATGATAAGTGGCAACCTTCAGCTCCATAGGCGTATTAGTTAACAACTTTCAGTAACTACTTGTGATAGAGATACAAGGAAAATGAGATACTTCTGATAAGTTGCTCTCTTCATCTATTTGGATGCTGAGCACTGAAAATGTTGCCCTCATAACCTTGCCTCTTGTTCCTCCTTTTAAGATGTTTCTTTAGCATAAATCTGTGATCATCTATCTTATTGTCTCTATAGGGATCAAATTTAGGCAATTAATTTTGTGAAATGCTTTGGATTATTTTACAAAATTAATAGCGTTGTGCAAGTACAAATGCCTGTTGATATTGTAACTGGATCCAGAGAGTAATCAAACTTGAAATAAATAGTTTGTGTTCCTGAAATGACAGTGCAAACATTATAATAAGTATGATAGTGATGCTCTAGGGATGCTCTAATAGTGACCATTTTTAAGAAGGGGGACAAAGTTGAATGTGGAAACTACAGAGGCATAACACTCCTGTCTACAACAGGCAAAGTCCTTGCTAGTGTCCTCGCAAACCGACTTCTACCACTGCCTGCAGAGATACTCCCAGATCACAGTGTGGCTTCTACCCATCCAGAGGTACAGCAGACATTATATTCACAGCACGCAAACTCCAGGAAAAATGCCATGAACAAAGGCAGCCTTTGTACATGGCCTTCATAGACCTGACAAAGGCTTTCGACTCGGTAGACCGTCAGGCTCTTTGGAGCAGATTACGGTTGTCATGAAAAGTACATTAGAATATTGAGGCTTCTACATGATGGCATGTCAGTCACAGTGCTCAGCAACTGCGGCTCTGAGTCCGAGCCTTTCACTGTGGAAACGGGTGTCAAACAAGGATGCATCATCGCACCCACCCTGTTTGTTGTCTTCATTGCTGCCATATTTCACCTCATTGGTGAAGAGCTGCCACAGGGGATCCTAATCCTCTACAGAACTGACGGTGGGCTCTTCAACCTTAATAGGTTGAAGGCCAAGAGCAAAGTCAGTATCATGGAGCTTCAGTACGCGGACGACTGCGCCATTGCAGCACACTCTGCAGAAGACCTCCAGGGCATCCTGAATGCCTTTGCCAAGGCATACAGAGCCATGCGCCTAGCCTTAAATATCAAGAAGACCCACGTCCTACATCAACCTCCACCCAACCAGCCGTCTACCCAGCCCACTATATAAGCGGACAACACCACTCTTGAAAACATTGACCACTTCCCCTACCTTGGCAGCATTCTTTCCTCAAAATCTGACATCGACTCTGAGGTCAACCATTGCCTGAGTTGTGCCAGCAGAGCCTACGCCAATCTCAGGAAAAGAGTCTTTGAAGACCGAGACCTAAAGGCTCAAACAAAACTGCTGGTCTACAGAGCTGTTGTCCTCACCACCTTGTTGTATGGAACCGAGTCATGGACCACCTACAGCACGCACCAGAGAGCCCTGGAACAATACCATCAAAGATCCTTACGAAAGAATCTGAGGATCAGCTGGGAGGACAAACGCACCAACATTAGGGTTTTGGAGGAAGCCAACATGACCAGCATCACCACCACAATAATGCAGCACCAACTTTGATGGACTTCCCATGTCATCCACATGTCCAACACATATCTCCCAAAACAGATCCTGTACTCTCAATTGAAGGAAGGTTGGCGAACCCCCGGCGGGCCAAAGAAACGCTTCAAGGACAACATCAAGAACAGTCTGAAGAAATTCCACATAACATCGAGCAACTGGGAGCACATTGCACTGGACAGGCGCTCCTGGAGGAAATCCGTGCCGGAAGGAGCTGCACGTTACAAAATGGAACTATGTCGTGTCGCAGAGACAAAGCGACAGCACCGTAAGGAGTGAGAGAAGGCGGCTCGCCGACTACCAACCATCGCCAGTCTCCACTGCCCACGTTGCACCAAGGTGTGTGGATCATGGATTGGCCTCTACAGACATCTGCAGACCCACAAGTAGATGACCCTATGGAGAGGAGAGGACAGTCATACTCGTTTCAAGTGACTGCCGATGATGATGATGATGAGTGAACAATCAAAGAGTTGTGACTATTTTGTAGATGTGACATAGTTTGACACCTTACAAAATGTTGGCAAAATTGAAGCAGTAAAAGGAGACATAATTAATGGATTAATATCCCAAAAATACACCATATACAGGAAAGCTAAAATAAAATTGCTGGAAATACTCAGCAGGCCAGACAACCAACATGGTGAGTAATGCCCCTGTCCCACTTAGGAAACCTGAACGGAAACCTCTGGAGGCTTTGCGCCCCACCCAAGGTTTCCGTGCGGTTCACGGAGGTTATTGTCAGTCTCCCTAAAGGTCGAAAGTGGTTTCCGCTTTTTCTATGTTCCGGTGATTATTTCAAAAAATTCAAAACCGGCCGCGAGTAAAAATAGGTTGCCGTTTTAAAAATCGGTAATTTTTTAGTTGAACCCGGTTGCGATGCTAGTTGAAGGTGGTTCCCGGAGGTTGCAGGTAGTGGAAGGTAAGTGGAAGTGAAAAATTACCGATTTTTAAAACGGCAACCTATTTTTAGTCGCGGCCGGTTTTGAATTTTTTGAAATAATCGCCAGAACATAGAAGAAGCGGAAACCACTTTCGACCATTAGGGAGACTGACAAAAACCGCACGGAAACCTTGGGTGGGGCGCAAAGTCTCCAGAGGTTTCCGTTCAAGTTTCCTAAGTGGGACGGGGCATTCGGATTAGAAACATAGCAACATTTTAAGCAAATACAGAGGGGCCAAGGACTAAAGCGATGGACTATGATGGATTGGTAGACAGGAGAGATTAACTGGAAATATTTGAAGGCAGGAGGATGCGAGGCACCAGTGTAGTGAGATAAAGATGGAAGTGGAATGGGTGTGAATGCCAACTGCAGAATTATCAGTAACTGTTGTCTGAAAAATGGAGGCAGCGGTTGCAATCTGAAATTCCTGAATGTAGTGTCAAGTGCAGAAAGTTGCAACATTCCAAACTGAAAGTTAAACTATTCTTCAAGTTTTCATTGAACTTTGTAAGAACAACATTTGAGACCATTGCTCAGATGACCACAATGGGAAGAGACTTAAAAAATAGTGGGACCTAGGTATTCAATGATTATCTTTATTGTTTGGCAATGCACTTGACCTCTTTGGCCCAGAAAAGCTCATGGCATGGGAGTCCTCAATGCATTATGTACAAAATGGTTGTAAGAAATCTTTAACATTTAAAATATGAAATTGTTTTATTTATTCTTTATTAATACCATTTCTTTATTTTCCCCTCACTATTCCTTATTTCTGAAAGTCCATTCTCCACCTTTTCTCTATGAATGGTTGTGAAGTTACTTAGATCACCAAGGTCCCAGACATCCTTTTGCTTGCCATACACAGGACATATACTTAAAGCAACTAAAAATATAAAGCTTGAATTATACGGGGGAAGTTTCATCAACAGGAGCTGAGAGGAGCTGAGAGCAAATTCCAGGCAATTGCCTTATGTAATAAATAAAATGAAACAGTTATTTACCTAGTGTTTTTTATTCTTTTTGCTAACCAAATTATGCACACAAACACCAATGCAGTTTGATCAGTATAATATGTTTAAAATGTAATTATTATGGCAAATACAACAACAATATTGTGATAAATGTTTTATCTGTTACAAAGTGGATATTCTTCAGACTTTATTACCTACTAGACTAAGTGGGACCCGTTGTGTCCCAGCATCACATGGGAGGGCTGGTCCCCCAATGCAATATTCCACCTCTCCACCAATTCCAATATTACTGGCCAGTGGGGAGGGAGGGGTGGGGCTTTCTGTAGCGCTAGTGTGGGTATTGTGGGCCGAAGGGACTGGTTTCCAGAGGGCTGATATGGACATTGTGGGCCGAATGGATTTTTGGGCTGGCAGCTCAGTCACTCAGGCCTGGCAGCTCAGTCACTCAGGCCTGGCAGCTCAGTCACTCAGGCCTGGCAGCTCAGTCACTCAGGCCTGGCAGCTCAGTCACTCAGGCCTGACAGGCTGGCAGCTCAGTATCTCAGGCCTGGCAGGCTGGCAGCCGAGAAACTGCCAGAAATTCTGCCGAAAACGGGTGACAGACTCTGTGAGAGAGAGAAGGGGAGAGGGTGGACAATCAATTTTAGACATTTTTATCTTTTTTTACAGATCACAGCAATGAAGGAGGAAAGTCTATCCTTGCGTGGATCTCCGGAGCGCTAGTATTGGTGTTGTGCGCTGAAGGGACTGGTTTCCAGAGGGCTAGTATGGACATTGTGGACTGAATGGATTCTTGGACTTGCAGTTCAGTGAGTCATGGCTGATGGGCTGGCATTTCACCAAGTCATGGCAGGTGGGCTGGCACTTCAGTCACTTACAGCTGGTGGGCTGGCAGGTCACTTACTCATGGCTGGTGCACTGGCATTCCAGTCACTCACAGCTGGTGTGGTGACAATTCACTCAGTCACCACTCCTCCATTCACTCCCCCACTCTGCTCCTTTATATAGAGAGATTGAGCGGTCAAATTTTAACAAAGACAATCTGAGAATTTACCTCAAAAGTCATCATTCAGTGCAGGCCTGTAAATCCAATCTCACATCACTCAAACTGGAGTGCAGGCAGCAAGTCCAACCTCACAGCGCTCCAGGCAGAGTGCAGGCAGCAAGTCCAAGCTCACAGCACTCCAAACAGAGAGCAGGCAGCAAGTCCAACCTTGCAGAACTCGAAGCAGAGTGCAAGCAGCAAGTCTAAGCTCACAGCACTCCAAGGATAGTGCAGGCAGGAAGTCCAACCTCACAGCAAGCAGAGTGCGGCAGCAAGTACTACCTCACAGCACTCCAAGCAGACTGCAGGCTGCAAATCCAACCTCACAGCACTTCAAGCACACCACTTTGCAATAGCCACACCACTTTTCATTTAGCCACACCACTTTTCAATTAGCCACACCACTTTTCAATTAGCCACACCACTTTTCAATTAGCCACACAAATTTTCAATTAGCGGCACAGTTTAGCAGCACATAAAAACATTTATTCCTTCAAACAGTTCCAAAAATCCCAGAATTCTTTGCCCAATCTTTCCACCTTTCTGTGGTTGAAACCGACCTCTAACTACATTCTTGAGCATCTCTTTTTTTGGCCTAGTGATTTTTTTTTACAATGCTCCTGCATAGTGCCTAGGACCATTTTCTCTGTTCAAACCTTCTACAAATATATGCTGTGATCATTGCTGTGTTCATTATTCATAAAATGTACCGACTATTGCAATCCTTTGCAGCCCAGTTGAAACTGCTCTGGAATCCATCCTAGAAACTTACTGACAGATGAATTATTTATTCCTTCCTAGTCTCTGTCAATCTCTGACGTGGTTCAGTGTCTTAATAATGTAAAGACCTTTACAAGAAAACCACAACAAAAGAGACATAATAATCCTTAGCTTTTCCTTAATTAACAATACAATAACACAAGGTCACAGAAAGCATGACAAAAAATACTGAGTCTTCCTCAGTGGAAATGATTTCCAAAAAACAATATAACATTATTTAGTCAGAGTATTGAGTATAGAAGTTGGGAGGTTATGTTGCAGTTGTATAAGAAGTTGGTGAGGCCACACTTTGAGTATTGTGTTCAGTTGTGGGCACCATGTTATGGGAAAGATGTTGTTAAGCTGAAAAGAGTGCAGAGAGGATTTACAAGGATGTTGCCAGGGCTAGAGGGTCTGACCTATCGGGAGAGATTGAGTAACCATATAACCATATAACCATAACAGCACGGAAACAGGCCATCTCGGCCCTTCAAGTCCATGCCGAACATTTAAATTTTTATTTTTTTTATTTTTATTTTTTTAAATTAAAAATAAAATACTTCCCCCTAGTCCCATCTACCTGCACTCAGACCATAACCCTCCATTCCTTTCCCGTCCATATACCCATCCAATCTATTTTTAAAGGATAACATCGAACCTGCCTCCACCACTTCCACTGGAAGCTCATTCCACACAGCTACCACTCTCTGAGTAAAGAAGTTCCCCCTAATGTTCCCCCTAAACTTCTGTCCCTTAATTCTCAAGTCATGTCCCCTTGTTTGAATCTTCCCTACTCTCAATGGGAAAAGCTTATCCACGTCCACTCTGTCTAACCCGCTCATAATTTTAAAGACCTCTATCAAGTCCCCTCTTAACCTTCTGCGCTCCAAAGAATAAAGACCTAACTTGTTCAACCTTTCTCTGTAACTTAGTTGCTGAAACCCAGGCAACATTCTAGTAAATCTCCTCTGTACTCTCTCTATTTTGTTGACATCCTTCCTATAATTAGGCGACCAAAATTGTACTCCATACTCCAGAATTGGCCTCACCAATGCCTTGTACAATTTGAACATTACATCCCAACTTCTATATTCAATGCTCTGATTTATAAAGGCCAGCACACCAAAAGCTTTCTTTACCACCCTATCTACATGAGATTCCACCTTCAGGGAACTATGCACAGTTATTCCTAGATCCCTCTGTTCAACTGCATTCCTCAATTCGCTACCAGGAATAGAGTCCTAGTAGGCTAGGACTCTATTCCTTCGAGTACACGAGGTTGAGGGGTGATCTTATAGAGGTGTATAAAATCACGAGAGGAATAGATCAGGAAGATGCACAGAGTCTCTTGCCCTGAGTAGGTGAATCGAGGACCAGAGGACATAGGCTCAAGGTGAAGGGGAAAAGATTTAATAGGAATCTGAGGGGTAACTTTTTCACACAAAGGGTGGTGGGTGTATGGAACAAACTTCCAGAGGAGGTAGTTGAGGCAGGGACTATCCCAACATTTAAGAAACAGTTAGACAGGTACATGGATAGGACAGGTTTGGAGGGATATGGACCAAATGCAGGTAGGTGGGACTTATGTAGCTGGGGCATGTTTGCCGGTGTGGGCAAGTTGGGCCAAAGGGCCTGGTTCCACATTGTATCACTCTATGACTTTATTCTCTCAAATTGTTAGATTGGGTGAGAGTCCATAGCTAGTTTATTAATCACAGTTGGTGTTCATTCTTAGTCACTTTGTTTTGCTTCTCCCAAAGAGACACACAACAACAAAATTATTTAAGTATTTATATTTGTCACATGATTTAGGGTCCAATAGTGACACAGAACTAAACCATCCACCTTCAGGAGTAGAAAAGTGAAAATGAAATCAACTTTGCTTTTTGTGGTATCCAGTAAAACATTGTTAAGTTGAATTTTATAGCTGTTAACATGGCAACACAAGTTCAGGGGAACATTTAGCAGTAATTCAGCACCACACTCTGTCAGTACAGGCAATGAAATAGTAAATTAAATAAAACAGAAAAAAATGGGAGTTTTACAGAGAACTCAGCTTAGGCATGGTGGCACAGCGGTAGAGTTACAGCCTTACAGTGCTTTCAGCACCAGAGACCGGGTTCGATCCCGACAATGGGTGCTGTCTGTACGGAGTTTGTACATTCTCCTCATGACCACGTGGGTTTTCTCCAAGATCTTCGATTTCCTCCCATATTCCAAAGATGTACAGGTTTTGTATAAATGTAAATTGTACCTAGTATGTGTGGGATAGTGTTAAAATGCGGGGATCGCTGGTTGGCATGGACTCTGTGGGCCGAAGGTCCTGTTTCCACGCTGTATCTCTGAACTAAACTAAACTAAACTTTGGGTCTTGTCGTGACCTCCATTTCTATATTAACCACAATGTGTAGTTGGGCAAATTTGTAATATTTGGTGGGATAGAAACATATCATTACAATCCAATGCCAGACGTGCCACCTGACCCGCTGAGTTACTCCAGCACTTTGTGTTTTGCTCAAGGTTCCAGCATCTGCAGTTCCTTGCTGCTCCAGAAACACATTCTTGATTGAATGAGACAATATTGGATTGCTGAATTCAGCCATGAAAGAAATTCAATAAGACAAAATTTCGGAAGTGGGAGTAAAACCCATGAAGAGCAACTTGTACCTCAATCGTTGTGGCAATTTGATTTCCCAATTAGGTTACACCATCTCTATTTCACATGTGTTTTGTCTTTTTGTTGTATAATATCATATCTTGCAGCTGCACTTTAAGTTAATTATTATTTTTTTACATCTGTCGCCATCAAGTCAATGCAGTCTGGTCTCCAGACTGTGACACTGCACCTGGATTCAATGGCATCCAATTCTAAGCACTTGCATTCTCTCACAACAGAGGTCTATAACATCTTCAAACAAACCCATTCTATGCTGCCACTTCAAAGTAAATGACTTAAATGAAAAGTAAGTGGATAATACTCATTTGAAACTTATAAGGGTCCTATTGACCCTAAAATATTGTTTCCTGTAGAATTTTGTCAAATGGAAAAATAAATATTTCTTCCTAAAAGGAAATAAATATAAGTGATTGCCTTAATATTAGAATGTCTCAATGTTTGTATAACATTACTTTCTTGTGTTTAGCACTATTGCTAAATCGTTAACACGTGGAAGCAAATGCTAAAATAGGACGGACGGTTCGTGATGGGATCTCATTCAATTTAATGTTGTTTCTAATCCAGACAACCCCCGTGTTATCACCATTCAGGTTACAGACATTTGCCCTTAGACAATTCCCACATGAGTGTCAGAAATTTGAGATACAGAATAAAATGTACGCAAGGAGAAAGTAAATTAATAAACAGAACTTGCCAAAGAATCGACATGGTGGCGCAGCGGTAGAGCTACTTCCTTACAGCGCCAGAGACCCGCGTTCATTCCTGACTTTGGGTGCTGTCTGTACGGAGTTTGAACTTTCTCCCCGTGACCTACATGGGTTTTCGCCAAGATCTTCGGTTTCCTCCTGCACCACAAAGACGTACAGGTTTGTAGGTTAATTGGCTTGGAATATTCATAAATTGTCCCTAGTGTGTTAATGTGTGGGGATCGCTGGTCGGTGTGGACTCGGTGGGCCGAAGGGTTTGTTTCCGCACAGTATCTCTAAACAAAACTAAATCAACAAATTTTGTCTAATTTTATTTTTGAACACATTCTCGACGCATGCGTAGAGCATGTGGCTTTTATTTTAGCACAGAAGGTTTGTTTATTGATGAGCAGTCTTTTTTCAAGCATTTTCAATGTTATTTACAAAATGTCTGAAACAGGGTCAGCAGGTTTAAGTGCAAGTTGTAAATATAAACAACCACTAATATATGATGTGAATTTTATCATGAATTAATCTTACCCTATCTTTGATATGCATGTGAAAGTGTATGTCTCTATTCAAACTGAATGGGTTTGTGTACTGACCTCCCAACTATTGAAGGGATCTGCAGAAAAATTGCTTCAAGTAGGCAGCTAATACCATCGGAAATGCACACCGTCCTAACCATAGTCTCTTCTCATTGCTATCTCTGGGATGAAGGTACGGACCCTGAGAATCACTACCTCCCGGGTCAAGAATAGGTACTTCCCATTAACCATCAGGCTCTTGAACCGTACTATTGCTGGAGAGAATTCTGAGATAAGATACACATGCATTTGGAAAGGCAGGGGTTGATTCGGGATAGTCAGAATGATTTAGTGCATGGAATATTTCATGAATTTGATTGAGATTTTTGAAGAAGTACCAAAGTAGACTAATAAAAAGTAGATTCATAGACATGGTCTATATGGACCAGCAAGACCTTTGATCATATTTGCATGGCAGTCTGCTTTGAAAATTTGTATGTTTCTGTTATCATGTTGAGTTTTGTTGGATTATATTATATTTACCACTTCACTAACTGACAAATTGTTCCCATACATTTATCAATATTATGTTCAGTATAGAATTGATAAGGTCTAATTGACTGTCTGGGAATAGACGTAGAGAATTATTTTTTTCTCCCTCTTCTAATGTCAGCTCTCCCATTGAATAAAACCATGAGACTGAAGCTAGAGTAAGGCCCCATCTATGCTTGCAGGATATAAAAGAGCCATGGTGCCATTTTAAAGAATACTGGGATAGCTTCTCCTGCAGACTTCTGCTAGGTTTCACATGGCAACTGTTCTTTAAAATTAAGAAGGCATATGGTCCTCCAGCCTTCATCGGTCATGGCATTGATTATAAGGGGAAATCATGTTGCAGCTTTATAGAACCTTGGTTAGGCCGCATGCAGTGTTGTGTGCAGCTCTTGTTACCCCATTACAGGAACAATTTGGTGGCTTTATAGAAAAGAGGTATCCATGTGATAAATAATGCTGCTGAGGGTATTAGTTATGAGGACAAACTTGGATTATTTTCTCTGTAGTGCCAAAGGCTGAGGGAGGATCTGATAGAAGTTTTGAGTAGACAATTGGAAGTTTTTTACAAGGATGGGAAAGTCAATTACTAGAGGGCAGAGCTTTAAGGCCGGCCAGGGAAACTTTAAAGGAGATTTTTTTTTACACAGAGAGGATAAGCACATGGATGGAACCTTCTGCCAGCGATGGTGCTGGAGGCAGATATGACTCTGGTGATCTAGAGGCTATTATATCAGCACATGAATATGCAGAAAAAGGAGAGATATGGACAATGTGCAGACAGGAAGTATTGTTTAAATAGGCATCATGTTCACCACAGATCTCATGGTCCAAAGGGCCTGCTCCTATTGTGCACCATCCTATGTTATTTATTCTAAGTTATTGGATTTTGGAGCTTCAAGATGTGGCAATGTTATTAGAAGCATCGTTTACAACCTCATCTAACTTCACTTTCCATTGTTTAAGATTACTGATATTGTGAAACAAGTGGTTAACACACTCACATAATATCCCTTTGTTTTCTAGGTGGTGGTATTAACCATTAATCCTTACATTAGAAAAGAAGATGGCTAACATTCCATTAGCTTTCTTCACTGTGTGCTGCACCTGCATGCCAACTTTCAGTGACCGGTGTACAAGGACACACAGGTCTCAGTGCACCTCCAACTTACCTAACCTAACCCCATTGAGATAATAATCTGCCCCCTTGTTTTTGCCGCCAAAGTGGATAACCTCACATTTATCTATATTATACTGCATCTGCCACGCATCTGCCCACTCATTCAACCTGTCCAGGTCGCCCTGCAACCTCCTAACATCCTCTTCACAGTTCACACTGCCACCCAGCTTTGTGTCATCCGCAAACTTGCTAGTGTTGCTCCTAATTCCCTCTTCCAAATCATTAATATATATGGTAAACAGTTGCGGTCCCAACACCGAGCCTTGCGGCACTCCACTCGCCACTGCCTGCCATTCTGAAATCTCGGGTTGCCAACTGGCCAGTATTAACTGGGATATCCTGTATATTGGGCTAGGTACACAAAAATGCTGGAGAAACTCAGCGGGTGCAGCAGCATCTATGGAGCGAAGGAAATGTGCAACGTTTCGGGCCGAAACCCATCTTCAGACTGATAGGGGGTGGGGAGAAGAAAGGAAAAAGGCGGAGGAGGATTCCGAGGGCTGAGGGATGGGAGGAGACAACCAGAGGGCTGAGGAAGGGGAGGAGACAGCAAGGGCTAGCAAAATTAGGTGGCCTGGTGCTCGCCAGTGGTGTCATGGTCCAGGGGTAAGTAGGAGGAGGTGTCCGAGAGTTGGCGCGTGGCCTCAGCTTTGTAGAGATCGACGCGCCAGACTACCACGGCACCTCCCTTGTCGGCAGGTTTGATAACCCAATCTGGGTTGTTGCGGAGTGAGTCTTTATCAAAAACTGCCGCCGTGACATCAACCGCCTCAACTTCTCCACTCTCCTGTCTCACTCCAATCTCTCCCCCCCTGAACGCACTGCCATCGACTCACTCCACAACAACCCAGATTGGGTTATCAAACCCGCCGACAAGGGAGGTGCCGTGGTAGTCTGGCGCGTCGATCGCTACAAAGCTGAGGCCACGCGTCAACTCTCGGACACCTCCTCCTACTTACCCCTGGACCATGACCCCACTGACAGACACCAGGCCACCATCTCCAGCACCATCACCGACTTCATCAACTCCCACGGCCTGCCCGACCGAGCCTCCAACCTCATCATTCCCCAGCCCCGCACGGCCCGATTTTACCTTCTCTCCAAAATCCACAAACCTGACTGTCCCGGTAGACCCATTGTCTCTGCCTGTCCGTGCCCCACCGAACTAATCTCTACCTACCTTGACTCCATCCTATCCCCCTTGGTTAAATCCCTCCCTACCTATGTTCAAGACACCTCAGGCACTCTCCGTCATCTCCGCGCATTCAATTCTCTAGGCCCTCACCCCCTCATCTTCACCATGGACGTCCAGTCACTCTACACCTCCATCCCCCACCAGGATGGTCTCAAAGCCCTCCGGTTCTTCCTCGACCAGAGAAGCAACCTATACCCGGCCACTAACACCCTCCTCCGCCTAGCGGAGCTGGTCCTTACCCTCAATAACTTCTCATTTGACTCCTACCATTTCCTCCAAATACAAGGCGTAGCTATGGGCACACGCATGGGCCCCAGCTACACTTGCCACTTTGTCGGGTACGTAGAATCAATCCTTGTTCAATATGTACCAGGGCCCCATCCCCGACCTCTACCTCCGCTACATCGATGACTGCTTTGGTGCCACCTCCTGCACCCACACACAACTGACTGACTTCATCCACTTCACCACCAACTTCCATCCGGCACTCAAATACACCCGGACCATTTCCGACACTTCCCTACCATTCCTTGACCTCACTATCTCCATCGCAGGTGATAGACTTCTTACCGACATCCACTATAAACCTACTGATTCCCATGGCTATCTGGACTACACTTCTTCCCACCCTGCTTCCTGAAAGGACTCCATCCCCCACTCCCAATTCCTCCGTCTACGCCGCATCTGCTCCCAGGATGAGGCGGTCCACACCAGGGCATCCGAAATGTCCTCATTCTTCAGGGAACGGGGGTTCCCCTCCTCCACCATAGATGAGGCTCGCACCAGGGTCTCTGCCATACCCCGCAACACTGCTCTCTCTCCCCATCCCCCCACTCACAACAAGGGCAGAGTCCCCCTAGTCCTCACCTTTCACCCCACCAGCCGTCACATACAACAAGTGATCCTCCGTTAGTTTCGCCACCTCCAACGTGACCCACCACTCGCCACATCTTCCCATCTCCCCCCATGTCTGCCTTCCGCAAAGACCGCTCCCTCCATAACTCCCTTGTCAATTCTTCCCTTCCCTCCCGTACCACCCCCTCCCCGGGCACTTTCCCTTGCAACCGCAAGAGATGCAACACTTGTCCCTTCACCTCCCCCCTCGACTCCATTCAAGGACCCAAGCAGTCGTTCCAGGTGCGACAGAGGTTCTCCTGCATCTCCTCCAACCTCATCTATTGCATCCGCTGCTCTAGATGTCAGCTGATCTACATCGGTGAGACCAAGCGGAGGCTTGGCGATCGTTTCGCCGAACACCTCCGGTCAATCCGCAATAACCAACCTGACCTCCCGGTGACTCAGCACTTCAACTCCCCCTCCCATTCCGTATCCGACCTCTCTGTCCTGGGTTTCCTCCATGGCCACAGCGAGCAACACCGGAAATTGGAGGGAATGCACCTCATATTCCGCTTGGGCAGTCTGCATCCTGGCGGCATGAACATTGAATTCTCCCAATTTTGCTAGCCCTTGCTGTCTCCTCCCCTTCCTCAGCCCTCTGGTTGTCTCCTCCCATCCCTCAGCCCTCAGGCTCCTCCTCCGCCTTTTTCCTTTCATCTCCGCACCCCCTATCAGTCTGAAGAAGGGTTTTGGCCCTAAACGTTGCCTATTTCCTTCGCTCCATAGATGCTGCTGCACCCGCTGAGTTTCTCCAGCATTTTTGTGTAACTTCGATTTTCCAGCATCTGCAGTTCCTTCTTTTACTCTGTATATTGGGCTAAATGGTTTGTTCCGTACGGGACTGCCCTTGTCCCGTATTTGACTGCTACTACTCGGGTCAAGGGGACTGTCGGGTTGGAGTGCTGCATCCGACCCCGCCTCAGCCGTCCCAATGTAATGCAGCCCATGGAGTGCAGCTGCAGCGCCTCGCCCTTGGCCCCGTCAGTCGGCAGCCCGGCCAGCTGACCGACCTTCGGACCTTCGCTTACTGCCGACACCACCACCCCTCCTTCTCATGGCCGAACATTGGTTCATGGGTTGGATGGGGTGCCGGACTTTGCGCACGACGTCGCACGCAAAGTCTGGCGCCCGGCCAAAGTCCTGGGCCAAAGTCCTGCGCCTGGGCCAAAACTCCTCAACTGGCGCACCGGCTGGGCTTTGTGTGCAGTCCAGCACCCAGGCCAACTTATCATTCACCCAGCTACGACCGAGTGGGTCAACAAATTGCCGTCAGGAATTTGTCCCTTAAGGGATCATTTGTCCCTTATTTGGGAGTGAGAAAGTTGACAACCCTATCAGTGTCTGAAATAAATTCTGGAAACAAGAGAACTAAAGACATGTACAGTATAAGGCAAACATTGTTATTACCTGAATATATCCACTTTAAAATCATGCCTGTGGGTACAATAGAAGCTGAAAATAAATAACCTATCCTGTCCTCTTGTTAATAATGAATTCTCTTTGAATGAGAAAGCTACTGTCTATCATTGACAATCATCTAATTAATCTACTGTTTCCACAGAATCTATGTAAACTCTTCAAGCATGGCCAAATACACTTGCAAAGAGATGTTGGTTCTATTTCTATTTCCTTCTCAGTTAATGCTTTCCATATCATCACATCTGGAACAAAATGTCCTTGATCTCAACCCCCCTCTCCCCCTGCACCTCCCCACCTATCCACACAATCATGACCCCTGTGATTCTTTTTTGACATTGTCCTAAATCCATGTCAATATACAATAGACAATAGGCAATAGACAATAGACAATAGGTGCAGGAGTAGGCCATTCGGCCCTTCGAGCCAGCACCGCCATTCAATGTGATCATGGCTGATCATCCCCAATCAGTATCCCGTTCCTGCCTTCTCCCCATATCCCCTGACTCAGCTATTTTTAAGAATCCCTATCTAGCTCTCTCTTGAAAGCACCCAGAGAACCCACCTCCACTGCCCTATGAAGCAGATAATTCCACAGACACACCACTCTCTGTGAGAAAAAGTGTTTCCTCGTCTCCATTCTAAATGGCTTACTCCTTATTCTTAAACTGTGGCCCCTGGTTCTGGACTCCCCCAACACCGGGAACATGTTTCCTGCCTCTAGCGTGTCCAAACCCTTAACAATCTTATATGTTTCAATGAGATACCCTCTCATCCTTCTAAATTCCAGAGTGTACAAGCCCAGCTGCTCCTTTTCTCAGCATATGACAGTCCCGCCATCCCGGGAATTAATCTTGTAAACCTACGCTGCACTCCCTCAATAGCAAGAATGTCCTTCCTCAAATTAGGGGACCAAAACTGTACACAATACTCCAGGTGTTATCTCACTAGGGCTCTGTACAACTGCAGAAGGACCTCTTTGCTCCTATATTTGATTCCTATTGTTATAAAGGCCAACATGCCATTTGCTTTCTTCACTGCCTGCTGTACCTGCATGCTTACTTTCATAGACTGATGTACAAGGACCCCCAGATCCCGTTTTACTTCCCCTTTTCCCAATTTGATGCCATAACCTCACATTTATCTGCATTAAACTTCATCTGCCATGCATCTGCCCATTCCCACAACCTGTCCAAGTCACCCTGCACTCTCATAACATCCTCCTCACAATTCACACTGCCACCCAGCCTTGTGTCATCTGCAAATTTGCTAATGTTACTTTGAATCCCTTCATCCAAATCATTGATGTATATTGTAAATAGCTGTGGTCCCAGCACCGAGCTTTGCAGTACCCCACTAGTCACTGCCTGCCATTCTGAAAGGGACCCGTTAATCCCTACTGTTTGTTTCCTGTCTGCCAACCACTTCTCTATCCATGTCAGCACTCTACCCCCAATACCATGTGCCCTAATTTTGCCCACTAATCTGCTATGTGGGACCTTATCAAATGCTTTCTGAAAGTCCAGGTACACTACGTCCACTGGCTCTCCATTGTCCATTATCCTAGTTACATCTTCAAAAAATTCCAGAAGATTAGTCAAGCATGATTTCCCCTTCGTAAATCCATGCTGACTCGGACCGATCCTGTTAATGCTAACCAAATGTTCGGCTATCTCATCTTTATAATTGACCCCAGCATCTCTCCCACCACTGATGTCTGCTAACTGGTCTATAATTCCCTGTTTTCTCTCTCCCGCCTTTCTTAAAAGTGCGATAACATTAGCTACCCTCCAATCCACAGGAACTGATCCTGAGTCAATAGAACATTGGAAAATGATCACCAATGCATCCACAATTTCTAGAGCCACTTCCTTAAGTACCCTGGGATGCAGACCATCAGGCCCTTGGGATTTATCAGCCTTCAGTCCCATCAGTCTATCCAACACCATTTCCTGCATAATGTGGATTTCCTTCAGGTCCTCCGTCACCCCAGATCCTCTGGCCACTACTATAACAGGAATATTGTTTGTGTCCTCCTTAGTGAAGACAGATCCAAAGTACCTGTTCAACTCATCTGCCATTTCCTTGTTCTCCATAATAAATTCACCTTTTTCGGTCTTCAATGGTCCAACTTTGGTCTTAACTAATTTTTTCCTCTTCACATACCTAAAGAAGCTTTTACTATCCTGTTTTATATTCTTTGCTAGCTCACCTTCGGACCTCATCTTTTCTCCCCGTATTGTCTTTTTGGTTATCTTCTGTTGTTCTTTAAAAATGACCCAATCCTCTTGCTTCCCGCTCATCTTTGCTACGATGTACTTCTTCGCTTTAATTTTTATACTGTCCCTGACATCCCTTGTCAGCCTTGGTCGTCCCTTTCTCCCCTTGGAATCTTTCTTCTTCCTCGGAATGAACTGATCCTGCACCTTCTGTATTATTCCTAGAAACACCTGCCATTTTTGTTCCACTGTCATCCCTGCTGGTGTATCTTTCCAGTCAACTTTGGCCAGCTCCTGCCTCATGGCCCCATAGTCCCATTTATTCAACTGCAACACTGAAACCCCCGATTTACCCTTCTCCCTCTCCAATTCTAAATTAAACCTGACCATGTTATGGTCACTGCCTCCTAATTGCTCATTAACCTCAAGGTCCTTTATCAAATCTGGTTCATTACATAACACTAAATCCAGAATTGCCATCTGCCTGGTAGGCTCCAATACAAGCTGTTCTAAGAATTCATCACGAAGGCTCTCCACAAAGTCCCTTTCTTGGGGTCCAGTACCAACCTGATTTTCCCAGTCTTCCTACATGTTGAAATCTCCCATAACATCCACAGCATTACTTTTGCTACATGCCAATTTTAACTGCTGATTGAACTTGCGCCCTATGTCCAGGCTACTGTTTGGGGGCCTGCGGATTAGTCCCATTAGGGTCTTTTTACCCTTACAATTCCTTAGTTCTATCCATACTGTCCTCTAGTTACAAGCGCTCCTGATACTGGGTAGTTTCTCCTAAGTTGCTCCATCAAAACTTTTAAGAAACAGTAAGTCTGTTATTTTCAGCACCTTGCATTCTTACTCCTGAGGAATTCCTGCAACTGCCTCTGTTAGTTCATTTGGAACGAGTGTTGAGATTGGTACGGTAGAAATCCATTCTCTGTTTTATTCACTAAGGTGTGCTGTAATAAGGATGATAGGGTTAAAGTCCATTTCTGAAGCTCAGTCACCTTAAATGTTTGGAACTGAATTTCAATAGCAGATTACAGCAAAGGATTAACATTTCTCATCCTAAATTTAAACATTCAGAAATTCAACTGCACCTGGTAGTGTGAAGCCACCTAGACAGCTGCACTTCTAAAATGTGTTCCACTTCCAGAATTAATCCCCATTAAAATCAATGAATCTGAATTTTGGACAGAGCAATATGCACAGCCATTCTTTACAGAGTTGTTCAGTATAACAGACAGGGATAAATGTCTAGGCATTGACTCTAAATCTGAATCTTGATTCCAAAACTGTTCTCTCTGGACCTGCAGAGCAAAAGATTCCTCATTTACACCAAACATATCTTTCAGAACTGCCTGTTTAATCCGCTAAACTGTTGGAAAATTATTGTGTACTTTGCAACTGGGCTCATTTGTATGCAGCTGTTGTCTTGCGCACTGCCAATTCAGGCTGCGTTGATTGGCAATTGATGGGGCAGAGGAAATCGGGTTGAAATTCCAGCAAGACATATTCTTAGTAGCTTGAACACATGACTACCCTGGATCTGATATTTACTGACATTTCTTTATTAATATGAAAGTGACGTTTTAAATATCTTTAATGGTATTTCTCCTCAATTAGCTGTTCAGTGAATTCTCAGATCTTCGGAAATCTAAGGAAATAGTGCTTCAGATTGGAGAATTCCTCAATTGCTATGCTGTATAAATTGACGACCTGGAGTGGAATAATATTGTGTCTTAATCTGACTTTTTTTAGGAATTGGTGGGTAATTTGCTCCCTAACGTTATGGTCATATTTTTGTTTGCACCAGAAAGTTCAAATTGTGTTAACACTGGTACAATGCCAGAAATTTGTCAGACTGATTTTTCAACATCACTGAATTGAAAGACAAAAGCTATGGATCATAGTACAGCACAGGAACAGGCCATTTGACACAAAAAATGTCTTTGTTGAACATGGTGTCAGGTTAAACACATCTCCTTCAGCTGCACATGATCTATATTCCTTCATACCCTGCGTATCAATATGCCTATCCAAAAGCCTCTGAAATGCGACAATCACATCTGGCCCCACCATCACCCGGCAGCATGTTCCAGACACCCATGTGTTCTCAGTGTAAAAAACTTGCTCCACACAACTACTTTAAACTTTGCTCCTCTCACCTTAAAACTATGCCTCCTATTAACATATATAACATATAAATTATAACAATTACAGCATGGAAACAGGCCATCTCGGCCCTTCTGGTCCGTGTCGAACACTTATTCTCACCTAGTCCCATCTACCTGCACTCAGACCATAACCCTCCATTCCTTTCCCGTCCTATTCTTTGACATTTCCACCCTGGGAAAAATCTGCTGACTGTCTACCCTATCTATGCCTCTCAGAATTATATATGCTTCTATCAGCTCTCCCCTCAGCCAATGATGTTCCAGAGTAAACAATCCATGTTTGTACAACTTCTCCTTATAGCTAATCCAGGCAACATTCTGATAAACCTCTTCGATATTTTTACCCATAGAATAGACTGTTTTTACCAATTCCCTTTGCCCTGAAAATGGGTAATTTAAAGGCCAACACTGAATGTATTGGAAAGAACTGCAGATGCTGGTTTATATCAAAGGTAGACACAAAATGCTGGATAAACACAGCGGGAAAGGCAGCATCTCTGGAGAGAAGAAATGGCTGACGTTTCGGGTCCAGACCCTTCGTCGGACTCTGAATGTATTGACTGTCCTCATTGAGATCTGTGACAGAAAATGAAACATAGGCTCATGTGTTCGCCTTGATTGCTTAGCCTATAAAGATCGGCATAATGTATACGTTTAGCAATCTAGTCCTGGAATCAGTCCAGGCTGTTTCCGTCAATCTTTGCCACAAATTGCAGTTTACTGCAAATTGCTGTGGCCATATTCAGTGTCGGAAAACTTCACTTACTCTTTCTTCAGCCCATTAAAGCATGCTGAGCAACATAAGGATTTGTTTAAGAAGGAATTGCAGAAGCTGGAAAATCGAAGGTAGACAAAAATGCTGGAGAAACTCAGCGGGTGAAGCAGCATCTATGGAGCGAAGGAAATAGGCAACGTTTCGGCCCAGTCTGAAGAAGGGTTTTGGTCCGAAACGTTGCCTATTTCCTTCGCTCCATAGATGCTGCCTCACCCGCTGAGTTTCTCCAGCATTTTTGTCTACCATAAGGATTTGTCTGCATTGCAGAGCATGGCCATTCATAGACTGCATTCATGCCCTTTTCCTTTATTACAGAGATATCCCTGCCTGCTCCTACCCTGTGCTTTTGATCATAGCAGCAATGTTACAAAATTTTGAGATTTAAGAAATAAAGTCTGCAATTTATCCCATCAGATAAAGCATAAAAAGAAGTTTAATTTGGCACCTAATTCACTTTCATATCTTCAGTATTAAAAAAGTTATGGCCATTTTCATACTCAGAAATTAGCATCTTGTTCCCTATTGCTTTTCCATTGACTTAACACAAAAGCTGTGATCGAGGACAGTCAAAAGCCCATAACTTTCTTAAAAATTAAGAGAACTGAAAGACATTTTCAGTTATTATAGATTGAAGCATTCTGAAACAAATATGAAACAATCTTACTTAGAAGACATGAAATTAAAGCATATAATTAGTTAGTTACCTAATTGTAGCTGATTACAAAATTCAATTACTAGATCTAAACATCTATCAATTTCTTAAGAATAGATTAACATTTTTAAATAGCCTAAGTGTC
Source organism: Malacoraja senta (assembly GCA_038087875.1). NCBI lineage: Eukaryota > Metazoa > Chordata > Chondrichthyes > Rajiformes > Rajidae > Malacoraja > Malacoraja senta. The sequence goes on from CM075977.1 coordinate 185,953,239, forward strand.
CAAATAACATTCACACAAGAATTCACAATTTAACATAATTTTTAAATCTCATTGTCATGAATTTACAGGCCAAATGGAAGGAATTGAATGTTTAATACCTGTAAATTAATGGGCATTTAAATCATCTTGAAAGTGAGGATTTCTGGAATGCGATCATTTGGAACGTTCATTTGCGGTGAATTTAACCCCGTATTGGCATGAAAAATACTGCCGTTAGTTCGGGGAATAAAATCACCGTTTCGCATGAAAAAAAGTGAATTAAAGGCTTCTTAAGAAGCACTTTTATACATTTAAATAAACCACTTTCGTTTACCTGTCCCGTGTGTGAAATCCGTCACCGTTATCAGCGTTGACGGCTTCAGGAGCTGCTTTTAAAATGACTCCAGGGCTGACATTGCCGATTTAATAAAAATAAAAAATTCACAAAACGCCCTAGGAACGATTTTTCAGCAAACGCTTGTACTCCAACAAAATATAATTCAGGACAAGGTAGGAGAAACCCGCGTTTTAAGCCCGCCCCCCCCTTAAAGGCGCCAAAATCGCGCACACGGCCAGTGGCAGAATTACAGCGCCATTGAAGGTAAGTATTGTAACATACCTAATCATAGCATGGAAAAAAATATATTGCCCCTTTGTATTAAGAATGGGATGACTCCTGCAGGTACCATTCTTCATCAGTCTATTTACATCCCTTTAGCTCCCTTACTTTAGTTTAGTTTAGTTTACTTTAGTTTAGTTTAGTTTAGAAATACAGTGCGGAAACAGCGTTGTATTTCTTCGGCCCACTGAGTCTATACCGACCAGCAATTCCTGCACACTATCCTGCACTAGGGACAATTTTTACATTTGTACCAAGGTATGTACCTGATCTTCCAGTTGCCAAACACTTTAATTCCCCATCCCATTCCCATACTGATCTCTCTGTCCTGGGCCTCCTCCATTGCCAGAGTGAGTCCACACATAAATTGGATGAACGGAACCTCATATTACGCTTGGGTAGCTTACTACCTAGTGGTATAAATGTTGGACTATAATTTTAGGTTACTTCTACAAACACTCCCCTCCTTCCCTTCCTGCATTAACCAGTTCCACAATTCTCAATAATGTATCCTTCTTGGGATCACAGCATTCCAAGGCAACAATCAGCCAGTAAGGGAACCTTCCTGCCTGAGGTCAACTGTTGCTTGCACTGATTTGTCTTGAACTATTCTTTCTTCCAGTCCCACGCCCCATTCTCTCCCCCTCCCCCACAATCAGTTTGAAGAAGGGTCACAACCCGGAACGTCACCTATCCATTTTCTCTGGAGATGCTGCCTGACCCGTAAAGATACTCCAGCACTTTGGTATAAGCTTCAGGATTCAAGATCCAAGATTCAAGATTCAATTTCATTGTCACATGTACCAATTAAGGAACAGTGAAATTTGAGTTACCATACAGCCACATTAAGTAAAAATCAAAAATACACACAGCACATGAAATAAAGTTTGACATAAACATCCACCAAAGTGGAATAAACATTCACTATGATGGAAGGCAATAAAGTTCAGTCATCTTCCTCCTTTGTTCACCCGTGGTCTGGGCCGTTGCTGACGGACCGCTGTTCAAGCCCTCTCGTCGGGATGATTGAAACTCCGGCGTCGGGACAGATCGGAACACTCCGCGGCATGGAGCTCCCACGTCGGCCGCTTCTTACCGGAGACCGCTGCTTCACGGCGTTAAAGTCCACAGGCCCCGTGGTCGGAGCTCCAACACTGACGATCCTCGTCAAAAGATCCCAGGCTCCGTGATGGTAAGTCCGTGCCGCACTAGCATCTGCAGTTCCTTTTTATTACATGAATTTTATACATTCATTAAAAATGTAAAATGTTGTTTTGAACAAACCAATTAATAACCCTCACTTCCCTTTTACTCCCTCACATCCCCAACTCGCCATGGTTAGCCGCTGTTATATTGGCACCAGATCTATCAGTTCAGGATGAAATTCATAGCATCATAGAAACATAGAAACATAGAAACATAGAAATTAGGTGCAGGAGTAGGCCATTCGGCCCTTCGAGCCTGCACCGCCATTCAATATGATCATGGCTGATCATCCAACTCAGTATCCCGTACCTGCCTTCTCTCCATACCCTCTGATCCCTTTAGCCACAAGGGCCACATCTAGCTCCCTCTTAAATATAGCCAATGAACTGGCCTCGACTACCCTCTGTGGCAGAGAGTTCCAGACATTCGCCACTCTCTGTGTGAAAAAAGTTCTTCTCATCTCGGTTTTAAAGGATTTCCCCCTTATCCTTAAGCTGTGACCCCTTGTCCTGGACTTCCCCAACATCTGGAGCAATCTTCCTGCATCTAGCCTGTCCAACCCCTTAAGAATTTTGTAAGTTTCTATAAGATCCCCTCTCAATCTCCTAAATTCTAGAGAGTATAAACCAAGTCTATCCAGTCTTTCTTCATAAGACAGTCCTGACATCCCAGGAATCAGTCTGGTGAACCTTCTCTGCACTCCCTCTATGGCAATAATGTCCTTCCTCAGATTTGGAGACCAAAACTGTACGCAATACTCCAGGTGTGGTCTCACCAAGACCCTGTACAACTGCAGTAGAACCTCCCTGCTCCTATACTCAAATCCTTTTGCTATGAAAGCTAACATACCATTCGCTTTCTTCACTGCCTGCTGCACCTGCATGCCTACTTTCAATGACTGGTGTACCATGACACCCAGGTCTCGCTGCATCTCCCCTTTTCCTAGTCGGCCACCATTTAGAAAATAGTCTGCTTTCCTGTTTTTGCCACCAAAATGGATAACCTCACATTTATCCACATTATACTGCATCTGCCAAACATTTGCCCACTCACCCAGCCTATCCAAGTCACCTTGCAGTCTCCTAGCATCCTCCTCACAGCTAACACTGCCCCCCAGCTTAGTGTCATCCGCAAACTTGGAGATATTGCCTTCAATTCCCTCATCCAGGTCATTAATATATATTGTAAATAGCTGGGGTCCCAGCACTGAGCCTTGCGGTACCCCACTAGTCACTGCCTGCCATTGTGAAAATGACCCATTTACTCCTACTCTTTGCTTCCTGTTTGCCAGCCAGTTCTCTATCCACATCAATACTGAACCCCCAATACCGTGTGCTTTATGTTTGTATACTAATCTCTTATGTGGGACCTTGTCGAAAGCCTTCTGGAAGTCCAGATACACCACATCCACTGGTTCTCCCCTATCCACGCTACTAGTTACATCCTCGAAAAATTCTATAAGATTCGTCAGACATGATTTACCTTTCGTAAATCCATGCTGACTTTGTCCAATGATTTCACCACTTTCCAAATGTGCTGCTATCCCATCTTTAATAACTGACTCTAGCAGTTTCCCCACTACCGATGTTAGACTAACTGGTCTGTAATTCCCCATTTTCTCTCTCCCTCCCTTCTTAAAAAGTGGGGTTACGTTTGCTACCCTCCAATCCTCAGGAACTACTCCAGAATCTAAAGAGTTTTGAAAAATTATTACTAATGCATCCACTATTTCTGGAGCTACTTCCTTAAGTACTCTGGGATGCAGCCTATCTGGCCCTGGGGATTTATCGGCCTTTAATCCATTCAATTTACCCAAAACCACTTCCCGACTAACCTGGATTTCACTCAATTCCTCCCTTTGACTCCCCTGCTATTTCCGGCAGATTATTTATGTCTTCCTTAGTGAAGACGGAACCAAAGTAGTTATTCAATTCGTCCGCCATATCGTTGTTCCCCATGATCAACTCACCTGTTTCTGACTGCAAGGGACCTACATTTGTTTTAACTAATCTCTTTCTTTTTACATATTTATAAAAACTTTTGCAGTCAGTTTTTATGTTCCCTGCCAGTTTTCTTTCATAATCTATGTTTCCTTTCCTAATTAAGCCCTTTGTCCTCCTCTGCTGGTCTCTGAATTTCTCCCAGTCCTCTGGTATGCTGCTTTTTCTGGCTAATTTGTACGCATTATCTTTCGCTTTGATACCATCCCTGATTTCCCTTGTTATCCACGGATGCACTACCTTCCCCGATTTATTCTTTTGCCAAACTGGGATGAACAATTTTTGTAGTTCATCCATGCAGTCTTTAAATGTCTTCCATTGCATGTCCACCGTCAACCCTTTTAGAATTAATTGCCAGTCAATCATGGCCAATTCATGTCTCATACCCTCAAAGTTACCTTTCTTTAAGTTCAGAACCATTGTTTCTGAATTAACAATGTCACTCTCCATCCTAATGAAGAACTCAACCATATTATGGTCACTCTTGCCCAAGGGGGCACGTACAACAAGACTGCTAACTAACCCTTCCTCATTACTCAATACCCAGTCTAAAATAGCCTGCTCTCTCGTTGGTTCCTCTACATGTTGATTTAGATAACTATCCCGCATACATTCCAAGAAATCCTCTTCCTCAGCACCCCTGCCAATTTGATTCACCCAATCTATATGTAGATTGAAGTCACCCATTATAACTGTTTTGCCTTTGTCGCACGCATTTCTAATTTCCTGTTTGATACCATCTCCAACTTCACTACTACTGTTAGGTGGCCTGTACACAACACCATGTTGAGGTTGGGAGAACAGTTTGTCAACTGGAACATTTTTCCTGTATTTGCTTAAATTAATGAACTCAAAACATGCAGTGAGGAAAACTAAATTCATGGCTGCATGCCCTCAATAATATATGTCTTTCCAGTGGGAGCTGTATTTAATAAAAACACCTATCGATTCCATAGTCTTCATTTCAGTCTACAAATATTGCTGCTGATTCATTGGCAAAACTCATTTTATTATTAAATATGAAAGTGCACAACGGCACGGGAATGGAAGGGCTGGAAAGTAGAAAAATGTTATTGAGTGTTGGTCTGAGTTTTTTTAGAGGAGTGATCTTATTAAAACATTCAAGATCCTGACGGTGCTGCACTGCGTAGGTTGAGATGGTTTCCTGAGTGGGAGCATCTTGAACAAAGGGATGCAGATTCAAGATAATGGGATGGTAGAATTGAGATATGAAGAATTTATTTTCAGAGAAGGTAGTGAATCTCTGCAATTCACTATCCCAAAGAATTCTGATGGTTAGAGCTTTAGAAGTATTTAAAGCAAAGCTGATAAAGTTTTGAAAGACCGTGGAATTGAGGGCTATGACAATCTGGCACAGAGGGATAACTGAGTCTTGGGGTAGGTCAGCCGTGACCGTATTGAATGGTGGGAAAGACTTGAGGGACCAGGTGGCCTACTCCTGCTCCTGTTTACATGACAAAAAATGGGTGTGAGAGCATTGGTTGTTGGTTGTGTTTGCTATTCTGTTGAGGGGAGGTGAATATCTACAGCAGCTGATACCCTCGTACCTATTTGACATTGATGAAAGATAGATTTCACAGCAAGTGTTATATTATAAATGATTCCACGATGGGAAGGTGATTATCACTATCCTTTAGGTATGGAACATTAGAAGACATAGGAAGTTTTGGATGTCCCCTACAACTCTCACCAACTTCTATAGGTGCACCATGGAAAGCATTTTATCAGGATGCATCGCAGCTTGGTTTAGGAATAGCTTCATCCAAGACTGCAAGAAATTTCAGTGAAATGTGGATACAGCCCGCGCCATCACACAAACCAACCTCCCTTCCATTGACTCCAATTATACCTCGCGCTGCCTCGGCAAATGGCTCGATTGTAATCATGTTTTGTCTTTCTGCTGACTGGTTAGCACGCAACAAAAGTTTTTCACTATACCTCGGTACACATGAGAATAAACTAAACAGAAACTGAAATTAATTTTAAAAGTTGTTATTACTGATATGTTAGTTCCACTTTGCAAATTGATTAAACTTTAACATTTTTTTCAGTGAATGTTGCATGGAAATATATTCATACTTCAATGTCTGACAACCAGAGTATAATTTAGACGTCATGTTTTCTAATGTGTTATTAACCACATCTGTATCATTGTTTCTTCTGTGTTCCAGCCCTTGTATAAAAGTAACAGTGAACCCATTGCAGGTTGAATGGAAATTTTGAATGGAACGCATGTCCACATTTGCTGCCGCCTTGAGATTACACAACATGGTATTATTGCCTTCAATTATTGTCATTAAACTTGTTATGTAGCTGCATCAGTACATTGTAATATGCTTGCAATTTTACTGCAGGATGTGGGTCTTACTGGAAAACTCACATTTATTGTCCATCACTAATTATCCCTGAGTTGTGATCAGTTGTTTTCTTACATAGATACATAGATACATAGAAATTAGGTGCAGGAGTAGGCCATTCGGCCCTTCGAGCCTGCACCGCCATTCAATACGATCATGGCTGATCATCCAACTCAGTATCCCGTACCTGCCTTCTCTCCATACCCCCTGATCCCTTTAGCCACAAGGGCCACATCTAATTCCCTCTTAAATATAGCCAATGAACTGGCCTCAACTACCCTCTGTGGCAGAGAGTTCCAGAGATTCACCACTCTCTGTGTGAAAAAGTTTTTCCTCATCTCGGTCTTAAAGGATTTTCCCCTTATCCTTAAGCTGTGACCCATTGTCCTGGACTTCCCCAACATCGGGAACAATCTTCCTGCATCTAGCCTGTCCAACCCCATAAGAATCTTGTACGTTTCTATAAGATCCCCTCTCAATCTCCTAAATTCTAGCGAGTATAAGCCAAGTCTATCCAGTCTTTCTTCATATGAAAGTCCTGACATCCCAGGAATCAGTCTGGTGAACCTTCTCTGCACTCCCTCTATGGCTATAATGTCCTTCCTCAGATTTGGAGACCAAAACTGTACGCAATACTCCAGGTGTGGTCTCACCAAGACCCTGTACAACTGCAGTAGAACCTCACTGCTCCTATACTCAAATCCTCTTGCTATGAAGGCCAACATACCATTCGCTTTCTTCACTGCCTGCTGCACCTGCATGCCTACTTTCAATGACTGGTGTACCATGACACCCAGGTCTCGCTGCATCTCCCCATTTCCTAATCGGCCACCATTTAGATAATAGTCTGCCTTCCCGTTTTTGCTACCAAAGTGGATAACCTCACATTTATCCACATTATACTGCATCTGCCAAACATTTGCCCACTCACCCAGCCTATCCAAGTCACCTTGCAGTCTCCTAGCATCCTCCTCACAGCTAACACTGCCCCCCAGCTTAGTGTCATCCGCAAACTTGGAGATGTTGCTTTCAATTCCCTCGTCCAGATCATTAATATAAATTGTAAATAGCTGGGGTCCCAGCACTGAGCCTTGTGGTACCCCACTAGTCACTGCCTGCCATTGTGAAAAGGACCCGTTTACTCCTACTCTTTGCTTCCTGTTTGCCAGCCAGTTCTCTATCCACATCAATACTGAACCCCCAATACCGTGTGATTTAAGTTTGTATCCTAATCTCTTATGTGGTACCTTGTCGAAAGCCTTCTGAAAGTCCAGATACAACACATCCACTGGTTCTCCCCTATCCACTCTACTAGTTACATCCTCGAAAAATTCTATAAGATTCGTCAGACACGATTTACCTTTCGTAAATCCATGCTGACTTTGTCCAATGATTTCACCACTTTCCAAATGTGCTGCTATCCCATCTTTAATAACTGACTCTAGCAGTTTCCCCACTACCGATGTTAGACTAACTGGTCTGTAATTCCCCGTTTTCTCTCTCCCTCCCTTCTTAAAAAGTGGGGTTACGTTTGCTACCCTCCAATCCTCAGGAACTACTCCAGAATCTAAAGAGTTTTGAAAAATTATCACTAATGCATCCACTATTTCTGGAGCTACTTCCTTAAGTACTCTGGGATGCAGCCTATCTGGCCCTGGTGATTTATCGGCCTTTAATCCATTCAATTTACCCAACACCACTTCCCGACTAACCTGGATTTCACTCAGTTCCTCCATCTCCTTTGACCCGCGCCCCCCTGCTATTTCCGGCAGATTATTTATGTCTTCCTTAGTGAAGACGGAACCAAAGTAGTTATTCAATTGGTCTGCCATATCCTTGTTCCCCATGATCAATTCACCTGTTTCTGACTGCAAGGGACCTACATTTGATTTAACTAATCTCTTTCTCTTCACGTATCTATAAAAACTTTTGCAGTCAGTTTTTATGTTCCCTGCCAGTTTCCTTTCATAATCTATTTTCCCTTTCCTAATTAAGCCCTTTGTCCTCCTCTGCTGGTCTCTGAATTTCTCCCAGTCCTCTGGTATGCTGCTTTTTCTGGCTAATTTGTACGCATCATCTTTTGCTTTGATACTATCCCTGATTTCCCTTGTTATCCACGGATGCACTACCTTCCTTGATTTATTCTTTTGCCAAACTGGGATGAACAATTTTTGTAGTTCATCCATGCAGTCTTTAAATGCCTTCCATTGCATATCCACCGTCAACCCTTTTAGAACTAATTGCCAGTCAATCTTGGCCAATTCATGTCTCATACCCTCAAAGTTACCTTTCTTTAAGTTCAGAACCGTTGTTTCTGAATTAACAATGTCACTCTCCATCCTAATGAAGAACTCAACCATATTATGATCACTCTTGCCCAAGGGGGCACGCACAACAAGTCTGCTAACTAACCCTTCCTCATTACTCAATACCCAGTCTAGAATAGCCTGCTCTCTCGTTGGTTCCTCTACATGTTGGTTTAGATAACTATCCCTCATACATTCCAAGAAATCCTCTTCCTCAGCACCCCTGCCAATTTGATTCACCCAATCTATATGTAGATTGAAGTCACCCATTATAACTGTTTTGCCTTTGTTGCACGCATTTCTAATTTCCTGTTTGATGCCATCCCCAACTTCACTACTACTGCTAGGTGGCCTGTACACAACGCCCACCAGCGTTTTCTGCCCCTTAGTGTTTCGCAGCTCTACCCATACCGATTCCACATCCTCCAAGCTAATGTCCTTCCTTTCCACTGCGTTAATCTCCTCTCTAACCAGCAACGCCACCCCACCTCCTTTTCCTTTCTCTCTATCCCTCCTGAATATTGAATATCCCTGGATGTTCAGCTCCCAGCCTTGGTCACCTTGGAGCCATGTCTCCGTGATCCCAACTATATCATAATCATTAATTGCCATCTGCACGTTCAACTCATCCACCTTATTACGAATGCTCCTTGCATTGAGACACAAAGCCTTCAGACTTGTTTTTACAACGCTCTTACCCCTTATACAATTATGTTGAAAAGTGGCTCTTTTTGATTTTTGTCCTGGATTTGTCTGCCTGCCACTTTTACCTTTCACCTTGCTACCTATTGCTTCCGCCCGCATTTTACACCCCTCTGTTTCTCTGCTCACCCATTTAAGAACCCCACCACCTCTTATTCTCTGTTTATTATTGTTTTCTTCTTTCCCCCCTACATGTTGGGTCTGAGTGCTTTCCTTCTCTGCCTCCTGCCTCACACACTGTCTAATAGCATTCTCTATTTGAGTCCCTCCCCCCAACCATTCTAGTTTAACGTCTCCCCAGTAGCCTTTGCAGATCTCCCCGCCAGGATATCGGTCCCCCTCAGGTTCAAGTGCAACCCATCCTTTTTGTACAGGTCGAACCTTCCACAAAAGAAGTCCCAATGATCCAGAAATTTGAATCCCCGCCTTCTGCACCAGTCCTTCAGCCACGCATTTATCCTCCACCTCGCTCCATTCCTACTCTCACTGTCGCGTGGTACAGGCAGTAATCCCGAGATTGTTACCTTTGCTGTCCTTCTCTTTAACTCCCCTCCTAACTCCCTAAATTCTCCTTTCAGGACCTCTTCTCTTTTTTTACCTATGTCATTGGTACCTATATGTATCACGACCTCGGGCTCCTCTCCCTGCCCTTTCAGGATGTCTTGGACACGTTGGGACACATCACAGACCCTGGCACCAGGGAGGCAAACTACCATCCGGGTCTCCCGACTGCGTCCACAGAATCGCCTGTCTGACCCCCTAACTATAGAGTACCCTATTAATATTGCCCTCCTCTTCTTTTCCTTACCCTTCTGAGCAACAGGACCGGTCTCTATACCGGAGGCCCGGCCGCTGTCGCTACCCCCAGGTAGGCTGTCCACCCCAACAGTGCTCAAACAGGAGTACTTATTGTCAAGGTGTACAGCCACCGGGGTACTCTCTAGTCCCTGCCTGTGCCCCTTGCCTCTCCCAACCGTGATCCACTTGCCTGCCTCCTGTGGTGTTGGAGTGACCACATCCCTGTAACTCCTCTCAATGACTTCCTCGCTCTCCCTGACCAGACGGAGGTCATCGAGCTGCTGCTCCAGGTTCCTAATACGGTCCATTAGGAGCCCCATCTCGATACACCTGGCGCAGATGTGGACGTCTGGAGGGCTAACAGACTCCATGACTTCCCACATCTGACATCCAGAACAGTAAACTGCCCTGGCCGTCATACTCCCCTTACCCTGGATAGAATATAAAACAAACTGATAGAATACAAAACAAACTGCTACAATACAAAACAAACTGCTACAATACAAAACAAACTGTTACAATACAAAACAAACTGCTACAATACAAAACAAACTGCTACAATACAGTACAATCAGCAGGGATCTGACTCCCAATCAGCTGCTCTCTCTTATCTGCGTCCACCAATCAGCGGCTTCCTCAAACCCACTTGTTTTTGAAGTGGAACGTTGCCGATTTGGGTTCCTTTTTAAGTCCTACCGCTCGGTTGTAGCTCCTCCCTCAGCGACCTCTCCAACGGCTTTCGGACCTCTGTAAGGAACAAGCCCCCGCGCTCCTTTTTAAGTCCTACCGCTCGGTTGTAGCTCCTCCCTCAGCGACCTCTCCAACGGCTTTCGGACCTCTGTAAGGAACAAGCCCCCGCGCTCCTTTTTAAGTCCTACCGCTCGGTTGTAGCTCCTCCCTCAGCGACCTCTCCAACGGCTTTCGGACCTCTGTAAGGAACAAGCCCCCGCGCTCCTTTTTAAGTCCTACCGCTCGGTTGTAGCTCCTCCCTCAGCGACCTCTCCAACGGCTTTCGGACCTCTGTAAGGAACAAGCCCCCGCGCTCCTTTTTAAGTCCTACCGCTCGGTTGTAGCTCCTCCCTCAGCGACCTCTCCAACGGCTTTCGGACCTCTGTAAGGAACAAGCCCCCGCGCTCCTTTTTAAGTCCTACCGCTCGGTTGTAGCTCCTCCCTCAGCGACCTCTCCAACGGCTTTCGGACCTCTGTAAGGAACAAGCCCCCGCGCTCCTTTTTAAGTCCTACCGCTCGGTTGTAGCTCCTCCCTCAGCGACCTCTCCAACGGCTTTCGGACCTCTGTAAGGAACAAGCCCCCACGCTCCTTTTTAAGTCCTACCGCTCGGTTGTAGCTCCTCCCTCAGCGACCTCTCCAACGGCTTTCGGACCTCTGTAAGGAACAAGCCCCCGCGCTCCTTTTTAAGTCCTACCGCTCGGTTGTAGCTCCTCCCTCAGCGACCTCTCCAACGGCTTTCGGACCTCTGCAGCCCTTTTGGGTTGTTGAAGGTGTTTCCACAGTGTTGTTGTTTGGGCAGTTCCAGGAATTAGATCCAAAAATGGTGAAGGAATGACAATATATTTCCAAGTCAGGATGGTTTGTACTTGGAGGGCAATCTGCAGATGGTAGTGACCCCATGAGCCTGCTGCTTGTGGGGGCCACCTTGCCTCTCCTGCGATTATCCTCCTCGGGCTGAGAATCCAATGATTTCAATAATATAGACAAAAAAAGCTGGAGTAACTCAGTAGGACAAAATTACTCCAGCTTTTTGTGTCTATCTTTGGTTTAAACCAGCATCCGCAGTCCTTCCTACCCATTTCAATAATATGATACCTTGTGCATCATGACGACAGGTATTTGTAAAATAGCAAGGAGGGAGACAAATGCTAACTTCGTACATCATAAGTGAAAACTGTTTATTAAGATCATGTAGATACAAAATGCTGGAGTAACTCAGCGGGTCAGGCAGCATCTCAGGAGAGAAGGAATGGGTGATGTTTTGGGTCGAGACCCTTCTTCAGACTGATGTCAGGGGGAGGGGGCGGGACAAAGATAGAATGTGGTCAGAGACAGTAAGACTGGAGGGAGAACTCAGGAGGGGGAGGGGATGGAGAGAGAACGCAAGGGCCATCTGAAGTTAGAGAAGTCAATGTTCATACCGCTAGGGTATAAACTACCCAAGTGAAATATGAAGTGCTGTTCTTCCAATTTGCGCTGGGCCTCACTCTGACAATGAAGGAGGCCCAGGACAGAAAGGTCAGATTGGGATGGGAGGGGGGTTGAAGTGTTGAGCCACCAGGCGATCTGGTAGGTTAAGATGGACTGAGCAGAGGTGTTCAGTGAAACAATCGCCGAGCTTGCGCTTGGTCTCACCGATGTAGAGAAGTTGACACCTGGAGATGAGGTTGGATGAGGTGCAAGTGAACCTCTGTCTTAACCTACCTAATCCCATTTTCCTGCCTTCTCCCCATAACCCCTGACACCCGTTCTAATCAAGAACTTATCTATCTCTGTCTTAAAAATATCCACTGACTTGGCCTCAACTTATGCCGGTTGAGCCAACTCAGCAATTCACTATATCTTGCTGCTGATGCCAGCAACCATGACAATTCATAGCGATTGTTAATTTAGGAAGCAGTCCCTCGGATTTTGTAAGAGGGATTTTTGAAGGACAGTTGGCTGGCGGCAACTTTGGCATGACCATTGCGACCAATGTTGATGCTGGGTGGTCCATTAGATTTGCATCCTTTCTGCTAAATTTAAGATTAGTTTAGAGATACAGCGTGGAAACAGGCACTTCGGCCCACTGAGTCCGCACCAAGCTGTGATCCCCACACATTAGCACTATTCTACACATACCAGGGACAATTTACATTTATACCAAGCGAAGTAACCTACAAACCTGTACGTCTTTCGAGCGTGGGAGGAAACCGGACTTCACTGGAAGTCAAGTCTTTTCAGTGAAAGACTATATAATATAGTGGACTTGCTGTCTCTTACCATTTAATTGTCTTTCTGCAATTACGTTGAACTAATTACACATGCTAGGGACAATTTACACATACGCCAAGCTTTGGAGTGTGGGAGGAAAACGAAGATCTCAGAGAAGACCTACGTGATCATGGGGAGAATGTCCAAACACCGTACAGAGAATCACAGAGAAGTCAGGATTGAATCCCAGGTCTCTGGCACTGCAAGCCCTGTAAGGCAACAAGTCTACCGCTGCGCCACCGTGCCACCCTTTAACATCGGATCAACAATGTGGTGAAGCTAGCAGAGCTGCAGCTGAGACATCAGTTCATTCCTGATCTTTGTACATGTGGAGTTTTTACATTATCCCTGTTGTAAATTGCTCATTCTAAGCTTCCCCCCCAGTCTAGTTTCAGTCAAAGATCACTGAGTCAAGCACTTGAGCATCTAAAGTTTATTTTGCCAAAATACAATTACAGTTCAACTACTATACCTAACCACCACGGGTTCGATCCTCGGATCTGCCTGATCAAGCCCTCCTGGCCTCACTCAAACAGAGACACTCCAGAAGGTTACGCAGTCCCAAGCGTTCTCCCAGAAGATCGACACAGGACCTCGTGGCAGAGGACTTTTGTAGGTCCCCGGACCTCGAGGGGCTGAACCACATGGGGGTGGTCTCTTTACAATCCAATTACAGATATCGATTAACCCCATACATGACAGACATTTCTCTAACCCAATAATACAGTGGCTAATATTTTGTATTCAAACAGTGTTTCTCAGAGGAAACGAACATCGCAACATTTGCCCTGATATGCATGAAAACCAGACAAGGCTCAATACCTAATCCAATCAACATTCAGCAAAGTAAAGCTTTGGAACATTATTTACAATTATTTACAAAGTATATGTCTGGTTTGCATTCATCCAATCCATTCTATGCATTTTGCACCTAATTGTTAGGGTCGGCAGATGTTCCCATTCTCTTCCTGCAGCTCTGATATAGGCTCTAGACAAACTGGCATCATTCTGCAGCTTGTCCCATTTCTACAGAAAGCACTTTTAAATTGACCAAATGGCCTAGCAGCCTGAAGCCTTTACTCAATTTTATGGTCCTGGCCTCACCAATTTGACCAGGATTAACATTCCTTCCTTTTTATCATATATTATAACCCTTCATTTATGATAACCAAATAGTCAAATAATCAGCTAACCAGATATACATATGTGTGTCCATTACAAGATGATGATGTTTCTTCCCAGAATCTTATCAAGCTTCCTGAGTTTTCATGGGCATAGCTTCACCATTTCCGTCTGATGAGTCTTCACCTCCCGAGTTTTCTTGGTGTGAATTCCCTCCATCTGTGATGTTACCCATTCGTTCATCCCTTTCCATAGTCAAACCTATAACCTATAATTCCTGAAAAACTTGGGACAAAGCAAGTTACCATTCATGTACCAATGCTTCCCCATGCATTCACTGTAATTCTGCAATACTATCCCTTTTCCATTTCATTATTCTACTCTATCACTGTATTCCTATTTCTATTCTGTTCCCTAATATACTCTTTACTATCCTAGGATCAACACTAATCTGCTCTCTCCATATCCACACGATGTTATAATATGTATATCCTATGATGGGTTCTCATATAAATTTCAGCTGGGTTCAGTCCAGATTTCCCTATAGGCGTGACTCTTTTTTAAAGCAAACCATGAAGAAAGTTTCAATTTAACAAAATTCAGTCTCAGCCATCAATTTACTATTTTAAATATCAGTGTTCATCTCATCCTTCTCATTCCACAGCATTGTGGCCGATAACACAATTCTATTCCAATTCCTGTGGAATTCCTAGCTGTTCAAATTTAAACAATCAATTGTGCTGTCAATTTCATCATAAATCCAATTAAGAATGCTAATTCCAGGGACAATTTCTTTCCACCTTGATAATAGAAGCCGCTTTACCATCAAGGGTTAAACAATTTAGATGCATCATTTAAATATGCATCGGCTCTGCTATTCCTACACCCATTCAAATTTCACCTTCTAATTCACTAGATATCTCCTCCAGTACTTCTTCCTTACAATGTTGACTCAGCTCTCAATCTAGCGGTTCTCGGTTATACTAGTTCTTAACTACTGTACTTTCCTAGTCTGGTCTCTTAAAGGGAAGCCCTGCTGCTCACAGTTCCTCTTTTGACCATTTTCATTTCCAACTCCAAATCCAATTTTAATTCCAATTTTAATTCCAACTCTCATATTCCCTGAATAATTTCCCTGTTACCAGATCTTCCCAAGTTTCATCCTTCCTGATGTTCTCTGAATAATTCTTCCCATCTTTGGCTGCCTGTCTGGGGATAAGACAATAACAATATCAAGTAATAATCAAACTCCAAATATTCCTAAGCCAAATTTCACAAGTCTTTACCAAATCTCAAAATTTTAAAGTCCCTCCAATTCATTACCATACAATTTCAAGACCAAATCCAAATGTTATAAATTTATCTCTAATAATCATAATTTAGATGCAAAATAGATATTTTACCCCAAACCACAGAGGAATGATTTTTTTAATATTCAGTTATTTAAAGAGAGGCTTTCGACAAGGTACCACATAAGAGATTAGGATACAAACTTAAATCACACGGTATTGGGGGTTCAGTATTGATGTGGATAGAGAACTGGCTGGCAAACAGGAAGCAAAGAGTAGGAGTAAACGGGTCCTTTTCACAATGGCAGGCAGTGACTAGTGGGGTACCGCAAGGCTCAGTGCTGGGACCCCAGCTATTTACAATTTATATTAATGATCTGGACGAGGGAATTGAAAGCAACATCTCCAAGTTTGCGGATGACACTAAGCTGGGGGGCAGTGTTAGCTGTGAGGAGGATGCTAGGAGACTGCAAGGTGACTTGGATAGGCTGGATGAGTGGGCAAATGTTTGGCAGATGCAGTATAATGTGGATAAATGTGAGGTTATCCACTTTGGTAGCAAAAACGGGAAGGCAGACTATTATCTAAATGGTGGCCGATTAGGAAATGGGGAGATGCAGCGAGACCTGGGTGTCATGGTACACCAGTCATTGAAAGTAGGCATGCAGGTGCAGCAGGCAGTGAAGAAAGCGAATGGTATGTTGGCCTTCATAGCAAGAGGATTTGAGTATAGGAGCAGGGAGGTTCTACTGCAGTTGTACAGGGTCTTGGTGAGACCACACCTGGAGTATTGCGTACAGTTTTGGTCTCCAAATCTGAGGAAGGACATTATAGCCATAGAGGGAGTGCAGAGAAGGTTCACCAGACTGATTCCTGGGATGTCAGGACTTTCATATGAAGAAAGACTGGATAGACTTGGCTTACACTCGCTAGAATTTAGGAGATTGAGAGGGGATCTTATAGAAACGTACAAAATTCTTATGGGGTTGGACAGGCTAGATGCAGGAAGATTGTTCCCGATGTTGGGGAAGTCCAGGACAAGGGGTCACAGCTTAAGGATAAGGGGGAAATCCTTTAAGACCGAGATGAGGAAAAACTTTTTCACACAGAGAGTGGTGAATCTCTGGAACTCTCTGCCACAGAGGGTAGTTGAGGCCAGTTCATTGGCTATATTTAAGAGGGAATTAGATGTGGCCCTTGTGGCTAAAGGGATCAGAGGGTATGGAGAGAAGGCAGGTACGGGATACTGAGTTGGATGATCAGCCATGATCGTATTGAATGGCGATGCAGGCTCGAAGGGCCGAATGGCCTACTCCTGCACCTATTTTCTATGTATCTATGTAAAGAGGAGCTTGTCCCAATAGTCATCATAGGTTATTGGAGTAGTTTCCTTAGGGAAGATTAGATATTGTCCTTTACTTTCCTTCCTTTTCTGGCTTCAAAAGCTAGATGATGTTAAAGTTGGGCACTAGGGTAGATCTCTACTTCTTCGTCTCTGATGTCAGTTTCAAGGGAGTAGGGATACTGAGGAGCTCTGTCTGTTGGCCTTCCCAGATTTGTCTTAAAGGGGCAGGACAGTATCATTTCCTCCTGCTTGTTGGTTTCCACTATCTTCCTGTCCTGGAACGCCCCGAGAAGGACCAGTTCTCTCGTGTTCCCCTCTAATCCCTAATTTATATGCCGTCATTCTTAGAGTGGACAGTAAAACAACCTCTTTATTTATTTTCCTTCTAGTGAAAAACATTCTCCATATTCCAATTAACTCATTTCCTTCTTCACTATTTCCATATTTTTTGACAATCATTTCTATATAGTTTATTCCTATTACAGATTTTAGTCCACCCAGAGGCCAAAGTTCGCTTCTCAAAACTACATTTAATTCTCCAGATAATCCTCTTAATCTGTCTGCTTCATGTGGAAGCGTCTTGCAAATTATCCTTATTGGGCTTCCTGGTCTATTTGATCGGTCCTTCCCTGAGAGATTTCCCATGTTTCCTGCACAATAGCTACAATAAAAAATAAAATTCCAGACACTAACACCTATTCAAACTCACTCCTTCCTTTCAGACTCCAAGTTCGATGGTCTCTCCCACACAATGGCTAATCGTCTCTCAGATTCACGCCTTTTCGCACAATCGTTCCCTTTCGATCGTTACTCAATCACTCACTCAATCGCTCCTATTCAATTATTCAAACCACTCGCTCATATTCAATCGCTCTCCCAACTCTCTTATCAGTTAGATCACAATCACTTCATTCAACTCTAAACTTTCATACAAAGGATCTCCGGTTCCTCAATACAAACTCCAACTCTCAATCACAGTCTCTTCCACGCAGCAATCTCTCTCACTCAGTCCACTTTAAGTTCGCATAGACAGACAAATCTGAACCACGCTAATAAAACTAATAT
Organism: Malacoraja senta; assembly: GCA_038087875.1. NCBI lineage: Eukaryota > Metazoa > Chordata > Chondrichthyes > Rajiformes > Rajidae > Malacoraja > Malacoraja senta. The sequence continues at coordinate 185,971,031 of CM075977.1, forward strand.
TCCCCCGATTATAAGTAACCCCAAACACACCACAATATAAACTACAAGCATCCAATAAATCACACTCTAATAAATCTTCCTCGTGGTGCAATCGGTCAGGGGAATGACTCCTCCCCCGACACAGCGATCGAAAGTGTACAATCCCTGATCGAACCACCATGACTCAGATTCTCACAATACTATGATCTAAACAATTACAAATATTTAATTCAAACACAATACTTTTACTTCAAGTATCTAAATCCGTAAATACTCACACAAGCAGCAATAGAAATAGCGGTCCGCGAACACTCTAAATCTTACTTTCTAAATCTTAATATACTCTAAATTTATTTACGTACACAGAATATTTACACAATTCAGATCCAATAACAATACAAAAAGCTAGATTTTTACAATTTACAAAAATGATTTAAAGCACTAGCGCACAGTTTACAAATACTCTATCTCAATGTCGCGTCATGCTGTTATCACTCAGTGAACCTCTCCCTCCAATACCAAAGATTTTCCCCTTCCTAGGTTACTCTTTGCTGAGGGGTACTGCTCCTTAAATGACTACTTTTCCTCCCGAATGTTACTATCATCACGCTAAGACTGCACTTCTATAGGGGGACCTCTATCCCTCCTCTCTAAGTTCTACAGAATTAGGGGTACCCTTCTCATTCGGATTACTTTTCACCAAGTAAACAGGTTCCCGTCTCTCAGGTACTCTTTGCTATCAGGTACTAATCAACAATCGATCAGAGGGTTACTATTCAATGTTGACCAGCCGCTATTCGGAATCGATCACGGAAATGCACAAACTCCGAAGTTTTATCCACAAGAATTCAAATTTTACCTTACAGGCAGAACTTCAATGTGAAATTCTGTATTTGGAAATTTGATTCTGCTAATCTAGAGTCGTTCTAGGACTCCTAGTTTTAGTGCATTTTCCTCCTCATCCATGGGCTCTCGAATCAAACTAAAATTGCCCAATTAAATTCTCGAATGGACTAGAGAATTCCCAGCCAATCTATACTCTGACCACCAAGCCCAGTACCATTACTATGTTCCTCGTCTGTCACTTCAGTGAGGGACTCAGACACCTTCACGCAGACAGCGCTCTCTGCTGGGCACTGAGGGTTCAGTGCCTAATTGCTTCGCGCTGGCAGTTGTTGATGCCGATTTTCAGAATGCACCTTTCCAATCAGCGCTCTCGGCAAAAATAGATCAATACGTAGGTCAGATCTGTGTTTCAATACCCCAACAATTGGATACCAAATCTAGTCCTTGGTCCACCCCTGACCCAATGAAGCGCGTCAGGCTCTTTTTAAAGCAGCTGCAGTCTGCCAACTATGACCAGGTTTTGGGCCTCTAACCCAGGAAAGGGCATCTAACCCAACCCCAGCAGGGCCTCTAACCCCACCATTGTTTTATGGGCCCCAAACACAAAGGAGTGTTAACCACCCCCATGCCCCCCCCCCCTTGCTTGCTAAACTCTGTTCTAATGATCTCGATTAGGCCCTTTCCCCCAAACACAAAGGAGTGCTAACCACCCCAATGCCCCTCCCCCTGCTTGCTAGACTCTGTTCTAATGATCTCGATTTGACCCTTTCCCAAGCCCGCGAATGATCGATCCGCTCTGACTAATGAAGTGCCGAAAACCAATGCAAAAATCGCACAGTAGGCCAGATTTCTGTACTCGCGATCGAAACAGCTCCACACTCTTGATCGCAAACTTGTGTTTGTGGGTCTGATAAGATCCAGGACGAGCCCCAAATGTAAATGGCTCATTCTAAGCTTCTCCCCAGTCTAGTTTCAGTCAAAATCACTGAGTCAAGCACTTGTGCATCTAAACTTTATTTTGACAAAACACAATTACAGTTCAACTACTATACCTAACCACCACGATTGTGATCCTTGTATCTGCCTTATCAAGCCCTCTAGGCCTCACTCAAACAGAGACACTCCAGAAGGTCATGCAGTCCCAAGCGTTCTCCATGAAGATCGACACAGGACCCCGTGGCAGCGGACTTTTATAGGTCCCCGGACCTCGAGGGGCCGAACCACATGGGGGTAGTCTCTTTACAAGCCAATTACAGATATCGATTAACCCCATACATGACAGACATTTCCCTAACCCAATAATACAGTGGCTGATACATTGTATTCAAACAGTGTTTCTCAGAGGAAAGAACATCACAACACTTGCCCTGATATGCAACAAAACCAGACAAGGCTCAATACCTAATCCAATCAACATTCAGCAAAGTAAAAGGCCTGTCTCACGAGTCTGCGGTCTATTGCGGCGAAACGGGAGGAATCTGCCGCCATAGACCGCGCACTCGTGAGAAAGTACAATTCCCGGGCCGTGCGGCGGTGTTCCCAACACCGCGCGGTGCTAAAATAAATTCTACACTGTCCAAAACTAAATACTCACCGCACAACCTCCACCAGTGATGCACGAGTGCGCACGGCCGCTCGCACGGGCCGCCGCCAGTGTGGGTCGAGCGCCGTGCGTCAAACCTCCTCTGCCACAGTCTCCGCCAGTGAGGCACGTGCCGCCGCCAGTGAGGCACGTGTGCTGCGCGGCCGCAGTCACAGCCACCGCTACAGCACCGCGATCAGGATGGCCGCCGCTGGTGGTCACGTGCGGCGGGCCGACGTCATCGCAGTCGGCCTGCCCTTTTTATACTTACCGCAAGCACGTGGGACCCGCCGTGTTTAAATTAACTCGGCCCCCGCGCAACATCCGTGCGGCGCTCCGGTGGATAGGCTCGACGCTCTCGCCGTTGCCGCGCGGTCCTCGCTACCGGCGACACCGCGCTTCACCGCCGATGACCGCAAACAGGTAAGACAGAGCCTTTAAGCTTTGCAACATTATTTACAATTATTTACAAAGTGTATTTCTGGTTTGCATTCATCCAATCTATTCTATGCATTTTGCACCTAATTGTCAGGGTCTGCAGATGTTCCCATTCTCTTCCTGCAGCTCTGATCTAGGCTCGAGACAAACTGGCACCATTCTGCAGCTTGTCCCATTTCTACAGAAAGCAATTTTAAATTGACCGAATGGCCTAGCAGCCCTGAAGCCTTTACTCAATTTTAGGCTCCTGGCCTCCCCAATTTGACCAGGATTAACATTGTGACCACATGATTTCTAGGAAAAAACTGCAGATGCTGGTTGAAATGAAAGGTAGACATAAAATGCTAGAGTAACTTAGCAGGACAGGCAGCATCTCCAGAGAGAATGAACGGGTGACGTTTCTTCGTCACACGTTCCTTCTCTCCGGTGATGCTGCCTGTCCTGCTGAGTTTCTCCAGCATTTTCTGTCTACCACATGATTTCTTCTGGATTCAGAAATCAGGGGTACTAGGGAGTGGTGGTGCAGAATTCCCAAAAGGTTATTTTGCAAGTTGAAACGGTAGTAAGGAATGCAAATGCAATGTTAGCATTTATTTCAAGAGGACTAGAATATAAAGACAGGGGTGTAATGCTGATGTTCAATAAGGCACTGGTCAGACTGCGTTTGGAGTATTGCGCACAGTTTTAGGATCCATATCTGAGGGATGATGTGCTGGCGTTGGAGAGGGGCCAAAGGAAAATTACAAGAATGATCCAGGGGATGATTGGGTTAACATATGATGAGCATTTTATGGCACTGAGCCTGAACTCCCTGGAGTTTAGAAGGATGAGAGCAGACCTCTTTGAATGTTACCTAATAGTGAAAGGCCTGGCTGGATTGGATGTGGAGAGAATGTTTCCACTAGTGGGAGAGTCCTGGACCAGAGGGCACAGCTTCAGAATAAAAAGATGTACCTTTGGAAAGTAGATGTGGAGGAATTTATTTAGCCAGTGCGTAGTGAATGTGTGGAATTCATTGCCATAGACGGCTGTGGATGCCAGGTCATTGAGGGTTTTTTTTAGCGGAAATTGACGGATTCTTGATTAGCAAGGGTGTCAAAGGTTATAGGGGGAAGACCGGAGAATGAGGTTGAGAGGGAAAGATAGATCAGTCATGATTAAATGGCAGAATAGACTCGGCCAAATGGCCTAATTCTTCTCCTATGATTTATGAACTTATGAATTTATGTGCTCTGGTTACCTTCCAAATCGCCAAACAATAGACATTGGTAATTTGCCACTGTAAATTTTCCCAAGTGTGTTGAGGTGAGTAGTGGAATCTGGGACAAATTTATGAGATTATGGTCAGAATAAAATAGATTAACGTAGGATTATTATAAATTAATGGTTGATGGTCGATGCGGTATCAGTTGGCTGAGAGTTATGCATCTCTTTTTCTCAATGTCTATGACTATAGAATTTACGATACAACTGATTGGATTTCTGCTGAGTCAACGTCAGATTAGTTCAAATGTTAGATTTCCTGCCCTAAAGGGCATTATTGAATAATAGTTCATTTTTTTTAATTCCACATTATTAATTGAATTGAATTACCTTGATTACCAATGTGGGAATTGAATGTGCATCTGTAGATTACTAATCCAGGTTTCTGGGTTAATAACCCATGCTTGTAATTGACCCACTGCACACCACTGTACCCTTTTGTTTAGATTACATTTGATATGTTTTCTGTAGCACAGAAATGACTGTTTCCAAAAATCACCTTGTTGGTTTTAAAGTAGTCAGCATTGGGAATGTGGATTATGATTAGGGCAAAAGTCCAACATTTTATTTAATTCAGAGTCAACTTTATTTTGAAATAGATTAGCAATATTCTGGCATATCGTGTGATTCCATTTTTATTGCTGATGGGAATAAAATCAATGGTGCTTAAAAATAAATAATGGCAAGTAAGGTAGGTTACATTTGATTCTACTGGGGTCTCTCTGCCCTTTTAAAAACTCAATTTGAGAAACTACACGGATAGGCCGACATGTGGGAAAATCATCTTTTTGCTACTGAGAAAATGTTATTCAATGCCTTCATAATTAAAGTCTCAAGAACATTGAACCTGTCACAAAGTGAAATTAAATATAATTTCATTAACCAGGTTTTTGGAATATCTTGACATTGCTGCAGAAATCAAACTTTTCAGATGAAACCACAAAGGTAGTAAATTTAATTCTGAGATGGAATAAATGAGGTACTCAATGATGGCTTCAGTAGGAGGTGCATTATAGCTCAGATTTAATGCTTGTAAAAATTATAACAAACAGACACAAAAGGTAAGTTCCTACATACAATGAGAATTTGTTTGAAAGCAAAAATGATGCATGGATTGAATATTTTGTATAGATTCTTTGCCTGGGGCCATCTCATTGCAGCATTAACATTACCATTTGGGTGGTACAGTGACGCAACAGTAGAGTTGCTGCCTTACAGCGCCAGATACCTATGGTTTTATCCTGACAAGGTTTGTACATTCTCCCTGTGACTGCGTGGAATTTCCCTGGGCGCTCCAGTTTCCTCCCACATTCCAAAGACTTGCAGGTTTGTAGGTTAATTGACTTCTCTAAATCGTCCCCAGTGGTTAGGATAGAACTAATGTATGGGTGATTGCTGGTCAGCGTGGATTTGATGGGTAGACCGGCCTATTTCCATGCTGTATCTTTAAATTAAACTGAAGTAAAGTAAACTAAACTGATGTAGGTGAACATTGCAGCTAATTTTGACCACAGTAAAGTTGCAGAGACTGCATTGTGGTAACTAACCTGTTAATCTGTTGTAATGGTATTGACTTAATCTTTCATTTTGGATTATAGGCATGTAAATCTTGTACCTATCTTTTGAAACAAACATTAAGTAGTTTGCATTGTTTCTTCATGTCATTATTGTGGATTTGTTTAAAAAAATAAAAGAAAAATTGTAGAGGCTGGAAATCTGAAATATACCCAGAGAGTGCTGGAAATATCCATTAGGTGAGGTGGCATCTGTGGAAGGAGAAATAGAGTTAACATTTCAGGTGTTTAACATTTCATGCAACAAGGCAAAATCAGGAGGCAGCTCAAATGTCAGCGAAGCATCACTCCCTGGCGAGCTCAATGCGTTTTATGCACGCATTGATAGGGAGAACACTGATGTGCCTTCCCAAGCCCCCATTCGCCGTGATGGTATTTGAGTCACAGTCACAGAGGCCGACGTCAGAAGATCCTTCAGAGGAGTGAACCGTTGGAAAATGTCTGGCCCTGATGGTATACCCGGGCGTGTTTTAAAAACCTGTGCGGACCAACTGGCTGGAGTATTAACGGACATTTTCAACCTCTCACTTCTGAGGTCTGATGTTCCCACCTGCTTTAAAAGGGCATCAATAATACCGGTGCCCAAGAAGAGCAAGGTGAAGTGCCTCAATGACGATCGACCAGTGGCACTAACATCTGTGGTGATGAAGTACTTTGAGAGGCTGATTATGGCACATATCAACTCATACCTCGACAAAAACCTGGACCCACTGCAGTTTGCTTACCGCCACAACAGATCAACAGTGTGTGCAATCTCACTGACTCTCCACTCCGCTCTGGACCACTTGGACAACAAAAACTCATATGTCAGGCTGTTATTCATTGACTGCAGCTCAGCATTTAATACCATCATCCCCTCCAAGCTGGTTACCAAATTCTCAGATCTGGTTCTCTGCGCATCCCTCTGCAATTAGATCCTCAACTTCCTTATTCACAGACCACAGTCTGTCCGTATTGGTGGAAATGCGTCATCATCGATAACAATCAGCACGGGAGCAACTCAAGGCTGCATGCTCAGCCCCCTGCTGTACTCACTCTATACGCATGACTGTGTAGCCGGACATAGTGCGAACTCCATCATCAAGTTCATCGACGACACCACTGTTGTGGGACGTATCACTGATGGGGACGACTCAGAGTATAGAAGTGAGATCGACCGATTGACCATAGCTTGACAATAACTTGGCTCTCAACACCAGCAAAACCAAGGAACTGATTGTGGACTTCAGAAGGGGTAGGATGGGGACCCACAGTCCCATTTATATCAATGGGTCGATGGTCGAAAGGGTCAAGAACTTCAAATTCCTGGGCATGCATATTTCCGGAGATCGCTCCTGGTCCCAGAACACAATCATAAATAAATCATAATCATCAGCGCCTCTACTTCCTGAGAAGATTACGGAGAGTCGGTATGTCAAGGAGGACTCTCTCGAACTTCTACAGGTGCACAGTAGAGAGCATGCTGATCGGTTGCATCGTGGCTTGGAACGGCATCCAGGAGCGGAAAAGGCTGCAAAAAGTTGTAAACACCGGCCAGTCCATCATCGGCTCTGACCTCCCTACCATCAAGGGGATCTATCGCAGGTGCTGCCTCAAAAAGGCTGCCAGCATCATCAAGGACCCATACCATCCTGGCCACACACTCATCTCTCTGCTGCCATCAGGTAGAAGGTACAGGAGCCTGAAATCTGCAACATCCAGGTTCAGGAACAGCTCCTTCCCCACAGCCATCAGACTATTAAACACAACTTCAAACAAACTCTGAACTATAATGTTTATTTATGTGTGTATATATATATATATTCTTTGGTATATGGTCACACTGATCTGATCTCATCTGTATTTATGCCTACAATATTCTGTTGTGCTGCAGCAAGCAAGAATTTAATTGTCCTATCTGGGACACATGACAATAAACTCTCTTGACTTGACTTACCATAACATTACAACTTCTATACTCAACTCCTGTCTGATGAAAATAAATGTACCGTAATCCCTCTTGACTACCCTATCTGCATGTGACACATTTTTCAGGGAACTATGTACCTGCACTCCTGGGGAAGTCCAGGACAAGGGGTCACAGCTTAAGGATAAGGGGGAAATCCTTTAAGACCGAGATGAGGAAAAACTTTTTCACACAGAGAGTGGTGAATCTCTGGAACTCTCTGCCACAGAGGGTAGTTGAGGCCAGTTCATTGGCTATTTAAGAGGGAGTTAGATGTGGCCCTTGTGGCTAAGGGGATCAGGGGATATGGAGAGAAGGCAGGTACGGGATACTGAGTTGGATGATCAGCCATGATCATATTGAATGGTGGTGCAGGCTCGAAGGGACGAATGGCCTACTGCACCTATTTTCTATGTTTCTATGTTTCTATCCCTCTGCTCTACAACACTCCCAGGGTCCTACCATTCACTACGAAGGTCCTGGCGACACATGTTTGGGTCCTGGCACAAATAGTTGACAAAGGGTGACGGGAAGATGAGGAAAATTGTTTGTCCCCTTAGATCATTGCTAACAACGTGGAACGTGCTCTCTATGTAAGAAATGGAAACAGATTCAACCAGATAAAGAACAGGTAAAATGATTGAAAAGGAAAACCTACAGGGTCTGTCAGGAAAGAATGGCTCAGTGAGACTGTTAGTAGCATTTCAAAGATCTTGTCAAAACATGTTGATCTAAATAATCTCTTTCTGTGTTTATCTGATAAAGAAAATCTTCCATCATTTCATTCTCCAATTACATTAATCCTGTGTCTTTGGGTTAACGATCATAGTGCTAACACCGTTTTTTTACACAATAAACACTTTCAGAATTCTGCAAACCTCTAAATCTCTCCTAACTTTTGTTACTTGACAGAAAAGCATTCAAGTTTACCCAATATCTGCACATAAATGACATAGTTCATTCTTTGTACGATTCAAGTAAATATTTCCAACATCCTCTCAAAGGGGAGAAAGAGATGTGGTTGACAGCTTTAAGCAATATGATGCATGCATGCATTGCAAGGTGCATTATTTTAGTACATTTATTGCCAGAGGATATCTCAAGGTGCTTAACAAGGTATCAAATATCTTATTATTCAAACACCAGCCAAAAGGAGATATAATAGGATAGATGATCAAAAGCTTGATCAAGAAATTTCAAAGAACATCATAAGGAGATGGAGATACAATTCTTGTGACAGTGTGGCAGAAATTGAAGCCCTGGCAGCTGAGGGTAATGTATTATTCCAAATCATTAGAATAACGAAGAAATCAAAGCTTTATTACGGAGATAGTGATGGAGGGGAGCCAGGGAGGAATTTGATAAGGATGTTGAGATTATGTGAACTCATTAATTATTGAACTGGGAGCTAGAGCACCAGCAAAGGGGTGATAGGTGAATGGAGTGTTTTAAGATGTGGCAAGTGAATTTTGGATAGCCAAAGTTGTATGTCTTTTATCAACAGAGGGGCTGTGGGTATCATTGGAAAGCCTGGTATTTCATGACGGCCTGGGTACCCAAATAGCATTTTTGTCTATCTAAAATTCACTTATCAGTACCTTAAAATGCTATTGCTCCATTGGCGGCACTCCAGCTTCCAATTTAATAATTCCTCAGTTCAAAAAATCTCAACATCCTGAGCACTGGATGTAGATGTCCTTCTTTTGCTACTACAGTCCATCTGTGAAGGTCTCCCACAGTGCTACTGGGAAGGGAATTCCAGAATTTCAAATTAGTGATGACGATGAAGGAGCAACAACATCTTTACAAGCCATCATAATGTGCAACTTGGGGAGCAACTGTAGGAAGTGGTGTTCTCGTGTAGCTTCAGTTTTGGTCCAACCAGTGAGTAGTGATTACGTATTTGGGAAATTCATAAATTCGTAAGTTCAAAAGTGGTAGGAGCAGAATTAGACCATTCGACCTATCAATTCTACTCCACCATTCAATTATAGCTGCTCTATCTTTCCCTCTCAACCCCATTCTCCTGCCTTTTCCCCATAACTTCTGTCACCGGTATTAATCATGAATCTATTTATCTCCACCTTAAAAATATCCACTGACTATATAACTACAGTATATGTGACCATAGAAACATAGAAACATAGAAAATAGGTGCAGGAGGAGGCCATTCGGCCCTTCGAGCCAGCACCGCCATTCATTGTGATCATGGCTGATCATCCCCTATCAATAACCCGTGCCTGCCTTCTCCCCATATCCCTTGACTCCACTAGCCACTAGAGCTCTATCTAACTCTCTCTTAAATCCATCCAGTGATTTGGCCTCCACTGCCCTCTGTGGCAGGGAATTCCATAAATTCACAACTTTCTGGGTGAAAAAGTTTTTTCTCACCTCAGTCTTAAATGACCTCCCCTTTATTCTAAGACTGTGGCCCCTGGTTCTGGACTCGCCCAACAATGGGAACATTTTTCCTGCATCTAGCTTGTCCAGTCCTTTTATAATTTTATATGTTTCTATAAGATCCCCCTCATCCTTCTAAACTCCAGTGAATACAAGCCTAGTCTTTTCAATCTTTCCTCATATGACAGTCCCGCCATCCCAGGGATCAATCTCGTGAACCTATGCTGCACTGCCTCAATCACAAGGATGTCCTTCCTCAAATTAGGAGACCAAAACTGTACACAATACTCCAGATGTGGTCTCACCAGAGCCCTATACAACTGCAGAAGAACCTCTTTACTCCTATACTGAAATCCTCTTGTTATGAAGGCCAACATTCCATTAGCTTTCTTCACTGCCTGCTGCACCTGCATGCCAACTTTCAGTGACCGGTGTACAAGGACACCCAGGTCTCGCTGCACCTCCCCCTTACCTAACCTAACCCCATTGAGATAATAATCTGCCCCCTTGTTTTTGCCGCCAAAGTGGATAACCTCACATTTATCTATATTATACTGCATCTGCCATGCATCTGCCCACTCACTCAACCTGTCCAGGTCACCCTGCAACCTCCTAACATCCTCTTCACAGTTCACACTGCCACCCAGCTTTGTGTCATCTGCAAACTTGCTAGTGTTGCTCCTAATTCCCTCTTCCAAATCATTAATATACAAGGTAAACAGTTGCGGCCCCAACACCGAGCCTTGCGGCACTCCACTCGCCACTGCCTGCCATTCTGAAAAAGGACCCATTCACTCCTACTCTTTGCTTCCGGTCTGCCAACCAATTTTCTATCCATGTCAACACCCTTCCCCCAATACCATGTGCTCTAATTTTAGTCACCAGTCTCCCATGCGGGACCTTATCAAAGGCTTTCTGAAAGTCTAGATACACTACATCTACTGGCACCCCTTGATCCATTTTACTTGTCACTTGCTCAAAAAATTCCAGAAGATTAGTCAAGCATGATTTCCCTTTCATAAATCCATGTTGACTTGGACTAATCCTTTTACTGCTATCCAAATGCCCCATTATTACCTCGTTAATAATTGACTCCAGCATCTTTCCCACCACCGAAGTCAAGCTAACTTGTCTGTAATTCCCCGTTTTCTCTCTCGCTCCTTTCTTAAAAAGTGGGATAACATTAGCTATCCTCCAATCTGACCCGTTGAGTTACTCCAGCTTTTTGTGTCTATCTTCAGTTACTGCATGATACCGCAGCCTATGACCTATTGTCGTGGCCACATAGTGTGCACGGCTGCTACAAGATACTGGTCAATGGTATCCCCTTGGATTTGATGGACTCTGCAATGGATATGGCACCTAATCGGAGGTTATATAACAGTTAATGCTGCTGCCTCACAATACTGATCTTGGGTGCTCTCTTCATGGTATGTACACATTCCACCTATGTCTGTTTGTATTCGCTCTGGTTTCTAGTTTTGCCCCATTCCCCAAAGATATACTGGTTGGTAATTTAATTGTAAATCACAGCTAGCATGTGGCTCCATAGCAGAAGCGTCCACACTGCAGGGCTGAAAATTGGAAATATTCTGAGCAAATGCTGCTACCACCATCATCTATTGCGAAGTGATGGCTTCCACTGATTGTCGGAAGCTTACATTCTTTTCAGGACGGACGATGACAGCAAGGCCATCATTTGTAACAAGATGGACATGAAAAGAAGAAGCTAGCATATGGATAGCTGGTGAAAGATTCAGGATAGAGTTGATGGTATTTGAGAGAGAGAGTGGGGAATGGAATTAATGGGAATACTCTGAGAACTGGAATTGGCATGATTGCTGTCTATTGGCCTCTTTTGTTGTAAACATTTGGCATTTCTCTCTGCAAAATTGGAGCCATTGTTTAGGGGCAGAACAAAGGATTACACACTTCTGCAAATTGTATGATTACTTACAAACTTGTTGATAATGTTTGCTAGTGATAACATGGTTTGGAGTTAGAAGTGTGGGTATCTGGAAGGAGTAAAAATTTGGCTTTAATTAGTTGTATAAAGTGTCTAAAATTGTTATCCACTGCACTTGCTCAGCTCTGCATGTACCAGAGATTTTATACGGATCTGAATCTCAGCAGGGACTACATCCAGTACAGAGAGCTAGAAGCAACTGGAGAATTGTAATTTGGCTTCAGCTAAACAGGGGTCTTTTGGTACTAGTCATAGTCATTCTTGAGGTTTACTGTAGCTGTTCAACACACAATTGTTTTGGTAAAGGTCAATGTTATGGTGAGAGAAGACTCCATTTTGCACAAAAACTACCGTCATTCAAGACCAATGGATCAGAATTTTATTTTAATAAGGAACCTCGTTAGGGGAGCGGGTTGGAGGGGTACAGGGTACAAATGCATACTATGCTAATTAATTGAATGTATACTGCAATAATGCATGTGATTTGAACAGCACTTCTAAAATATTAACTTCAATTGTAAAAATTGTTGCATTTTCTCCTCAATGGATAGCCTACGGCAAAGGTTCTCATTCAAACAGAGTTGCAGATCCTACCCTGGAAAATGCAGCTTGTTGACAGCATCCATCGATGGAATAGCTTTGTAATGAAATATAGGGCACTGAAAACAATGGACCTTCATGGCACAAATGGCCCTGCCACCTCTTCCAGATTTTCTTATCTTTTCAATGCACCATGTTTAATTTTGCTCCAGGTGCAAGTCCTGGATGTTTGTCTTCTCAAATGACTTGTCTGAAGTTCCTTGGCATTCACTGTCTGAATCTGCTAACATGGTGCTTCACTTCTTGCTTGCAAATTTTTAGTTTTGGTTTTGATACAGTGCCCTTCGGCCCACCGAGTCCACACCGACCAGTGATCCCTGCAACTTGACACTATCCTACATACACTGGGACAATTTACACGTATAACAAGCCAATAACCTACAAACCTGTACATCTTTGGATTGTGGGAGGAAACCGGACTTCACTGGAAGCCAAGTCTTTTCAGTGAAAGACTTATGCTCCTGTCCAACTTCGGCAATTTTTTAGGCGACTTCATGCGACGAGGCTGTCGCCGCATGGTCGCTGGGGTGTCACCTGTATGGTCTCCTTAGTTGCCCAAAGACTCGTACCTTTTTTCTGGTCGCCGCTGGATTTTAAATGTTCAAAACCTTTCGACAACAGTCGGCGCCCATGGGCTTGACGCCAACGACCATAGCCTGACATAGGTGCTGTCGCCAGGATGAGATAGACTGTCCCCAGGATGACATAGGTTATCGCCAGTGCTGACTTCGGTGAATTCCATTGGCGACTGCCTATATCAACCTATGTCAACCGGTGACAGGTACAGGTGACTGAATTGTCTTACCTTGTCATAGCTTGTCGCGGGTGGATGTAGGTTGTCGTAGGTGTGGTCGTAGGTGGACGTCCTAATGTCAGTAGCTTGCCGTAGCATGACGTCGACTAGGAGGTAGGTTGTTGTAGACATTGTCGTAGACATTGTAGTAGGGGAGATCCAGTTGCCAGTTTTTCGATCTGCTACGACTATGCCAGTCGCTGGCAGTCGCTGAAAAAATATCGCCTAAGTGGGACAGGCCCATCAATGAAATAATGGACTTGCTGTTCTCTTACCCTTTAATTGTCTTTCTGCAATTACGTTGCACTAACTTGTATAATGTAAGTGGGCTGGCTACATTATATTTCTAATGCCTTGCTAACTGTGAGCAGTTTATGTGGTTGGAGCAGAACATCACGCTGGGAGAGGAAAGTCTGATCTTCTGGAAGAAGCTTTCGTGTTATCTCATGTTGCTTGATGTGAAGTCCCCCGTGTCTAATCTCCATAATAACCAAACTGTTCTTGCTGCAGTGGCTGTATGAGGAATGTATTGTCCATGCACTAAAATGTCTGTTAAATTGGTCTGTGAAATGGGTCATGCTGTGATCTGATCTATCCATAATTCTTCTATACAACATAAAAAAACAACTTCCACCATACAAGGAAGCATATAAAGAGCCCAGATCACAGATAACATTAAGAATGATCATGTATGCATTGGATTCTGATACAAGCTGCAATTGCTGTTTCATATCTTCTATAAGGATGGAGATAAAGTCAAAAGTGTATCTCTCACCAACTTGATACCATGTGCGGACTTGATGAGAAGCCAAAGCGAAGAAGTGGCAGCCAAATAGCCGAACCGAAACAGAGCCGAAAAGCCAAATAACCGAAAGCGTACGAAGCCGAAGAGCCAAATAACCGAAAGGGCGCAACGCCAAAAAGCCAACTAACCAAAAGGGCGGGATGTCTAAAAGCCAACTCTCCGTAAGGCCGCAATGCCTAGAAGCCAACTCACCAAACGGATGCAATGCGGAAAAGCCAAATAACGGACATGACGTCACCGGGGGGCGAGACATGTCAGCGATTGGTCCACACCCCCGCATCCAACACATCACTGGCCGGGGGAGACGGGAGGGTGGGGGTCATTTTCCCCACACAAGACCGCCCGGGGCTGGAGGGTGACTGGGCACTCTGAACCCGAGCACCAAGATGTAAGCGGCTGAAGGAGCGCATCCCTCGGGACAGCCCCCACTCTCCCCCCCCGGGGTCAGTGCTGTCAGGCTACGGCCACCCCCCCACCTCGTCTCCCCCATGCAGTGATGGGCTGTGGGTCGGCAGCGTGCACACACAGGGGGCCGGGTGTAGCAGAGTTGGGACAGTCTGGTCCCTCCGCCCACCCAGAGTCACTGACAGCAATGCACTGCTACCGGACCCCGACCCCCACACCAGGGTGATTCGCCCCCCCGAACACCATCCCGCACACGGGGGAGAGAAAACAGAAAGAGATGTGGGGAAAGACAAAGCCTACCAATTGATAGGTGGATACAGGCCAGGGGGGTTTATATCACTTACCAGGCTGTGTTGCCCCACCTCTCTTCTAGTTTTCTCCCACCCCCACCACAATCAGTCTGATGTGATGTAATTCCAAGAAATGCAACATTCTTTTAAAATTCTTTTAAAATACTTATTTATTATTTTTACAAATAAGTGTACATATGTGTCAATGGTTGTCGTGTTTGTATTTTTTAATCGGAGGAGATGCAATGGAATTTCGTTGCACAGTATTGTGCAATGACAATAAACGTATTCATTCATTCATGTAGGGCCCAAACCCCAAAAATGATCTATCCACATTCTTCAGAGATACTACCTGTCCTGCTGAGTTACTCCAGTGTTTTGTGCCTTTTTTTATAAACCAGCATTTGGAGTTCCTTCTTTCATCATTGACCTGATAGTTGGCGTCAGTTGGTTACCGAGCTCTGTATTAACATCACATGTATGGAATTTTCCCAAGCACAATTGTTGCGGAAGAACTCGAAGGGCTGAATGGCCTCCTCCTGCACCTATTTTCTATATTTTCTATGTAACTGATCGCTATGATCATAATTAGGAACAACTCAGGCTTGAGGGGCTGAGTGGCCAACTCCTGCTCATATTTTATGTTCTTATATACTAAAAATGATAATAATGTATTGTCAATGTAGACAAATCAAATGACACATCTAAAGTGTGTATTACAAGAATTTAACAAGTACTGAGTATTAACATCATATGAAGCATCAGATTGTGCATGTGGAATTTTCTCCAAAGTGCAAAGGTTTTGAGCATATCTGTGAAAGGAAAACTTCTTATCGCTTCCTGTACATGTTCTTTCTAATAATCTACAGTAGAATTTTGATTATCTTTCTTCAGCTTTAAGATTCTGTCTGTTTTTGTAGAGCTGTTTACAGCTGCAACACGAATGTTGGTCTATTTTTAGGGCTCTTATATCCAAAATATTAACTGTTAACATCCAACCTAACCTGAAGAATTATTTCCCCTTTCTCTGCTTTGCACTTTGTCAGTGTCAGGAGTGAAATGGGGGTCAACATATCCATTTAACCACTGCAGCAAACAAGATCATGAACACTTCTGATTAAAGGGCTTCTTGGCTATTTGGAACACATTGCACGGAGTCATTGCCAGCATTATTCAGCCCTGCCTCCACAACATTCTTGGTCTAAATAAAGGTGAAAGATGAATTCCAGAGATGAGGCTGGTGTGACTACCCTTGCTATCAAAAGAGGATTTGACTGAGGTTTACACCAAAGATCCCTGATCAAGTTGGTCAAAGCACATTCAGAGACATCTTTCTACTGGCAGAAGGTGTTCCTTGCATGAAAGAAGGCCATTCACCTTATTCCTAGGCTGTTGTTGCCAGTGTTTTCAGGTGACTCCAAGCCAATTAAATGTCTTCTACAATGGCCTTCTATAATATCAGCAGTGGTGACGTTCATTAGCATTTTCAGTATTAAGCTCCTCAGGTAATGAAACAGTCCGTTCCTCAGGGACTGAAGCAGTCTGTGTGCCTGTGCACCCAGGCTGAGAGGCTGGGGTTGGAGTCCGGGCCGAGGTCGAAACCTCGAGGTAGGAGTCCCAGTGGTTGGAGTCCCGGCGTTGGAGACCCAAGGTCGGAACGAGTCCGAACGAGGTCAAAGAGAGTCGGGCCGAGATCGGAGCCTTGAGGTCGGAGTCGGGCCGCGGTGGATGGGCCACGCTGCCGAGAACAAAAAGGGGCCCGGTGTGTGGGGCCACCGAGGACAAAGAGGGACCCGGTGGGGTACTTTTTGTAACTGTTGGCATCTTTATGGCGACTCTTTTGTGCACTTTGTTCGCAAACACAAAGAATTTCACTCTACCTAGGTACATGTGACAATAAAATATCACCATCATCTTGGCAACATTTAATCACAAATAATAATCAGTCACCAAAATGCTGGAGAGTGACAATCTCCAGCACAAGAAATTCAAACCATTTCCACTTGACATTGAGCAGATTTGCAGTAATTGAATCGTGCAACAAATTCCTGGAGATTGAGACTGGCCTGGATTTAACCATGCTGGTCCTACACATATTATGGTTGCAATAGCAGATTGGAGATAATGTGTTTTTTAACAAGTGACACAACTCCTGATTTGCTCGATCCTTTCCAAACTCTACGAGACACATGTCAGGAAAGTGATGAAACACTCTCTACTCCAATAACACTCAAGTGGTTCTTCATAATTCCGGACATAACAGTCCTCCTGTTTGCCACCCCAGCCACAATGCTGAACATTCACTCCCCTGATCACGTCTGTCTGGATTGTGTACTATCTATAAGATGTGGCAACTTGCCAAGCCTTTTATCAGCAGTACCTATTCCCACAGTCTCTTCCACCCAACAGAGCAAGAACACCAGGTGCATTAACAACAGATCTTCCTCCAAAATAACGATCCTGATTTGACAGTACATTCAAAGATCCCTCCTCTTCACTCGAATTAAATCCTCAAACCCTTAGCCTTGTAGCACTGTGGGAGTCCCCTCAGCAGAAGTACTACTCTAGTTCAGAATACAGCTCACCACTGGCTGTCACTTCGCCAGCAATGCTTATATTTCATTAAAATATATATTTTTTAAATCATTATTCTAAAATTGCCTGAGCAAAGCAATTAGGAGATATCAGCTTGATTGGCAGCTGTTGAAATCAACAATGAAACAGCTACTAATAAAGA
The DNA here is from genome assembly GCA_038087875.1 of Malacoraja senta. Taxonomy (NCBI): domain Eukaryota; kingdom Metazoa; phylum Chordata; class Chondrichthyes; order Rajiformes; family Rajidae; genus Malacoraja; species Malacoraja senta. The sequence continues at coordinate 185,988,654 of CM075977.1, forward strand.
TTTTGGCAACAATAACAAAAAACCTCTTTCTATAAAATACCGAACAATTTAGTTATACTAAATGATTGACAATTGTGGTTAAAAAAAAGAGGAAGTAAATATCTTTCATCCCTTAAATAATTTTCAACATGCATGGCATGTGATTTGAAAGGTACTTAACCGACCAAACTTCATAGACCCGATGACAATTTACAGTGCAGATCTGCTTAAATGCCAGGAATGACAAACACTATCAACTCCAGTTTAGCAAATAACTAAATGCATGAGCTCGAAGATTATAAACATTTTTTTTAAACACTCCTGTTTCTATATTTCATTTTCACTTATTCATTTTTCACTTTTTTTCCATTCCCTTGCTTCTAATGCTTCTTTGGTTTTGTGGTAACTGCTTCATAACAGATAGCACACATAGCGATGTTTTTATTACTTTTCACACCAATACTTCATCTTAAATTTCTCACCCATGGCCTTATGGCTCCCCGACTACATAATCTCCTCCAGCTGTTCAAATCTCCCAGACCTTCGTATTCCGTCAATATGTTCTGAGTCCTGAACTTCGGAAATCTCTCCCTAAATCTTTAGACTTCTTTATGGCATCACCATTTTGGAAGGGGATTACTGCTTTAACATTATTCTTTGATTTGCTTAAAACACACCAAGCGTTTAGTCCGAATGGTTTAGTCAATTGACACATGTACACTGGAGGTTGGGATGAACAGGCTCATGCAGATTGCCAGGACAATCCACAGTGTGATATTTACCTCATGTTTATAGTTCCCCTTTGTTGGAAAATCTAGAACTGGAGGGTCACTGTTTGAAAATAAAGGTTTGTGCATTTAAAATAGAGATGAGATGATTTTGTTTTCTCTCTCAAAGGCCTGCGAGTCTTTGCAACTTTCGTCCTCAGGCAGATGAAGCAGAGTCTTTGAATCATTTTCAGGCAGTGGTGGACGTATTCTCGGATATCAAAGGGGTGCTGGGAATATGGAATAGAACTTACAATAAGATGTGGTGTTATTAATTGTCAGAACAGGCTTGAGGGACTGATGGTCTGGTCCTGTTCCTATCCCAGATATCTGTACATACCTTAAACAACTGCACCGCCACAGAATCATTCACTTTTTCCTCAGCATTTACACCTCAAAAACACAGGGACAAGGTGACTGCTTTAGATGAAAGAACTGAACGGGTGGATTGTTTGAAACTATGAAACTTGAAAACTATGAAAACATTTCAGTGCCTTATATAGTTTGATTCAGTCACTTCTTCAATCATGGGAATATGAAATGAATGGGTCCATCATAGCCACATGAATTACCCTTTTCAGTCTGGTATCTTTCACATTTTTCCCTCCCAATCCCCATGCTCACCCCATTCTCCAGTCATCTTTCAGTCACTGCTATATTCTCTAGTCAGTAATAACTATAATAATAGTGGTGGGATAAGGATCTCTTGGTGGGTTAAGTGGAACAATCCATTTGATTAACCATGTAGCATTTCGATACTCTGACATAGCTGTTCTGAAATGCTTGGACTATTAACCCTTGCATCCCCCCTCTCTCCATTCCTCCCCACCCAAATCGTACCAGCTTCAAAGTCATCTTGTTGAGCCTCATCATGCGTATCCATTCTCACCTAGGCCACAGCTAACAATGGCATGCTTCCTTTATCATTGTTACTTTTTTGCATATCTTTTATTCACGTTCTACAGGTATATCTCTTTTCATCACCATCTACATCTCTCATTTCCCTTTCCCCAGGCTCTCAGTCTAAAGAAGGGTGTCAACCTGAAGGGTCACCTATTCCTTTTCTCCAGAGATGTTGTCTGACCCACTGAGTTAAGGGCCTGTCCCACGGGCATGCGACTCCATGCGGCAAGCGCGACCTAACCGCAAGCGGGGGCCGCGCAGAGGTCGAGTGATCCCCGTACAGGGCCGGTCCCACCAGCATGCGGCTGCATGCGGCAAGCGCTACCAAATCGGAAGCGGGGGCCGCGCGGAGGTCAAGTGATGTCAAGACGGGGCGTACGGCGGCAATGCGGTGTGCATGGCCGTTAAGGTGGCGCGCACGGCCTCGCTGCGTCCAGCGTCGAGGCGGTGCGCACAGCCTGGAGGCGGCTGCGTCCGGCATCGAGGCAGTGTGCATGGCCGTCGATGCGGCGCGCACGGCTTCGATGCGGCTGTGGAGCGGCAGGCCGTTGCCGCACGGAGCTTTTGAACAGTGTCAGTTTTCCGGAGCCCCGCGCGATGTTGGGACCAGCTCTGCACAACTCCATACGGCTCCGGCGATCGAAGTGGGACCGGCCCCGCGACCTCCACGCGGCCCCCGCACGGCCCCCGCACGGCCCCCGCTTGCGGTTAGGTCGCGCTTGCCGCATGGAGTCGCATGCCCGTGGGACAGGCCCTTTTTCTCCAGCTTTTTGTGTCCATCTTCTGAAATGGTTATTTGGAAGAGTGCTTAATGTGACAGGATTGAGTAAGATGAGCCTTCCTTGAGCTTAAATGAATGACCTTAATGATCGCAATGACATAGACAAAATTCTCACAAGGATTACCAGGGTAGACGGACATTTTAAATTGTTTTCTAATTTGCGGCATCTGCAGTGTTCTTGAGTAAAAGCTTGCACAGGACCAAAACACGCTCTTCAGCTTTGCTTTAGATGCTGAAAGATCGCTTCCTCCAGCTTGACAGCTTAAACAAAGGGAGCATTTTCTCTGGATAAAAGGATTGTCCCTTAGGACTGAGATGAGAAGAAATTCCTTCCCGAGGGCTGATACCTTGTGGAACTCTTTATTCTCAAGAGGGATATGGAGGCTCAGTCATTGAATATATATATAACACTGAGATAATAGATTTTGAGCACATGGGGATTCAATGGACACGGGGATTGTTTGTGAAGGTAGACTTGACGCACAGAAACAGCCATGATCGCATTGCATGACAGAACCGCCTCAAGGGTCAATTATGACCTTCCCATATCCCTTATTGTTTTTGTAGTGTGCCAAGGTCGCTGCATTTCTACTTTTATACATACTCGGAATCGAGGTCAAAATAATATAAAGTTGAATGTAAACATGCCATTTTGTCTCTTCTATTTAAAATAAAAATCATTGGACTGAGTTCTTGTATAGAATACATAAACACAAGCCAAGGGCATTGATTCAACAGATTGAGTAACTTTGGGATATTAGGTAGATCAGGAGATATTGAGCTGGTGCAAGAAGAGGTCAAAGAACATCCAAGGATGTGGAATTTCAGAGCAGTGGTGAGTGCTTAAAGCACCTGTTCCTGCTTCTGTTTCTATTTTTGAGAAAGGGTATCGACGCAAAATAGCATTTATTCATCCCCCCCCCCCACCCCAACAGATGCTGCGTGACATGCTGAGTTACTCCAGCACATTGTGCTTTACTTTATTTCTAACATTATGTTCTTCACATACTCAACTTGCCAGTGGGTGAGTTTTTGGAGAACGAGGAGTCTTCACTCAGGGTAGTAATAGCTGTCACTTGATGAAATCTCCTTTTAAAGATGACGTTAATTAAATGGAAGATTGTCTTCCTTAATAATTATGGAGACATGTATACCAAATAAATAATACATTTGCAAAGTACACTTTTATCATAGCTGAAGATGACAGCATGTTATTTGCCAAATGCATTTAATTTTGATGTCTAGCAGAACTGTGCAAAGAGGGATTTGTTAATCCATATCATCTCGTGCTCTGGGCTTGAAGTCTAGAAATTACTGTTGGCAATATACAAAGAAAAATATTGCTTGATCCTTTTCATAACATTACCATCTTCTTTTCTAATGTAAGGATTAATGGTTAATACCACCACCTAGAAAACAAAGGGATATTATGTGAGTGTGTTAACCACTTGTTTCACAATATCAGTAATCTTAAACAATGGAAAGTGAAGTTAGATGAGGTTGTAAACGATGCTTCTAATAACATTGCCACATCTTGAAGCTCCAAAATCCAATAACTTAGAATAAATAACATAGGATGGTGCACAATAGGAGCAGGCCCTTTGGACCATGAGATCTGTGGTGAACATGATGCCTATTTAAACAATACTTCCTGTCTGCACATTGTCCATATCTCTCCTTTTTCTGCATATTCATGTGCTGATATAATAGCCTCTAGATCACCAGAGTCATATCTGCCTCCAGCACCATCGCTGGCAGAAGGTTCCATCCATGTGCTTATCCTCTCTGTGTAAAAAAAAATCTCCTTTAAAGTTTCCCTGGCCGGCCTTAAAGCTCTGCCCTCTAGTAATTGACTTTCCCATCCTTGTAAAAAACTTCCAATTGTCTACTCAAAACTTCTATCAGATCCTCCCTCAGCCTTTGGCACTACAGAGAAAATAATCCAAGTTTGTCCTCATAACTAATACCCTCAGCAGCATTATTTATCACATGGATACCTCTTTTCTATAAAGCCACCAAATTGTTCCTGTAATGGGGTAACAAGAGCTGCACACAACACTGCATGCGGCCTAACCAAGGTTCTATAAAGCTGCAACATGATTTCCCCTTATAATCAATGCCATGACCGATGAAGGCTGGAGGACCATATGCCTTCTTAATTTTAAAGAACAGTTGCCATGTGAAATCTAGCAGAAGTCTGCAGGAGAAGCTATCCCAGTATTCTTTAAAATGGCACCATGGCTCTTTTATATCCTGCAAGCATAGATGGGGCCTTACTCTAGCTTCAGTCTCATGGTTTTATTCAATGGGAGAGCTGACATTAGAAGAGGGAGAAAAAAATAATTCTCTACGTCTATTCCCAGACAGTCAATTAGACCTTATCAATTCTATACTGAACATAATATTGATAAATGTATGGGAACAATTTGTCAGTTAGTGAAGTGGTAAATATAATATAATCCAACAAAACTCAACATGATAACAGAAACATACAAATTTTCAAAGCAGACTGCCATGCAAATATGATCAAAGGTCTTGCTGGTCCATATAGACCATGTCTATGAATCTACTTTTTATTAGTCTACTTTGGTACTTCTTCAAAAATCTCAATCAAATTCATGAAATATTCCATGCACTAAATCATTCTGACTATCCCGAATCAACCCCTGCCTTTCCAAATGCATGTGTATCTTATCTCAGAATTCTCTCCAGCAATAGTACGGTTCAAGAGCCTGATGGTTAATGGGAAGTACCTATTCTTGACCCGGGAGGTAGTGATTCTCAGGGTCCGTACCTTCATCCCAGAGATAGCAATGAGAAGAGACTATGGTTAGGACGGTGTGCATTTCCGATGGTATTAGCTGCCTACTTGAAGCAATTTTTCTGCAGATCCCTTCAATAGTTGGGAGGTCAGTACACAAACCCATTCAGTTTGAATAGAGACATACACTTTCACATGCATATCAAAGATAGGGTAAGATTAATTAATGATAAAATTCACATCATATATTAGTGGTTGTTTATATTTACAACTTGCACTTAAACCTGCTGACCCTGTTTCAGACATTTTGTAAATAACATTGAAAATGCTTGAAAAAAGACTGCTCATCAATAAACAAACCTTCTGTGCTAAAATAAAAGCCACATGCTCTACGCATGCGTCGAGAATGTGTTCAAAAATAAAATTAGACAAAATTTGTTGATTTAGTTTTGTTTAGAGATACTGTGCGGAAACAAACCCTTCGGCCCACCGAGTCCACACCGACCAGCGATCCCCACACATTAACACACTAGGGACAATTTATGAATATTCCAAGCCAATTAACCTACAAACCTGTACGTCTTTGTGGTGCAGGAGGAAACCGAAGATCTTGGCGAAAACCCATGTAGGTCACGGGGAGAAAGTTCAAACTCCGTACAGACAGCACCCAAAGTCAGGAATGAACGCGGGTCTCTGGCGCTGTAAGGAAGTAGCTCTACCGCTGCGCCACCATGTCGATTCTTTGGCAAGTTCTGTTTATTAATTTACTTTCTCCTTGCGTACATTTTATTCTGTATCTCAAATTTCTGACACTCATGTGGGAATTGTCTAAGGGCAAATGCCTGTAACCTGAATGGTGATAACACGGGGGTTGTCTGGATTAGAAACAACATTAAATTGAATGAGATCCCATCACGAACCGTCCGTCCTATTTTAGCATTTGCTTCCACGTGTTAACGATTTAGCAATAGTGCTAAACACAAGAAAGTAATGTTATACAAACATTGAGACATTCTAATATTAAGGCAATCACTTATATTTATTTCCTTTTAGGAAGAAATATTTCTTTTTCCATTTGACAAAATTCTACAGGAAACAATATTTTAGGGTCAATAGGACCCTTATAAGTTTCAAATGAGTATTATCCACTTACTTTTCATTTAAGTCATTTACTTTGAAGTGGCAGCATAGAATGGGTTTGTTTGAAGATGTTATAGACCTCTGTTGTGAGAGAATGCAAGTGCTTAGAATTGGATGCCATTGAATCCAGGTGCAGTGTCACAGTCTGGAGACCAGACTGCATTGACTTGATGGCGACAGATGTAAAAAAATAATAATTAACTTAAAGTGCAGCTGCAAGATATGATATTATACAACAAAAAGACAAAACACATGTGAAATAGAGATGGTGTAACCTAATTGGGAAATCAAATTGCCACAACGATTGAGGTACAAGTTGCTCTTCATGGGTTTTACTCCCACTTCCGAAATTTTGTCTTATTGAATTTCTTTCATGGCTGAATTCAGCAATCCAATATTGTCTCATCCAATCAAGAATGTGTTTCTGGAGCAGCAAGGAACTGCAGATGCTGGAACCTTGAGCAAAACACAAAGTGCTGGAGTAACTCAGCGGGTCAGGTGGCACGTCTGGCATTGGATTGTAATGATATGTTTCTATCCCACCAAATATTACAAATTTGCCCAACTACACATTGTGGTTAATATAGAAATGGAGGTCACGACAAGACCCAAAGTTTAGTTTAGTTTAGTTCAGAGATACAGCGTGGAAACAGGACCTTCGGCCCACAGAGTCCATGCCAACCAGCGATCCCCGCATTTTAACACTATCCCACACATACTAGGTACAATTTACATTTATACAAAACCTGTACATCTTTGGAATATGGGAGGAAATCGAAGATCTTGGAGAAAACCCACGTGGTCATGAGGAGAATGTACAAACTCCGTACAGACAGCACCCATTGTCGGGATCGAACCCGGTCTCTGGTGCTGAAAGCACTGTAAGGCTGTAACTCTACCGCTGTGCCACCATGCCTAAGCTGAGTTCTCTGTAAAACTCCCATTTTTTTCTGTTTTATTTAATTTACTATTTCATTGCCTGTACTGACAGAGTGTGGTGCTGAATTACTGCTAAATGTTCCCCTGAACTTGTGTTGCCATGTTAACAGCTATAAAATTCAACTTAACAATGTTTTACTGGATACCACAAAAAGCAAAGTTGATTTCATTTTCACTTTTCTACTCCTGAAGGTGGATGGTTTAGTTCTGTGTCACTATTGGACCCTAAATCATGTGACAAATATAAATACTTAAATAATTTTGTTGTTGTGTGTCTCTTTGGGAGAAGCAAAACAAAGTGACTAAGAATGAACACCAACTGTGATTAATAAACTAGCTATGGACTCTCACCCAATCTAACAATTTGAGAGAATAAAGTCATAGAGTGATACAATGTGGAACCAGGCCCTTTGGCCCAACTTGCCCACACCGGCAAACATGCCCCAGCTACATAAGTCCCACCTACCTGCATTTGGTCCATATCCCTCCAAACCTGTCCTATCCATGTACCTGTCTAACTGTTTCTTAAATGTTGGGATAGTCCCTGCCTCAACTACCTCCTCTGGAAGTTTGTTCCATACACCCACCACCCTTTGTGTGAAAAAGTTACCCCTCAGATTCCTATTAAATCTTTTCCCCTTCACCTTGAGCCTATGTCCTCTGGTCCTCGATTCACCTACTCAGGGCAAGAGACTCTGTGCATCTTCCTGATCTATTCCTCTCGTGATTTTATACACCTCTATAAGATCACCCCTCAACCTCCTGTACTCGAAGGAATAGAGTCCTAGCCTACTAGGACTCTATTCCTGGTAGCGAATTGAGGAATGCAGTTGAACAGAGGGATCTAGGAATAACTGTGCATAGTTCCCTGAAGGTGGAATCTCATGTAGATAGGGTGGTAAAGAAAGCTTTTGGTGTGCTGGCCTTTATAAATCAGAGCATTGAATATAGAAGTTGGGATGTAATGTTCAAATTGTACAAGGCATTGGTGAGGCCAATTCTGGAGTATGGAGTACAATTTTGGTCGCCTAATTATAGGAAGGATGTCAACAAAATAGAGAGAGTACAGAGGAGATTTACTAGAATGTTGCCTGGGTTTCAGCAACTAAGTTACAGAGAAAGGTTGAACAAGTTAGGTCTTTATTCTTTGGAGCGCAGAAGGTTAAGAGGGGACTTGATAGAGGTCTTTAAAATTATGAGCGGGTTAGACAGAGTGGACGTGGATAAGCTTTTCCCATTGAGAGTAGGGAAGATTCAAACAAGGGGACATGACTTGAGAATTAAGGGACAGAAGTTTAGGGGGAACATTAGGGGGAACTTCTTTACTCAGAGAGTGGTAGCTGTGTGGAATGAGCTTCCAGTGGAAGTGGTGGAGGCAGGTTCGATGTTATCCTTTAAAAATAGATTGGATGGGTATATGGACGGGAAAGGAATGGAGGGTTATGGTCTGAGTGCAGGTAGATGGGACTAGGGGGAAGTATTTTATTTTTAATTTAAAAAAAAAAAAAAAAAAAAAAAAAAAAAATTTAAATGTTCGGCACGGACTTGAAGGGCCGAGATGGCCTGTTTCCGTGCTGTTATGGTTATATGGTTATATGGTTACTCAATCTCTCCCGATAGGTCAGACCCTCTAGCCCTGGCAACATCCTTGTAAATCCTCTCTGCACTCTTTTCAGCTTAACAACATCTTTCCCATAACATGGTGCCCACAACTGAACACAATACTCAAAGTGTGGCCTCACCAACTTCTTATACAACTGCAACATAACCTCCCAACTTCTATACTCAATACTCTGACTAAATAATGTTATATTGTTTTTTGGAAATCATTTCCACTGAGGAAGACTCAGTATTTTTTGTCATGCTTTCTGTGACCTTGTGTTATTGTATTGTTAATTAAGGAAAAGCTAAGGATTATTATGTCTCTTTTGTTGTGGTTTTCTTGTAAAGGTCTTTACATTATTAAGACACTGAACCACGTCAGAGATTGACAGAGACTAGGAAGGAATAAATAATTCATCTGTCAGTAAGTTTCTAGGATGGATTCCAGAGCAGTTTCAACTGGGCTGCAAAGGATTGCAATAGTCGGTACATTTTATGAATAATGAACACAGCAATGATCACAGCATATATTTGTAGAAGGTTTGAACAGAGAAAATGGTCCTAGGCACTATGCAGGAGCATTGTAAAAAAAAATCACTAGGCCAAAAAAAGAGATGCTCAAGAATGTAGTTAGAGGTCGGTTTCAACCACAGAAAGGTGGAAAGATTGGGCAAAGAATTCTGGGATTTTAGTGGGCAGACATCCTCAGGCACCTCCACCAATCATTGATCAAATTAAATAGAGAAGCACAAGAGGCTGAAATTGAAGGAGCACACAGATCTCAGGTTGTTTCAATGTTGGAGGAAGTGAGAGTTTTGGAGAGTTGAGAACAGTGATGATTTGAAGTGATGTTGATCAGCCATGATCACAATGAATGGCGGTGCTGGCTCGAAGGGCCAAATGGCCTCCTCCTGCATCTATTTTCTATGTTTCTATGAAGAGAAAGCATGAACATTGGAATGATAATTCATAGCCAGATTCTATGCCCGCTTTGAACAGAAAGTTGGCAGATGATTTCCACCTGCTTTATCAGTCTCACATGTGCCCGAACCATTATGGCAGATGTAAGATTGACCATCCTGAGAGTGAATTCAGAGGAAGCAACTGCTCCGGATTGAGTCCCAAGCCGCCTCCTCAGGACCAGTGCAAAGCAGCTGGTGGAGGTATTCACAGACATATTTAACCTCTCACAATTCCATTTTGAGGTCCCCACCTTTCCTCACAATCAACCCCAAACATAGTGACATGTGTTAGCACAATAACATCTCCCTCAATATCAACAAGATGACTTCAGGAAGCGGTGTGGAGTAAACGCCCCAATCAGCATCAAAGGTGCCGAAGTGGAAATTGTTGAAAGCTTCAAGTTCTTTGGTGTCAATATTACCAACGATCTGTCATGGACCAACCACATTAATGTGACAGCCAAAAAGGCATTACAAAGCCTCAACTTCCTGTGGAGACTAAGGACATTTGACATGTCCCCTGTGACTCTTGCAAAATTCTATAGATGCACCATAGAAAGCCTACTGACAGGTTGCATCGAAGGTAGACACAAAATGTTGGAGTAACTCAGCGGGACAGGCAGCATCTCTGGAGAGAAGGAATGGGTCGATACCATCATAGATTGGTTTGGGAACAGTTCTGCCCAACACCACAAGAAATTGCAGAGAGTTGTGGATGAAGCTCAGTCCATCACACAGATCAGTCTTCCCACCATTGACTCCATCTACACTTCACGCTGCCTCAGAAATGCAGCCAACACCATCAATGATTTATCTCTGCTCCCTTCCATCAAAAGGTGCAAAGCTTGAAAGTGTATGCCACCTGACTCAGGAACAGCTTCCCATTGGCAGGCTTCTGAACGGTCCTTCAATAAGCTAGGGTCTGACACCTCTACCCCTTTGTGAACATTGGACTTTATCTGTGGAACCACTGCAATCCTCAGAACTGCATTATGCACTCTATATCGTCCCCTTTGTTCTATCTATTATACGTTTGATTTAATTGCATTTATGCATGGTATATCTGATCTGTTGAATAGGATGCTAAACAAAGCTCTTCATTATTACCTCAGTACAGGTGACAATATAAACCTAAATCAAAATCGAAGATTAAGTAAAAGATTAACAATGACTTAATCGAATGAATGTGGAGCTCCAGAATCTGTTGGCCTACTCCTGCCTCTAATTCTTATGAAGGTACCAAAATCATCATGGCTTCCTATTTAAAGATGAACATTCAAGAAAGGATGAGAAGGCTTCATTGATGAAGTTCAAGACGAGCATCAATTTTACCGTGTCATAAACTAATTGCAGGTGTTGATGTCTTTGGTGGATTGGGTTTCCTGCCACTTCCCAGCATGATGAGACAAAATTGTTGGTTTCCTGACATGTTCATTTTATATAGGCCTGCACTTCAGTTTGTTGATTTTAGCTCTGCATTCAACAGCATTGTGCCAGAGCTACTACACTCCAAACTCTCCCAGTTGACTGTGCATGAACCCCTCTGTCGGTGGATCACCAGGTTCCTGACAGACAGGAAGCAGCATGTGAGCCTGGGAAAGCACATCTCGGACCCGCAAACGCTCGGCATAGGAGCACTGCAAGGCTGCGTACTCTCCTCTACTCTCTCTACACCAGCGACTGCACCTTCACAGACATCTCTGTCAAGCTTCTCAAGTTTGCGGATGACACAACCCTGATTGGACTGATCCAGGATGGGGAGGAATCTGCCTACAGACAGGAAGTGTCATAGCTGGCGTCCTGGTGCCATCGCAGCAACCTAGAGCTCAATGCTCTTAAGACAGTGGAATTGATTGTAGACTTTAGGAGAGCTCCACCTCCCCTCACCCCACTCATCATCAACAACACCACAGTCACATCTGTGGAGTCTTTTAAATTCCTGGGAACCATCATCTGCAAGGACCTTAAGTGGGGGGCTATCATCGACTCCATAATCAAAAAGGCACAACAGAGGATGTACTTCCTATGGCAGCTGAGGAAGCACAATCTGCCACAGGCAATGATGATCCAATTCTACATGGCCATCGTAGAGTCTTTTCTCACCTTCTCCATCATGGTCTGATTTGGCTCAGCCACCAAGCACGACACCTGGAGGCTGCAGCGAATCGTCCGATCAGCTGAGAAGGTTATTGGCTGCAACCTTCCCTCCATTGATGAACTGTACACTGCAAGGGCCAGGAAGCGAGCGGGGAAGATCATCTCTGACCCCTCTCACCCTGGCCACAAACTCTTTGAATCACTTCCCTCTGGAAGTCGACTCCGGACTGTCAAAGCTGCCACAGCCAGACATAAAAACAGTGTTTATCCACAAGTAGTTGCTCTACTCAACAGCCAAAAATCTGTAGCCTCCCTTTGATCTGGTATTTTGTTGGTTCCCATGCTTGATCAATGGTGTTTTATCATTAATGTTTTATTATTATTAATGTTTAATGATTTCTGAGTCATTCGTAACTGTCACTGTATTACACCTAGAAGAGATAAGACTCCTCCTAGCAGGTAAACCAGATCACTTCCACCTGACGTGGTCTGCATTTATAGAATTATTACAAACATAGGGTGCAAATGTACTTTGAAAAAAAAAATTGAGGTCAGGTAAGGGGGGATGATAGTTGAAGAGGTGGTATGTCCCATTTACGTAATGCTCATAAAAATATTTGTTTCTCTCTTTTTCCTCTTTCTCTCTTTCTTTCTTTCCTAGGGTCTATTTCTTAACTCTTTTTCTTTTGTTTTTAATTTTGCTCTTATAGGGTCTTCGTCCTTTTTTGTTGTCACATTTCCTACACTTTCACTTTTTCCTTCACTTTCTTCTTTCTTTCAATCTTTTCCTTTTCTAGTGTAAAAAATAAATGGAGTACATTAATTGTAAGAAGATATAAATGACAAGTACTAATGTATGTGGTTGTAATGTAATGTACTTCTAATAAAATACAAATTAAAAAAAAAAAATCATTAATGTTTTATTATTATTAATGTTTAATGATTTCTGAGTCATTCGTAACTGTCACTGTATGTCATGGTGTTACCTGTGGGCGGAGCACCAGGGCAAATTCCTTGTATGTGAATACTTGGCCAATAAACTTACTTACTTACTTAAACTTACTTACTTATAAACTAACCTCGAGCATGCATTCATCACTTTCAAGTCTTCTTTCTTTTTTTGAGCTTTACTGAGCTCATTGATTTTGTTTTTAATTGTGCTTTCTTTGTGCACTTTTCCTAAACTTCAATAGTACCTACATTTCAAGGGCACTGTTTTCCCTGCAAAGTGATGTGAGATATCATATGGTTGGGGAAGACAGTGAGATAGACCTCCAGCTGAACCTGATATCTTCAATTGCCTGCCTTTGAACCTGCCTTGTTTCAATATGGTCCCAGGCTTACCCCAAGTTGGGAGGGCACTCCCAGCAATTGGCATGACCAAACAGTTTGTAGTACAAGGTATCCCCATGTAAGTAAATGGCAGCATTCACAGAATGACTATGAGGTGCTAAGTCCTCATCCCCAATTTCACTGATGTAGATCTATCTTGCTGTGTGAAAGCAAGTAGTACCTTCTTTCCCAGAGGGTGGTACATGATACATGGTACATATCTGTTGTGTTTTTTAAACCAGATCATATCACTTACTTCTAGCCCTATCCCAGATTATGTTTCTCAAATTCCACATCCACAGTGTGTATGTGCTTGCACTTGTGTGTGCGCCTGTGTGGATCGGTAAAGGGCCTGTCCCACTGCGGCAGCCTAATTCGCGAGTTTAGAAGAGTTTGCCCTTGACTCATACTCACAGCATGGTCGACATGAGGTCCTAGGAGGTCTTTGTAACTCTCCTTTATGCTCGAGAGTAGTCCCCACGTACTCGAGGCCTCAGCTACTCGCGGCGTTTTTTTCAACATGCTGAAAAATGCCCGTGAGGAAAAAAAGGTTGCCATGGAAAAAATCGATATTTTTTTCCTCGTAGGTTTAGTCGAGGTAGCTCGTAGTAGGTCGCAATGCTATTGTAGGTAGTCAAAGAAAATCGAAGATAATCAAAGGTAGTCGAAGGTAAAGCTTGTTGAGAAAAAAAAGGTAAGTAAACCGACCGGTAATGTTAAATGCCCACCAAACTTTATTAAAAGTTGTCTGGCTTCTTAAAAGTGTCTCCACTCCTTCTCCCCCTCTTCTCCCCCCTTCTCTCCCCTTCTCTCCCCTTCTCTCCAGTTCTCTCCCCTTCTCTCCCCCTCTCTCCCCTTCTCTACCCCCCCCCTTCTCCGCGCTCTCTAAAGGACTTACCGTAACTGTGCCAGCCATCTTTTACCTTCCTGTTCATCGTGGGTGCGAATTTCAGACAGCGCTCCCCCGCTTTCCCTGGCCCCCGCCTTTGTGATGTGTTTGTGTGTGTGTGTGTGCAGGCGGTCGATCCGGCTCGCGGTTTCATCGCTGACGGTCGATCCAGCTCGAGGTCTTTCAGGCGAGTGCCCTCGTGCTTGAAGGTTGAAGACACCTGCTGAAAAGTCGCATTAGTGGGCCAGGCCCTTTAATGCATGTGTTTGCATGTGTGTATGATTGCATCTGCTTTTGTGTATGTGTGTGGGTGTGTATGTGTGATTTTGCGCACACTTACACATGTGTATATTCAAAGTGCCATTCACTACTTCTACCTCTGCATGCTTCATAGGCCTGTTCCTTCTGTGGAGCTTCTGTGACTTTGTACCATACTTTCCCATCATCTCACCTCAAATGTGATTTGAAAGATTTTGACTAAATTACCAGAGGGGAAATTATATTCGAGTAAACATTCTTCGAGTAGTTTTTTAGCAGCATTATGGATCGAAGCTTTCCTCTTCATTACTTTGGCTATAACATAAATTCATTCTCAGGAAAAAAGAAAACTTCTTTGATTTTCTACGAATATCAGGGAGATATTTATGGTGTATTTATAGAGCTTCTGCATTACTCACAAGAGAAGCTGTGTTAACTGCTTTTGCAGAATCGCTCAATTGTTGTGATTTGGCCAGTGTTGTGCAACAAATCTTGAGCTGGTTTCTGAATGTGAACTAAATTCGAAGTTGGTTGTTAAAAAGACAAGATCTCAAATATATAAAATAACTGAAAAAACTATTCACCAACTGCACCATTATTCGGGCTAATTCCTTAAACTGCTGCATGTTCAGGTTCAAATTAATTTCAATTTTCACCAATATTAATTATACAGACCTTGTACTATTAAATATAGAATAATCAGAGTGTTCACTTAGCCATATGGTTTTGGAGTCTGTGTATTTAAATTATAGATTAATGTCGTAAAGTCTCATTCTTTGTATATGGTAAATCAGCTAATTGTTCATCCAAACAGTTCAATTTAACAGATCATTATTTATGAATTACTGCAGACTGCAGCATAAAATAATTTTAAACAATAATAAATGATTCTAATAATGAGGTTCTTTGATTTATTAGATGGCACAAGAAAAAAGGCAGTATATACACAGGGAGAAAAAGAAGGGTCTGGACCCAAAACGTCACCTAATCCTTCTCTCCGGAGATGCTGCATGTCCTGCTGAGTTACTCCAGCATATTGTGTTTCTCTCCAGTTTAAACCAGCATCTGCAGTTCCTTACTATACAGGGAGCCCACTTGGCCCAAGGTTGTGTTTCTAGGACATTTCCACATTGATCGTCTCCTGCCCTGTTTCACTTCATTTAAATGGAGAGAAAATCCAGAAAACGGAGGTGCAAAGGGACTTGGGAATGCTGGTGCAGGACTCCAAAAAAGTTAATTTGCAAGCCGAATCGATAGTAAGGAAGGCAAATTCATTGCTAGCATTATATCAAGAGGACTGGCATACAAAAACAGAGATGTATTACCGAGGCTCTATAAGGCGCTGGTCAGGCCACATTTGGGGTACTGTGAGCAGATTTGGGCCCCCGATCTGAGGAAGGATCTGGTGGCTCTGGAGAGGGTGCAGATGATGTTTACAAGAATCATTCCAGGAATGAGTGCGTTAGCATATGATGAGCATTTGACAGCACTGGGCTTCTACTCGCTGGAGTTTAGAAGGTTGAGGTGGGACCTCATTGGAACTTACAAAATAATGAAAGGCATTGATAAAGTGGTTGAGGAAAGGATGTTTCCACTGACATAGACATAGAAAATAGGTACAGGAGGAGGCCATTTGGCCCTTCGAGCCACCACTCGTGGGAGAGTCTAGGACCAGAGGTCATAGCCTCAGAATTAAATGGCACTCTTTTAGAAAGGAGGTGAGGAGGAACTTCTTTAGTCAGAGGGTAGTTAATCTGTGGAAGTCATTGCCACAGAGGGCTGTGGAGGCGAAGTCAGTGGATATTTTTAAAGCAGAGATAGATAAATTCCTGATTAGAACAGGTGTCAAGGGTTATGGGGAGAAGACAGGAAAATGGGATTAGGAGGCAAAGATCAGCCATGATTGAATGGTGGAGTAGACTCGATGGGCTGAATGGCCTCATTCTACTCCTATAACTTGTGAACGTGAACTTATGCGATCACCGCTTGTTAAATGCCTTTATTTAGCTTTGATTACTCCAGTGCTTGACCTCTACCTTCTTCTCTTCATTAAGTGAAACTCATTAAATAAAATTGGTGTTTGTCTCCTAAATTCTCCTCTTCCTTTCTTCTTCCCTTCCCCCCCAACCCCACATCAGTCTGAAGAAGGGTCTTGATCAGAAACGTCACCTATTCCTTCGCTCCATAGATGCTGCCTCACCCACTTAGTTTCTCCAGCATTTTTGTCTACCTTCGATTTTTCCAGCATCTGCAGTTCTTTCTTAAACAGTAGTGAACATGTCTGTGACAGTCCAATATCGAGTAACCTTTGACTGAGACTATTTGGTTTCAAAAGCAGACAGCAGCCAGACAGATCATTTAATCGATGCAAGCTTTGTTACAGTCAAAACATTTATTCTTAACAATGCCAGGCAGATCCCTTCACAAGCAAGCAGCTTTGTTCAGTTTGGCTTGCAGTTTTCACTGGCACAAGTCTCAACCCGGAACATGGGTGAAGTTCCACTGCAGAAAGTCCCCCAGACTACTTTATACTCCTTGACCACTTGCAAGTCAGCACAGCACACATGCATGCAAATTGGAGGAACATAGAAATATAGAAAAATAGGTGCAGGAGTAAGCCATTTGGCCAGCACCGCCATTCAATATGATCATGGCTGATCATCTAAAATCAGTACCCCATTCCTGCTTTTCCCCCCATATCCCTTGAATCCTTTAGCCCTCAGAGATAGATCTAACTCTCTCTTGAAAACATCCAGTGAATTGGCCTCCACTTCCATCTGTGGCAGAGAATTCCACAGATTCACACCTCTCTGGCTGAAGAGGTTTTCCCACATCTCAGTCCTAAATGACCTATCCCTTATTCTTAAACTGTGACCCTTGGTTCTGGACTCCCCCAACATCGGGAATATTTTTTCTGAATCTAGCCAATCCAGTCCTTTAAGAATGTTATATGTTTCTATAAGATACCCTCTCATCCTTCTAAATTCCAGTGAATACAAGCCCAGTTGACCCATTTTTTCATCATATGTCATCCCCGCCATCCTGGAAATTAACCTGGTGAACCTACGCTGTACTCCCTCAATAGCAATAATGTCCTTCCTCAAATTAGGAGAGCAAAATTGCACACAATACTCCAGGTGCGGTTTCACCAGGGCCCTGTACAACTACAGTAGGACCTCCTTGCTCCAAAACTGAAATCCTCTAGCAATGAAAGCCAACATGCCATTAGCTTTCTTCACTGCCTGCTGTACCTGCATGCTTACTTTCAGTGACTGATGTACAAGCACACCTAGGTCTCGTTGCACCTCCCCTTTTCCTAAACTGACACCATTCAGATAATAATCTGCCTTCCTGTTCTTGCCACCAAAGTGGATAACCTCACATTTATCCACATTATGCTGTATCTACTGTGCATCAGCTCACTCACCCATCCTATCCAAGTCACCCTGCAGCCTCATAGCATCTTCATCGCAGCTCACACTGCCACCCAGCATTTTGTCATCCACAAACTTGGAGATGTCACAATTCCTTTGTCTAAATCGTTAATATATATTGTAAATAACTGGGGTCCCAGCACCAAACCTTGCGGCACCCCACTAGTCACTGCCTGCCATTCTGAAAATAACCCATTAATTCCTACTCTTTGCTTTCTGTCTGCCAACCAGTTCTCAATCCATGTCAATACCCTACCCCCAATACCATGTGCTCTAATTTTGCATACTAATCTCTTGTGTGGGACCTTGTCAAAGGCTTTTTGAAAGTCCAGATACACCATGTCCACTGGCTCTCCCTTCTCCATTCTACTTGTTACATCCTCAAAATATTCCAGACGATTAGTCAAGCATGATTTCCCCTTCATAAATCCATGCTGACTTTGACCGATCCAGTCACTGCTTTCCTAATGTGCTGCAAAACATCTTTACTAATCGACTCAAGCATCTTCCCCACTATGATGTAAGGCTAACTGGTCTATAATTTCCCATTTTCTCTCTCCCCTTTGTCCTCCTCTGTTGAGTTCTAAATTTCTCCCAATCCTCCGGTTTCCTTTGGCCAATCTTTTACCTGGTTTTAACACTATCCTTGATTTCTCTTGTTAGCCACGATTGAGCTGCCTTCTCCATTTCATTTTTTTCACCAGACAGGGATGAACAATTTTTGGAGTTCATCCATGCGTTTTTTAAATCTTTGCCATTGCACCTCCACCGTAACCCCTTTAAGTATAATTTATCCTAGCCAATTCCCATCTCATACCTTCAAAGCCGCCTTTCTTTAAATTCAGGACCCTAGTCTCTGAATTAACCGTGTCACTTTCCATCCTAATGCAGAATTCCACCATATTATTGTCACTGTTGTGCATGGGAATTTGCATAACAAGATCGCTAATTAATCCTTCCTCATTTCACAATCATCATCATCATAAGCGGTCACTAGAAATGAGTATGATTGTCCTCTGCTCTCCATAGAGTCGTCTACTTGTGAGTCTGCAGATGTCTGTAGAGGCCGATCCACGATCCACACACCTTGGTGCAATGTGGGCAGTGGAGACTGGCGGTGGTTGGTAGTTGTTGAGCCCCCTTCACTCTCTCACAATGCTGTTGCTTTGTCTCTGCGACACGGCGTAGTTCCATTTCGTGACATGCAGCTCCTTCCTGCATGGATTTCCTCCAGGAGCGCCTGTCCAGTGCAATGTGTTCCCAGTTACTCAATGCGATGTGGAATTTCTTCAGACTGTTTTTGATGTTGTCCTTGAAGCGTTTCTTTGACCCGCCGGGGGTTCGCCGACCTTCCTTCAATTGAGAGTACAGGATTTGTTCAGGGAGACGTGTGTTGGACATGCGGATGACATGGCCAGTCCATCGAAGTTGGTGCTGCATTATTATGGTGGTGATGCTGGTCATGTTGGCTTCCTCCAGAATACTAATGTTGGTGTGTTTGTCCTCCCAGCTGATCCTCAGAATCTTTCATAAGGATCTTTGATGGTATTGTTCCAGGGCTCTCAGGTGCCTGTTGTAGGTGGTCCATGACTCGGCTCCATACAACAGGGTGGAGAGGACAACAGCTCTGTAGACCAGCAGTTTTGTTTGAGCCTTTATGTCTCTGTCTTCAAAGACTCTTTTCCTGAGTCTGGCGTAGGCTCCGCTGGCACAACTCAGGCGATGGTTGACCTCAGGGTCGATGTCAGATTTTGAGTAAAGAATGCTGCCAAGGTAGGTGAAGTGGTCAATGCTTTCAAGAGAGGTGTCGTCCACTTTTATAGTGGGCTGGGTAGACGGCTGGTTGGGTGGAGGTTGATGTTGGACCTGGGTCTTTGTGATATTTAATGCTAGGCCCATGGCTCTGTATGCCTTGGCAAAGACATTCAGAATGCTCTGGAGGTCTTCTGCAGAATGTGCTGCAATGGCGCAGATGTCCGCCTACTGAATCTCCATGAAGGCGGTGTTACTGACTTTGCTCTTGGCCTTCAACCTATTAAGGTTGAAGAGCCCACCGTCAGTTCTGTAGAGGATTGGGATCCCCTGTGGCAGCTCTTCACCAATGAGGTGATGTATGGCAGCAATGAAGATGACAAACAGGGTGGGTGTGATGAGGCATTTCCCTCAGTTTGACCCTCATTTCCACAGTGAAGGTCTCGGACTCAGAGCCGCAGTTGCTGAGCACTGTGACCGACATGCCCTCATGTAGAAGCCTCAATATTCTGATACACTTATCATGACAACCGTACCTTGATAGTATGCTCCAAATAGTCTGGCAGTCTACCGAATCAAAAGTGTTTGTCAGGTCTATGAAGGCCATGTACAAAGGCTGCCTTTGTTCACGGCATTTTTCCTGGAGTTGGCGTGCTGTGACTATCATGTCTGCTGTACCTCTGGATGGGTGGAAGTCACACTGTGATTCTGGGAGTACCTCCGCAAACAGTGGTAGAAGTCGGTTTGCAAGGACACTTGGAAGGACTTTGCCTGTTGTTGACAGGAGTGATATGCCTCTGTAGTTTCCACATTCAGCCTTGTCCCCCTTCTTAAAAATGATCACTGTTAGAGCATCCCTGAGTTTTGAGGGAAGCTCTTCTTTTTCGCAGACCTTGAGGAGTAGGGTACAGGAGCTCCGGTCCACCTTCCTTTAAGATCACAGCTGGAATCCCATCTGGACCGGTGGCCTTGTTGTTCTCAAGGCTCTTGATGGCATCTGTCATAGTGGAAGGTTCTTCCATGTCTTCTCTGATGGGACTCTGGGAGAAGCGGTGGGTAATGCCTGGTTCAGTTGTGCTGTCACGGTTGAGGAGTTCCTGGAAGTGCTCTTTCCATCGGGTGTTAATGGACTAATTGTCTTTCAGCAGTTCTTGTCCGTCTTTTGAGCACAGGGGGTGTAAGCCGCAGTAGCTTGGACCATAGACGGCGTTAGTAGCGCTGAAGAAGCCTCTGGTGACACCCGAGTCTGCCAGTCTCTGGATTTCCAGAGCCTTGTCTGTCCACCAAGCGTTCTTAAGCTCCCTCACCTGGCACTGGACATCCGCCTTGGCTCTGCAGTGAGCCGCTCTTTTGGCCTTGCAGGTTACATCATTTTGCCAGGCACAAAAGGCTTTCCTTTTCTTGGAGGTGAGCTGTTCTATCTCTGTGTCCTTCTTGTCAAACCAGTCCTGGTGTTTTCTGGACTTGCACCCAAGGATGTTTTTACAGGTAACAAGGATGGTAAATTTGAGCCGGCTCCAGTGCCCTTCAATATCATCAGGATATTCCTGTTGGAGGCTTTCCCCAAGAGAAGGCAGAATTCGCTGCTGGGTGGCAGTTCCCTCCAGGCATTCAAGGTTCAGCCTTGGGCAGATCTGCTTCATTTGAATCCTCCTCTTCCTCTTGATTTTGATGGACATCATGGAGCAGATGAGGCAATGATATGTCCAGCAGTCATCTGCATCGATCATGGCCTTTGTGATGTTCGCGTCACGACGGTCCAAGGCTCGTATAATGACATAGTCAATGAGATGCCACTGTTTAGTGCGTGGGTGTCTCCAAGATGACTTTAGTTTGTATTTCTGGCGAAAGAGGGTGTTGGTGATGATGAGCTCGTGCTGGGCACATTTGCTGAGAAGCAGAGCTCCATTGGAATTGATGTTTCCGATGCCTTCCTTTCCTATTGTACCCTTCTAGAGGTGTTGGTCCCGGCCGACCTTGGCATTGAAGTCTCTTAGGAGAATAATCTTATTCTCCCTGGGGATTTTAGACAGTGTCTCATCCAAGCGGGAGTAGAAGGTCTCTTTTGCTTCCTCTTCAGAGTTTAAAGTAGGGACATAGGCACTCACATCTGTTGCCATCTGGTTGTTGGCAAGCACCAGACGGATGGTCATGAGACGCTCACTGATTCCCACTGGAAGTTCAGAGAGGTGGCTGATGAGCTGGTTCCTGATGGCAAACCCAACACCATGGATCCTGGGCTCATTATCAGCTTTTCCTTTCCAGAAAAAAGTGTAGCCACCCTTCTCCTCCTTCAGTCTGCCTGGTTTCAGAAAGGGCAGCTATGTCAATCCGGCATCTTCTCAGTTCCCTTGCGATGATCACGGTTCTCCTCTCTGGTTGCACTATCCATCAATGTGCGCACTTTCCATACTCCAAAGTTCATATTCATATTTCTGTGTTTCTGACCGTGTGTGGTGATACCTCTGGACGCGGTAATCCAGTCGGTAAGTTTGAGGCAGGCTATTTTTAGGGCACCTTTTCTAGCCCTTTCCCCAAGTGGGGTGAGCAGAGTGGACCCTAAAGAGAACTGCTCAGTCGTGGGTGTAGCTGCCAAAGGGCTCTTCTGCTATGTTCCAAGTCCAACGACTGAATATAGCACCCACCGCCTGATGTGCCAGCGCATGATTAGGGGCTTCCAGATCTCACAATCCTGTCCCCGTCGCCACTTGCTGATTGCCATAGGACTTAATCCTGGGTGTTAGGGTGGATTCCCTATATGGAGGACGCCTGTGTGTGGCTTTGTTTAACGTGGGGAGACTGGTGCACAGACAGCCGCCACATGGTCCTTGACACATCTGGGTCAGGATCCAGTGATATGGAGTCCAAGATGACCGGAGACCCTTTTCCGCTGCAGCTTTCAACCGCTTTCCCAGTCGTTGTGACGCTCCACTAATGTGTGCCATCATCCTCCGCCTGTTCCACCATTGAGGTGTTGGTTGGATTGCTCTTTGTCAGAGACCTCCCCCTCGACCTTACCCCCATGGGTGGCCCTACCAGGAGCATAGCTTCAGACGGCATCGCTCTCAGGATCTCAGGACCACACAAGCTTCTAGCATGGCCTGTCCTCCAATCGGTTAATCCACATATTGCCTTAAAAAAACATCCTGTATACATTCCATGAAATCCTCCTCCTCAGCGCTGCTATCAATTTGGATGGCCCAATCTATATATAGATTAAAGTCACCCATGATAACTGCTGTACCTTTGCTACACGCATCCTTAATTTCCTGCTTGACGCTGTCCCCAATCTCCCTACTGCTGTTTGGTGGTATGTATACAACTCCAACAATTGTTTTCTGCCCTAAGCTATTTCGCAGTTCTACCCATACAAATTCTACAATATCCAAGCTAATGTCTCTCCTTGCTATTGCATTAATCTCCTCTTTAACCAGCAATGCCACCCCACCTCCCCTTCCTTTCAATGGGCATCTTGCAACCCAGCTGTATTAATGTTGATTTCTCTCATTTCAAGTAACTCCTGCATTCCCTCTCCCTCCCCTCCCTCTCCGCCTCCCCACCTTAGTTGTCCTACCAGCTCCATTGTTCGGATCCTTGATTCCCTCTCATTAGCATATCTTCCTCAGCCACCAATGAGCCATTATTGACTCCACTCTTCCTGTGGTCATCTGTTGCTGGGTCTGATTTGTTCTGGATTTTTCTTGCCTTTATCTCCCCGCTCTTCCCCATCCCCTGACCATCTTTCAGTCTGAAGAAGGGTTCCAACCAAAAACGTCACCTATTCTTTTCTCCAGAGATGCTGCCTGACCCATTGAGTTACTCTAACATTTCTTGTCTATATAAACCAGCATCTGCAGTTTCTTCCCACCCAGCACATTCTTTCATCAACCCTCCCCCCGGCCCCGGGGTGGGGGGGGGGGGGGGAGGATTGACCCTCTAATTTGAATGGTCTCATCATTGTTTTCAAATCCATCCCGGACCCCATAGCTTTTTTTCCCTATAATGGCTTCCAGTCCTGCAACCTTCAAACCTCTCTGGTCTTCTAGTTCAGGCTGCTTGAGCATCACGATTGTTCATCTCTCCACCACTGGCAGTCATGCCTTCTGCTACCTGGCTCCCGAGCACTGGTACTGCCTCCCTAAACTTTGCCACCTTCTCATCTCTGTCTCCGTGATTCTCTTTAAATCCCACTTCTCGGAACAAAATTCTGTCACAACTTCATTTTTCAACAATGTTGTGAATGAAGCGTCAGTGATCCATGAGGAAAGCCGCTGGAATTGCATTGCTGACATTGAATTAATTCATGGCATTGAATGTTGGGTGGTGATATTCCTGGAATCCAATTTGGGATGTTTTACTGCATTAATAGTGATGTTTTTGTTGTTACACTTCTCAGTTAACCTTCAACAGGAATGCTGTGTTAAGGTTTAAACTCTCTATCTTAGGTTTTGTGAAGGTTTCAAAATATATTCACCACAGTGCGACAAGAGGTGATGGACTGTAATTTACGTGGAAAGAGTGAAGATTCTGGGACGATACATCTGAGAGAATAAAATGCTCAGTGATTTTTTAACAGAGATGTATGAGATGTACTGATAGAGTATACAAATACATTATTTCTAACCATCTAGGGTCACTAAGCAAAAGGTACCAACGTAGGATTTCTGATTATAGAACACATGATTGTGATCTAATCCAAAAGCTGAGTCACTCTCCTCACTAATTTCTGAGAGTTTGGTTAATTAAAATCTGCACATGCAACCCTGTAGAAAGCATGTCCATCTATTGATTTGTCACACAATCAACAGATCAAGTTATTTGAAAATAAACTCTGATTGCTTCTTTGTCATTTCACAGAGACACATGGTTGTGAAAATGTTTTTTTTTTTAATGTCCTTCTCTCTGTCTTTGTCCCCAACAAAATATGCAATCAGTTTGTAAAAAGCAATTTTCTACAATAAAACACAATGGTCAAACTCATTTAGATGCTCTGGATGCTCTGAAGTCAGCTGCATGAGGCACGCAGAGACTAAATGGTCGCTGCGGAAGGCAAGGGGCGGTGTGTTTAGTTTAGATAGACACAAAAAGCTGAAGTAACTCAGCGACACAGGCAGCATCTCTGGAGAGAAGGAATGGGTGATGTTTCAGGTCGAGACCCTTCTTCAGTGTTTAGTTTAGTTTAGTTTAGTTTAGAGATACAATGCGAAACAGGCCCTTCGACCCACTGAGTCCGTACTGACCAGCGAAGCCAGCACATTAATACTGTCCTATACACACTACGGACAATTTACATTTATACCAAGCCAATTAGCCTACAAACCTGTACGTCTTTGGAGTGTGGGAGGAAACCAAAGATCTCGGCAGCGGGATCAGCAGCTGTGCATTATTTTCCAGTTGAGGGCATTTCAGCAGGTGTTCCATTATTTGTGGTTCAATACCACATTCACAGATGACATCGTTGGAGTTATATCCCCACTTGGTTAGAGACAACTTGGCACTGCCAACATCAGTTCTCAATCGATTGATTATTATCACCCTATATGGAGACTCGTGCTTCACTTGTTGTTATGCCAGCCTCAAGAGGAGTCACACAGTTAAGAAAAAATTTCCTCGACGTTAGGCGGCCCGGATATGGTGTCTGGCCAAACATTTGA
The DNA here is from genome assembly GCA_038087875.1 of Malacoraja senta. Classification (NCBI taxonomy): domain Eukaryota; kingdom Metazoa; phylum Chordata; class Chondrichthyes; order Rajiformes; family Rajidae; genus Malacoraja; species Malacoraja senta. Next base: position 186,013,904 of record CM075977.1, read on the forward strand.
TGTCGTTCATCTGTTATCTGCCGTTGGCGCTCCTTCATGCTGGCTCCTGCTCTTCTGATGTCTGGCGGGGCTATGCCTGCCAGGAGGTAGAGGCTGTCAGTGCTTGTGGCTTGAGACAACCTGTGACAAGTCTGCAGGAAGCATTGAGGGCTGGGTCCAGCTTGTTGGCATGGGTGGATCTTACCCATACTGGGCATGCATACAGCAGTACAATAGCAGAGGGCTAAAGCAGTGTAACATAGGCACTGTGGGCTAGCACCCCATCTTGTGTTGGTGAGCTTACTAACAACATTGTTGCATGCGCTCACTTTTGCCTTTGCCTTCTCAATATGGGTCTTGAAGGTAAAACATCGGTCAAGGGTTACAACAAGGTAAACCAGATGATCACAGTGCTCCAATGTTGTTCCAGACCAGTTCACCTTACCTGTGTCTTAGATGGGTTTGCACGGAGGTAGTTCTCCTCATAATATGATGTTAGTTGATTGAAAGCATCGGTCAGCCTTTCAGTATCTTGGGCGGCAATACCTAGGTCATCAGCAAATGCAAAGCGCTGAGTTCCATCACGTCTTGGTTGGTCATTAGTGTAGATGTTGAAGAGTAAGGGAGCAAGAACGCTTCCTTGTGGGAGACCATTTCTTCAGCCTACGCCATCTGCTTCGTTTGCCACCCAACTCCACAAAGAACATCCTGTTCTCCAGCATACTTTCAATCAGCTCTGTGAGCCGAATGTCCCTTCATCAAATCCAAGATCTTGCTAAGCAGACATCTGTGGTTCACTCTGTCATATGCTGCAGATAGATTGACAAAGACTGCGCCTGTCACCATTCCTTTCTCAAATCCATCTTCAATGTGTTGTGTGAGAATGTTTGTAGGTAAATGTGTCCCGATCGTGACATCGGTGCAGTGGGTCACAGGAGGCCCCACAGCAGCCTGGGGCTCGAGTGGATCTGAAGCCGCTCCAAGAAGTGCATGGATCAGATGTGGCCTGCAGTGGCTCGGAGCAGCGGTGGGGGACATACACAGCATCACCTGGCCAGAACCACTCTAAAATTCCAACCTAGTGTCGCTGTCAGGACAATGGGACTTTGTGGCCATGCTAAGATTCTTCATTTTTTAACAACTTTGGACATAAATCATCCAAAATGGTGCCAGAAACATGTCAACTCCTGTATACTGCCTCACTGTAATCTACTATTCATACACTCTTATATTTAAGTATAACTTGACTAATTGGGACCCGTTGGGTCCCAGCTTCACAGGGGAGGGCTGGTCCCCCAACACAATATTCCACCTCTCCACCAATTCCAATATTGCTGCCCAGTGGGGGGGGGGGGACTTTCTGGAACGCTAGCATGGGTGTTGTGGGCCGAAGGGACTGGCTTCCAGAGGGCTAGTATGAACATTGTGGGCCGAATGGATTCTTGGGCTGGCAGCTCAGTCACTTAGGCCTGGCAGCTCAGTCACTCAGGCCTGGCAGGTTGGCAGCTCAGTAACTCAGGCTTGGCGGGCTGGCAGCTCAGACACTGCCAGAAATTCTGCCCAAAACAGGTGACAGAATCTGTGAGAGAGAGAAGGGCGAGAGTGCGAAGAATCAATTTTAGACATTTGCATCTTTTTTTACAGATCACAGTAATGAAGGGGGAAAGTCTATCCATGCGTGGATCTCTGGAGTGATAGTATGGGTGTTGTGGGTTGAAGGGACTGGTTTCCAGAGGGCTAGTATGGACATTGCAGACTGAATGGATTCTTGGACTCGCAGTTCAGTGAGTCATGGCTGGTGGGCTGGCAGTTCAGTGACTTATAGCTGGTGGGCTGGCAGTTCACTTACTCATGGCTGGTGGGCTGGCAGTCCAGACACTCACAGCTGGTGTGGTGGCAGTTCACTCAGTCACCCTCCCTCCCTTCACCCCCCCACTCTGCTCCCTGCCATTCCCATCTCCCCTCAACCTCCCCCCCATGCACTCTTTGTGGCTCTCCAACAGCACAGCCTTTCCTGCCTATTAGGTTCCCCTTTGTGATGAAGAACATGCAGGCATGGCAAGTGGAAAAGGATTTATTAAAGTTTAAAATGTGAATGAGTTAAAATATAACGACAATTTAAATGTTAAAGATGAGATTTATTAAGTTCAGTTCTTTCTTGTTGTGTCTCTTGTTGTGTTCTGCTACTCACTGCCTCTTGATGACTCTTTGCTGTTGATTAAAAAAAAGAGACAATTTTAATATAGTGAGATTGAGCGGTCAAATTGAGTGGACAAAAAAAATCTGAGAATTTACCTCAAAAGTAATCATTCAACGGAGCACGCTTCTATTGACAACATTCTTGGTCGATGTTCCATCTTTCAGGAAAACTTTGACATTTTCCTTCATCTTTCCTCGGCTAAGACACACATATAGTTGTCCATGCTGAAATACCGGTTTGTCGAGTTAGATCAACACCTTCTGCATTGTTTGTCCTTGTGCATTATGGATCGTCATAGCAAAACTTGATTGAATGGAGAATTGGGTCCGCTGAAGGGGAATGTCTTCACCTTCTGTTAGATTGGACATTCATCCCAAACAATGAGTTTCACTTGCCTCATCAAATGTGCCACGTTAGAGTTCTTCTCAATGTTGTAGAATGTATCCTCGGCCACTTGGATGGGTATCTTGAATCGAGAATGTGCAGTTCTTCCACCAGGCATTAATGTAGCTGCTATCCCAGAGGATGCTACAGCAACAGCCTCATCACCTTGACCTCTAACTTTGGAGAGGATCAAATTGGTGATAAATGTTTGTACGGTTCCTCCTGGTGAATGAATGAAAAACATTGAAGGGAGATTCCTTTTCAAGGTGTAACCTTCCATCAATCATCCATTGTTTGTTGCCAATGGTCGTCAGTCTGCAACAAACCTCGTTGTCTGCAGATGTCTTTGAAGAAAGGATGAATTTGTTCATCATGTGTCCTCAATGAATCAAAGGATACTGGCCCTTTTATGTGATGGAGAAGCAGTCTCAAGTAGTTGATGTCACCACTTTTTGGAGACACAGTAAACACTCGTCCCGGAACATTGGATTCAAAAATCCCTGGATGATCTTGCACTCTCTTGCCAACCTTCCTTCTTTGCCATCTCATATTGTTCCATGTGTAAAATTTGGAGTACATCAACGAAGTAGAGTGTTCTTGGAAATGGCTCTTGAGAACACAATGCCATGAATTCAGTTAAAGTAGTTCTCGTCATAGCATCATTGGTCCCTTGTTCAGCAGCATCGGGTCTGATAAAGGTGCGTTGTTGTTCTGGTAGATGTACCTGGAGTCGAAAGACAGCGGGGTGTCTCTCATGAGTTGGAAATCCAAAGATTAATGCCACTGCTTCTGATGGACCAATATATCTGCCAGTCAAGAACTGTGAAAGGTACACAAAAATGCTGGAGAAACTCAGCGGGTGCAGCAGCATCTATGGAGCGAAGGAAATAGGCAACGTTTTGGGCCGAAACCCTTCTTCAGACTGATAGGGGGTGGGGAGAAGAAAGGAAAAAAGGAAAAGGCGGAGGAGGAGCCCGAGGGCTGGGGGAGGGGAGGAGACAACCAGATGGCTGATGAAGGGGAGGGGACAGCCAAGGCTAGCAGAATTGGGAGAATTCAACGTTCAGGCCACCAGGATGTAGACTGCCCAAGCGGAATATGAGGTGCATTTCCTCCAATTTACGGTGTTGCTCGCTGTGGCCATGGAGGAGACCCAGGACAGAGAGGTCAGATACGGAATGGGAGGGGGAGTTGAAGTGCTGAGCCACCGGGAGTTCAGGTTGGTTATTGCAGACCGACCGGAGGTGTTCGACGAAACGATCGCCAAGCCTCCGCTTGGTCTCACCGATGTAGATCAGCTGGCATCTAGAGCAGCGAATGCAATAGATGAGGTTGGAGGAGATGCAGGTGAACCTCTGTCGCACCTGGAACGACTGCTTGGGTCCTTGAATGGAGTGGAGGGGGGAAGTGAAGGGACATGTGCTGTGAAATGTTGTCATCCCTGTAACTTTAAAAGATGCTTGATCACTTCCCTTCATGGTGTACTTGATGACGTATTTGACTGACTTTATAGAGCAGCATATCACAACGTTGATGTGACATTTTAACAACTTCAATAGTTGAGCATTATAGGGCACCACCCAAACAGAAGTGATAGGTCGATGCCGGCATCCCTCTTGATGTCGC